>LNAC01000248.1:1748616-1898063 GCA_002007465.1 Ailurus styani
CAGGGGGCGGGCAGCAGAAAGGAAATGAGTTTGTTTTCCGAAGTCATGGTCCTCCCTGGGATACAACTCCTCGGGGTCCTTCCTCGGGTTCGTTTTCCTGGAGGAGGAATCCCATGTGGTGGTGGGCAGGGGCGGTGCCTCTGAGCTGCTGGCGTCAGAGGGACCCCGGGGCCCCCAGCACCCCTTTCCTCCCGGCCGCTCAGTGAATGGAGACCAAGCATCAGGTTCCTGCCATGAGCACACAGTTCAAGTCCTGGGTTTACTGAGACGCACAACTTGCAGCCCCCGCCTTTTGCAGGGGAAATAGCCCGGTGGACAGGCCATTAGGACCCCGGGCGATGGCGGTGTGTGTTCGCTTCCTGGGGCTGCTCTAACAAATGACCACAAACCAGGATGGCTTGAAACGACAGAAATTTATTTTTTCCCAATTCTGGGGATCAGAAGCCCAAAACCAAGGTGTCGGCCAGGCCGTGCTGTCTGTGAGAGCTCTGCAGGACCGTCCTTCCTCTTCCTAGCTTCGGGTGTTGCCAACCATCCTCAGAGCCCCTTGGATTGTCCACGCATCCCTCCCCTCTCTGCCTCTGTCCTCGTGTGGTCCGTCTCCCTGCGTGTGCCTCTGTCTCTTCCCCCTCCTCTGCCTCCTCCTCCTCCTTCTTCATCTTCAAAATTTATTTATTTGTTGGGGGCAGTGCAGAGGGAGAGAAAGAATCCTCAAGCGGACTCCCTGCCAAGCACAGGGCCCCAATGTGGGGCTCGATTCCACCACCCTGAGATCACGATCTGACCCAAAATCAAGATTTTTAACCGACTGAGCCACCCAGGCGCCCCTCTTCCCCTCTTCTCATCAGGACTTGTTGGATGTACAGTCCACCTTACTCCAGGATGACCTCTCCTTAATTTGATTACATCTGCAAAACCCTATTTCCAAAAATGGTCATGTTAATAGGTACCAGGGTCTAGGACTTGAGCATATCTTTTTGGAGGGCACACTTCGACCCACAAGAGTATCAGTAAAGGCACGCTTAATGTTCTGCTCCATCAGATCTCACCTTGTCGCAAGTGCTGTGGTGGTGGGAGCGTACCCCACTACGTAATCTGCTCTTCCTTCCCTCCTTCCCTTGTTCCTTTCCTCTCTTCCTCCCTTCCATCTGCTACTTTTTCACTTCTTTCTTCCCCTTCTGTGGTTTGGTCACCACATATGTATTTGTTATCTTCTGTGTGTTTAGGTGGTGTGCTGGACATTGAGGCAGGGGAGGCGGCCAGAACAGAGTGGGCTCTGACCTCTGAAGCTTACAGAGCTGTGGGGCTCGGGGCAGAGAAGGAGTCAGCAAACAGCCACACAGATACATGAAGATGACCACTGGGGTGACTGGAACAGGGACCGTTCTGAATACTCAAGATAACATCTTGAACAAATCTTCTGGGGGAATCTAAGGTCATAAAGGTCCGTCTCCGGCCATAAACTCTTGCTGTATTTCTTATCCATAAACCTCAACATCTCCTTGTTGATAAGGTACAGAAAAACTGGAGATAGAAGGCCATTTACTTACTAGAGACCATCTACATGGAACATTCTGGCTGGAGAATGGGTGTGAGAAAGGGGCCTTTCATTAGCAGAGGAAGCTCAGCTGCTACTACCCAAATCCCAAAAGCCAGGTCTTGAAATGTAGATACAACCACGAGAGTCCTTCTGCAGGAAACCTCTAGAACATAATGATAAACTGACCATCACATGACAGCTTGGGGTCAGGACCTTATAAATGGTTCCTGGGTAGAGGGAATACCCACAACCCTCAGATTTCTCAGGGAGACCCCTGGGCAACTGTGGAGAAACAAAAAGGTTTGTGGCAGGCGCCACAGTGCTGGGGTACATGGTATGTGGGACCAGATGACAGGTTCGGCCAGGTCAGGGGAGGCAAAGAGCTTCCGAGAAAGCGATGCTTGCCGTCTGTTTCTCAGGCCCATGAAAACAGAGCTGGCCACAGAAAGGGAGAGCGTACCCATGCACCCCACAACAGGGGACAGAATGACATATTCTTAGGTGATCCAGCCTACCACTGAGATTAGAGGAGCTAAATTTGAGGTCATCCAGCTGATCAGATTTGGGACTGGCATCCTAAATCTGGCCAGTCGCAAATCTGAAACCCAAGCTGCCCGTCCACTTCATTCTGTCCTTGGGGTGCTCTCTGAAGCCTCCCGTTGGCATATTCAGACTGTCCACCTCTCACACCTCACCTGCAACGGTCACGCACAGTTTGCCTTTATTTTCATAGCTCTTTACAAAGGTTCTTCCACATCAGGTATGTCTTTATGTGATTCTGTGGTCTCAGCAGTCTGGGTCTATTTAGGATCGCTCAGTTTCAGAAATCAGTTGCGGGCCAACATCATTTGATGGAGAAAGTTACAAGCCACGAATCATTGTCTAGAGCACAGTCCTCAAACTTGGTGCATATCCAGATCCCTAGGATTCATGTCCCAGGATTTGGATTCACTGGGCATGGAGGATGCCCAGGAATCTGCACGTGTGCCCTGCTCCAGGTGATGCTGATGGAGGCAGGTTGAGGACCAGGTCCTCCAGGTTACCTCTGGATCAGACCAAGGAGAGAGAAACTAGACCTGGGTTGTGGACTGACCGATGGACTCTCATGATAGCCCAAGTTCAGAAGTAGACTTCCCCCACCCCACCGCCATGTCCAAAGTGAGATCATGAGAAAGTAATAATCACAACAAAAACTGAGCCTGGACACTTGCTGTTTCTGGCAATTTCCCAGAAGTATACTGTTTTTGAATAACGAAGTTTTTTTCTTTTCTTCTTCTCTCAAGTTTTTTTTTTTTTTTAAGAGCTTTATTGAGAAGTAATTCACGTACCATGCAATTCATTCATTTAAAGTGTACAATTCGGGGCACCTGGCTGGCTCCATCAGTTAAGTGTCTGCCTTCAGCTCAGGTCATGATCCCAGGGTCCTAGGATCGAGCCCCACATTGGGCTCCCTGCTCAGTGGGGAGTCTGCTTCTCCTTCTGCCCCTCACCAAACAAATAAAATATAAAAAAATTATTTTTAATTGTACAATTCAGTGTTTTTGGTATATTCACTGAGTTGTACAACCATCACCACAATAATACTGAAACATTTCCTTTATCCCCCTCTCCCCAAATCCCTCATACCCCAGTAGTCACTCCCCACTTCCTCCCAGCACCCCCGGCCCCTAGCCAACCGTGAATCTACCTTCTGTTTCTTTCTTTTTTTTTTTTCTTTTTTAGAGAGAGAGAGTAGGTAGAGGCAGAGGGAGAGGGAGTGAGAATCATAAGCTGGCAAGCTGGCTCACGCCCAGTGTGGAACCCGAGGTGAGGCTCAATCTCAGCACCCTGAGATCATGACCTGAGCTCAAATCAAGAGTCAGTCGCTCAACCGACCAAGCCTCCTGGGTGCGCCCTACTTTCTGTTTCCAACAGGCATGCCTATTCTGGGCATTTCGTATGCATGGAACCAAACAGTATGTGGTCTTTGCTGCCTGTCTTCTTACTCCTCCCGTAATATTTTCAGGATTCATCCACATTGTACCACGTGTCAGTCCTTCATTTCTTCTTACTGCCAAATACTATTCCCAGAGATGGATTTTTCAATGTGGGCTTCTTGTTTGTTTGTTTGTTTGTTTGTTTTTAAGTTTCAATTTTAAAGCCAGTAGAGTTAACATACAGTGTTCTATTCAGCCTGGGATGTGAGGCGTAGTCAAAAGGAAGGTTAGTCAAAGCTGGAGGGACTGTCCCACCTGCTTCCATGGTGTTCTAACCACACAAGAGGCCTCCAGCTTCCCTCCCACGGCCTCTGCTTGGGGTGACGCTCACCCTGGTCTGTGTAGCTCATCCTCTTATTCTGAACCCAAGTATGTCTTTCCCTGCGCCTTCTCGTTTTTGACCTTCATCCTGATACACGGGACACCTCTTTCCTTTTCGTGTTGGAACGGGGAAGGGGCTTCCTCTCTAGGCTGGAGATACCTCCAAAAGAAAGCCTGCGTCTTACTAACTTTTGTATTCCAGGTGCCTAAGTAGTTCTTGGCGAGGAGGAGGTGCTCAGTTGGCATTTGTTGCTTGAACAAACGAGTGAGCGAGCCCATGATTGAAAGAAACATACCCACCAATGCCAGTGTGTGTAGCGTGGAGGCCGTTTCTCCCGGCAGGTCTGAACCCGGCAGTTTTAGCTCCTCCTGCTTGAGGTGACTTGTTGGGAAGAGAGTGGGAAGGACAATTTAGAGACTCTGAAATTGCATGGGCATGAAGAACAGTGTGCCGAGAGCAGTTCTCTCTGATTATAGACTCTTCGAGAGGAGAGCGTGGCATGTTCACGGGCGATTTGGACTCTGATTGTTTGGGGAGATTTTTCACAAAAGAAATATAAGAAGGAGCAGATGAGTAAATACCAAATTCTGTTTTCCAGTGGGATCTGAATACCGGGCTGGCTCTGGGTGGCTCAGGGCAAGGTCCTTTCCCTCTCTGAGCCGTCTCCTCATCTGTGAAAGAAGGCTGAGAACGTGTCCCTCGGGGGTCTGCCTTGAGGACCGAAAAGCACGGGGTGTGGCACGTAGGAGGCACTCGACAAATGACAGCCACGGCCCTTGGTATTAGCAATATTAGCAGCAAGCAGAAAAAATGATAAAGCAGGGCCTAGAGAGGTCTCTTCCTCTTGGGAAAGCCTTTGAATCTACTTTTATTTATAGCCTGTCTGCTTATGCTGGGTGGCTTAACATATTGATTCTCTGAAAACCATGTGGCTTAGTCCTGGCAATAGAGGCTCTTTTAATAAACTCTGCTTATTGGGTGATTATGCAGAAGGCAGCTTGCAGTGACCTCAGGGACCAAAGGAATCATCGTGATAACAGTACCTGCCATTTATGGAGATCTTATTATGAGCCCGTCAGT
This sequence comes from Ailurus styani, assembly GCA_002007465.1. Taxonomy (NCBI): domain Eukaryota; kingdom Metazoa; phylum Chordata; class Mammalia; order Carnivora; family Ailuridae; genus Ailurus; species Ailurus styani. The sequence continues at coordinate 1,753,535 of LNAC01000248.1, forward strand.
CCTTAACACAATCCTGGGAGATCTTCTAATCCCCATTTTACAGATCAGAAAACAAGGCACCGACCAGTTAAAGGCCTCGAGGCCTTACAGCTTGGAAGTGGCTTTTTCAAGATTCGAACCTGCAACATCTGGGCCAGAGTTAGTGATCATTTTGGTAGACCAGCTGCCTCTCAAGTTGCAAATACTGTGGTGTAAGAGAAAGGGAGGGGGAGAGATGATGCAAAGGGGTGGTGGGCTTTGAAGAAAGATGTATGGTTTCCTGAGCTTCCCATCTGATGGCTCCGGTCACGCCCCAGTGTGTCCTGAAAGGCTCTGGAATGAAGTGTGGTGGCTTCTTGCTGCTGTCACTCATGCTGGGCTCTTCTGTGAACTCTGACACAGAGTGCAGGCTGCCCCCGGAGGAGGGGTTGCCATGGAGAACTGAAGATTCTGAGCAAAGGACTACAAGGTGTCCCTCCATGTCCAGCCTTCCTCTCTTCCAGAGTAAAGTGATTTTTCATAGAGCATATGGTTGCCCAGAATAAAGACCCCATTTCCCAGTCTTTCTGGCACCAACGTGTGGCCATGTGTATGAGTTTTGGACAATGGTATATAAGTGGTAAAAAAAAGGAAGGGGAAATAATTCCTTCCAGTTCCCCTGCCTAACAGTTGATTTAAGGTTAAACTCTTGGCTTAAAGTCAAGGTATATTTTTTTTAAGAAAACATTTCTCTTTCTGGGTCATACCCGTGAAAGTGCCCAAACATAAGAACAAGGACATAACTTGTTCTCCTGCCTGAGATGTCCATTACTTATCTTCTATTCCAAATTTGTGTTTAAACCAATATACAGGGAACATCTCCTATGTACCATGCACTGTACTCAGCCCTGGGAATACATTGCAGAATAAGACACAGATGTTATCCTTTCCAAGCTGAGACTCCAGTGGGGAGACCGATAAGCCAACAGGATAATACAATGCGAGGAGGGTGCCTGGGTGGCTCAGTCAGTTAAGTGTCTGCTTTTGGCTCAGGTCATGATCTCAGGGTCCCTGTATGAGCACCCCCCCAACACACACTGGGCTCGCTGCTCAGAGGGAAGTCTGCTTCTCCCTCTCTGTCTGTCCCCGCAACCCCGCTCATGTTTGCACGCTCTCTTTTTCTGTCTCAAATAAATAAATAAAATCTTAAAAAAACACAGGGCCAGGAACAGGGAAACAGGGGATGCAGGGGTGGTCCACAGAGGGACACTGAAGCCAGTTGGTGGGGCTGGGGAGGGCTTTCTGGAAGAAGCTTTACCTAAGCTGAGACTAATGGATGGGAAGGAGTTGGCCAAGTGAATTGTGGAGAAAGGAGAAGAATGTTTCCAGAAGAAAGGCCAAGAGGGAGAGAGAGAAGCTCAGCATTGGCTGGAGGGATATAGGGCCTGAGTCGGGGGCAGGGGCCGGATACCTCAAGGCCTTCTTGATTATGGTCAGCCTTTTGGACATATCCTGAGAACAATGGAGAGTCACTGGGAGGTTTTCATATGGGAGTGACAAGATTAGACCTAGTTTATGGAAACCTTTTCTGGATGAGACATGGAAGGGGGATTGGAGCAGGCCAAGCCTGGAAATGGGGACACCAGGGAGGTGACTGTTCCAACATATGTCCATGGCACATGCACGCACGCACGCACACACCCAAACCTTTACACCAAAGGTTTATGCAAGCACCCGAGTGTGCCCCCCCTCAGGGGCTGTGGACAGTGTCTCAAGCTACCCCACTGTCTGGTGCCTTGGCTCTCCCCTCTGCAGAGTGGGACAACACAACGACCCCTCAGTGTCTCCCAGGATTTCCAAGAGAATGGAAATGTCAAGTGGCTGAAGCCTTTCGCGCTGAGTGTGGATAAGTGCGAAGGACCGCTTCCCCTCGTCTCTTCATCTCTTCCAGCCCTTCGATCCCCACAGGGGAGGCATCCTGGGAGCTGCCTATGGGGAGGGCGTTCAGGATGGGCACGAGGATCTCAAGAACAGACAAGTCTTCGTTAGATTCCCATTGAGTTTCAAAGTCGAAACTAGGGGTAGGGAGCTTTACCCTGCGATGCTGAAGTTCTGAAATCACAGAAGTGGCTGGAGACTCCCGGGGAAGAGTAGGCATCCATTTGGCCTGGGATTCCTTTGAATGGGTAATTCCACTGAGGATGTGCTCTTTGTTCTGGGGTGCCAGACAAGTTTTCTGGGCCTTCCGTAGCAAAGTGCCATAGACTGAGTAGCTTCAACAGTGGACATTTATTTTCCCACAATTCTGGAGGATAGAAGTCCAAGATCAAAGTGTCTTTCCCAAGTCCTCTCTCCTTGGCTTACAGATGGCCGTCTTCACCCTGTGTCTTCACGTGGTCTTCCCTGTGTGTGTGCGTGTGTCTGTGTCCCAATCTCCTCTTGTTACCAGGACATGAGTCGTATGGGATGATCTCATTTTACCTTAATCACCTCTTTAAAGGCCCCATCTCCAAATAGATCACATTTGAGGTCCTGGGGGTTAGGACTCCAGTATATGAATTTGGGGGTGGGGACACAATCCAACCCATAACAGTGCCCTGATGGCTTATTTATATAAGTGAGTTACACACACTGCCAGGAAACCCAAAGATTGAAAAAAGAAAATCATGCTGAATTTTATCACCAGCCTGAGAGACCTTGATGAAAACAGATTTGCTGCCACGTGGGGTGGGGCACCAGCCACATTTTCCTGTTATTTATCTTGGCTCAGATGCACTGATGTAGAAAGCGGCTCATCCACATCCCCCCACTTTCTCTTGCTTTACCCCTTGGCTGAGCATAGGAAGACATAGCCCAGGGAGTAGCAGGGTCAGGCTGGGCCCTTCTGAGCTCTGTTCTTGGATGGGCCTTGCTCTACTCCAGCTGTTGCGTTCATCTCCAGAGTGGAGTTTATTGCTAATAGTTTTGAGAGAGAGAGAGAGAGAGAGAGTGTGTGTGTGTGTGTGTGTGTGTCTGGGCAAAGTGGCACCTTAAAGAAAGTAGTCACATGGAAGATAGGATCCCCCCCCCCCACCAAAGAGGGAAGCCACTCATTCATCACGAAGGAGGTCACGTTTGGATCTGCTGTCCCATGCTGAGCTGCACACTGGTTATCTGATGGCTATTGGCTTCAGTGACACTTCCTGGGAATTTTCAACAGGGCTCCTCCTGCCTTCTCTGCAGCTGGAAACGACCATCTGCAGACCTCACATCCTTTTTACTCCCTGCAAGTCCTTTGAAGGAGGGTTCATTCTTTGCCTCTTGGGGTTTGGAGTCTGGGTCGTTTGCAGCCGACCCCTCTGATGTGTCTGGAGTAGCATTTTGGGTGGGCAGCAATGTGACAGGATTCATCTTCAAAGGGGGCACGGGACTCAGGGTCCCTCTGGGACCTGAAGACTTTGGGAGGCAGTGTCTGTGTGGCAGGGGGCGGGGGGCATGTACTGAGCAGGGGGAGTTTGTTGAAGTCTCCTGGCGTGAGTCAGAGCCTTGTTGTGTGGTCCTAGGCATCCTGGAAGCCTCTGGAATCCACATCAAATGCCAGGATCTCCTTTGAGGATCTTGTGTTTGCTCACTGGTACGTTGGCCACTCGCTTTGTGCAAATGTTGCCTTGCCAGCTCAGTTCCTCTGCCACGGTTTAGTTGACACACAGCCGTGAGTAGTCCTGTGGCTTCCAGGGAGTCTGTCAGTAGTGAATGGTGTACACAGAAGCCAACAGAGATTTCAGTCCTTCTCCTCCTTGTCCTTGGGAAACCAGGTGTGGCACCCACGGGGGACAGTTTAGATCCACTTCCTTGCTGGCCCCATTTGGATATTTCTGCATGCCTTTTCTTTATTTGTTCATTTATTCCACAAATATTTATGTGAGCATCAGCAGTGTGCTAAGTACAGCTTATGCTTTACTGTGATGCCATGCTTAATCTTATGCATCAACTTGACTGGGCCACGGGCTGCCCAGATATTTGGCCAAGCACCATTCTGGGTCTGTGAGCGAGGGTGTTTCTGGATGAGAAGAAGCATTTGAATCCATAGAGAGGGTAAAGCAAATGCTCTCCCCAGTGTGGGTGGGTCTCGTCTAATCAGTTGAAAACCTAAATAGAATGAAAAGGCTTGCGCTTCCTGTAAGCCAAGGGGAGCGCCTCCTGCCTGACATCCTTCAAGCTAGGACATTAATCTTCTGCCTTTGGTCTCAGACTGGAACTCACTCCACAGGCTTTCCTGGGTGTCCAGCTTGCCAACTGGGGACCTGGGGACTTGCACTGGTTCCCTTTCTCTGGAGAACCCAGACTAATACATCTGGGAACCCAGAACTGAAATAAACAAAGCCTCCACCTTTGGGTGCTTACGTTTTGGTGTGTGGGGTTGGGGTTGGGGGAGGTCTTTGCACCTGGTTTGTCGAGTATCAGGACATATTTGCATGGCACTTATAGTCACATAATACTCTAACTGGAAAAGCAATTCCCTGAACACATACCTCCCTGCCCCCTCCCCCACCTCCTGGAACTCCAGGGCGGGGTGGGGGCTGAGGTGTGGAGATAAATCTTTATGCTGTTTCTCTTCTGCTTAAGAAGGATATCTTAACCTATTTCGTGTCAGGGACCCCTTTGGCAATCTTACAAACCCTTCTCAGAATAATGTATTAAAATATATAACATAAAACACATAAGGTTATGTAGAAAACCATTTATTTTGAATTGCAGTTCTCAAAGAATTTTATAAATTGTGATATAATAACATATGCACTCCTTTGTTAATGTGTTAAATCACACGATTTAGCAGTGGGTTTAATAACAACTGTGATTTAAAGTACTGATGAGCCTAAATGATATTTTGAAATAAATGTTACACTTGGGATGTAATGGAAAAATATCCATGATTTGTTGCTGACCAAGCTCCAAACGCTGCAAAGAGTAGAGCAGTTTGGTGCCCACTGTGTTGGTTTGCTAGAGCTGCCATAATAAAGTATCAGAAATTGGGCTGTTTGAACAGGAGAAACTTACCTTCTCTTGGTTCTGGAGGCTGGAAATCTAAGACCAAAGAGTTGACAAGGCCATGCTTCCCTCAAATGCTAGAAAGTGGCCAAGCTGGTACAGTAATCTACATAGACACCTCACATACAGGACAGAGAAGTAGAAAGAAAAAAGTACAGGCAAGAAATAAAGCCTTTAGCTGGCCCATACTCTGTTACTAGGGTCTTAACTTTTTCCTTGCTGGTCTACTGAGGATCACCCTCACTCCCGATTCTCCAATAAACAGCAGCTTAAGTGACCCAAGTTTTCTAGCACTGAAACCACCATCCTTGGGAATATATGGTGAAGAGGAACTACTTTTTTTTTTTTTTAATCCGAAAGTCAAATGTCGTCATGTCACCCCCGGCACTACTCCTTTGATGACATTCTCTTTGCTTCCCAAATCCTTAAAGTGGCATCCATGGCCCCACACAACTAGCTCCTGCCCACCTCCCTGGCGTCCTCTCACTCTCCACTAACCCCCGTGGCAGTTGGGCCTCCGACGTTCTCTCAGGTCATTGAACGCACCCATTTCCCTTCTGCCTCCAGCTTTAGCTCATGCTATTTGTTCCACCGTTGATTCAGAAATGCCAAGGATTTCTGTTAAGGTGTTGGGGGGATGTGCCTTTCTTGCTTCTGTGAACTTGTGCTACGGTAGATGGTGTGAAGACCCTAGATTATAGAGACCCGTGGAAGACACGTTATGTGTGGGCAAGAAATCAGTTAACTAAAGCATATTTTTGAATGAAGCTACCGGTTTCCATTCTTCCGTCAGGTGGGTTCGAAACTTACATTATGGGGTGTGTGTGTGTTTCTTACAGACTTGTAATAATTAACTTCCCAAGTATGCAGGCTGCTGGAATAATAATTTACCTGGACTGTGTAAACCAGTGTTTAAAATGTTACCCGAGACGTGAACATTCCCATGAGGTGGGATTTAACTCCTTCTGTGTGTGTAAGAAGAGAGTGTGTATGTATGCATTTGTGTGTGTGTGAGAGACAGACAGACAGAAACAGTTTAGCCTAAATGAGCCCTTCCTGAATTTTGTTAATTTGTTTATTGCCATCAAGATTTCTGCTATATTCAACTACGATCGTACTTAGTTCCTTGTAGGGATTTCCTATATTTTCGTAATATTTTTTTCTTTAAATTGACCCACTTTTTGTAAACTTATCTTCCAACTAGAAAGAATATCCAACAAGCCACAGACTGGGAGAAAATAATCGCAAAACATGTATTTCATAAAGATGTAGCCTCCAAAATAAACAAAGAACTCTTAAAACTCAACAATAAGTAAACAACCCAACTTAAAAATGGGCAAGAGAAAAAAAAAGTGGGTAAAAGACCTGAACAGACTCCTCAGATTATAGATTTAAAATAAGCTTATGAAAAGATGTTCAACATCATCTGTCATTAGGGAAATGCAAATTTAAATAACAATGAGACAACATCACACACCTTGCTATAGACTGACTGTGTCCCCTCCCCTCCAACTTCATAGCAAGGCCCCCCCACAATATTGTGATATTTACCTCCTGGAGCTTGACCAGTTTCTCACAGTAAGTATTGGAGAAAAATCCCCCCTGCTTTTAACCAGGGGAAGAGAAAAGGAACCACTTCAAAATATGCCAGATCACTATATCCTTGCCCCCAGAAAAAACTAGTTAGCCAGAACCTAACCCTGTGGGGTTTTATCAGAACATTACTAAACCCAGGAAAGGGAAATACCCAACTCCACTTGAGTGTAGACTTCCATGGGGAAAGGGAAACGTTCATCCCTTAGGTGGCAGTTTGTCTTGATTGCTGCGGCTTTGTAAGAAGTCTTGGAATTAGTCATTGTCATTTTAGTTTGTTTTCCTTCAATATTGTATGGGCTATTCTGGGTCTTTCATCTCTTCATATAAACTTTAAAAATAGTCTGTCCATATTCACAAAATAACTTGCTGGGACTTTGGTATTGTGCTGAATCTATAGGTCAAATTGGGAAGAACTGACATGTTGGCAAAATTGAGTCTCTTTGTCCATGAGCAGGGAATCTCTCTCCAATTATTTAGTTCTTTGTTGATTTCTTTCATCAGGGTTTTTTAGTTTTCCTCATAGATTGTGTGCATATTCTGTTTGATTTATGCCAAAGTATTTCATTTTGGAGAGTGCTACTTATAAATGGTGTTGTGCTTTAAATTTCAAATTCCATTTGTTTCTTGTTGGTATATAGGGAATTGATTTATGTTTGTATATTAACCTTGTATCCTGAAACATTGCAATAATCACTTAATAGCTTCAGGAATTTTTATTGTTTTGTTTTGTTGTAGATTCTTTCAGATTTTCTACATAGATGATCCTGTCATCTGTGGACAAAAATAGTTTTATTTCTTCCTTCTGAATCTGTGTGTATTTTATTTCTTTTTCTTGTCTTATTACATTATCTAGAACTTCCTGGGGTGCTTGGGTGGCTCAGTCATTTAAGCGTCTGCCTTTGGCTCAGGTTGTGATCTCAGGAATCAAGACCTGCCTCGGGCTCCCCGCTGAGCAGGGAGTCTCCCTCTCCTTTTGTCCCTCCCCCTGACTCGTGTGCATGCTCTCTGTCTCTTTCTTTCTCTATCAAATAAATAAGTAAAATCTTTTTTTAAAAAAACCATTATCTAGAACTTCCAGTACAATGTTGAAAAGTAGTGGTAGGAGGGGACATGCTTGCCTCATTCCTGATCTTATTGGGGAAGTTTCAAGTTTCTCACCATTAGGTCTAATGTTAGCTGTAGGTTTTTTTGTAGGGTTTTGTTCTTTTTTTTAATTGAATTGAAAAAAAAAATCCCTCTCTAAAACTAGTTTATTGGGAGTTTTTATCATGAATGGGTGTTGGATTCTGCCAAATGCTTTTTCTGCATCAATATGATCCCATGATTTTTCTTTTCTTTTCTTTCTTTCTTTCTCCTTTTTTTTTTTTTTTTTTTGAAACAGAGAGAGCATGAACAGGGTAGGGAGGAGAGGCAGAGAAAGGCTCCATGCCTAGTGTGGAGCCCAATGTGGGGCTCAGTCTTACAATCCTGAGATTATGACCTGAGCCAAAATCAAGAGTTGGATGTTTAACTAACTGAGCCACCCAGGTGCCCCATGATTTTTCTTTTTTAGCCTGTTGATGTAATGGATTACATTAATTTTATTACATTACATAATTGATTTTTGACTATTGAGCCAATCTTGTATACCTGGGATAAATCTCACTTGGTCATGATGTATAATTTTTTAATACATTTTTTGTTTCAATTTGCTAACATCTTGTTAAAGAGTTCTGCATAAGAGGTACTGGTATAGGTTCGTGAGAGACATTGGTCTGTGGGTTTTTCTTAAAATGTCTTTATCTGGTTTTGGTGTTAGGGTAATGTCTGCCACATGGAATGAGTTAGGATGTATTCCCCCTGATTCTATCTTCTGAAAGAGATTGTAGAGAGTTGGTATAATTTCTTTTTCAAGTGGTTGGTGGAACTTATCAGTGAACTCATCTTGGCCTGGCACTTTCTGTTTTGGAAGGTTATTAATTATTGATTCGCTTTCTTTAGTAAATTTGGGCCTCCCTCCCCACTTTGTTTCTAAGCAGTGGACTCTTCTTTTTTTCCCAAATGAAGTCTTTCTAGGCATGCACACAGGTTGCTTAGGGCAGAATTGTTGGGGCTAAGAGGTGGGGAGGGCACCTGAAATTCTTCGCAGTCACCTTGCCTTTCCACCTTCTCTTCCTTGATCCCCTTCCCCTTGACTTCGAGGACACTGTAGAACCCTGTTTCTCTAACGAACACAGCCGAGATACCTCTGATCCACAGGTCAGCATACCGATAGGAAGGCAGGATGCTCTGATTCTCACTCAAAGACCCTGGCAGCTGTGAGGGAGCCTGGAGGCTCCCCTGGAGGTCGCTTCTTTCCTCTAATTGGAACTCCCAAGATCCATCTCACAAAAATGTGATGAGGACAAGAGACTAAGAAAGTTGCCAAGATCCACGTGTCTTTGGAAGAATGTTGAGACACAGTTATTTCAGGCTGCAAACATCCAGGTTTAATGCTTTAATATACACTGCTGGTGGCAGTGGAAATTGGTGCAACACACGATGGAGAGGACTTTGGCAGCAAGGAGTCAAGTGGGAGCTGTAACTGACCCCCTGACCTGGCAAGGACACTTCGAAGTATACATCCCAGGCGTAGATTCAGAAACTCTGAACAAGCTCAAAGGGGGTTATTGCAGCAGCGTTTGTGATCATGAAAAACTGGGAACAGCCTGACTGTCCATTAGGAGGGAAATGGATAATACACAACAGAATACTAGACAGTTGTAAAATGTATGAACTATGTATGTATGTGTGCGTGTACCCACATGCATGGGTACTGAAATGTAACATCGGGGGGAGAAAGCAAATTCCAAAATGATGTGCATGATATGATCCTATTTTTATATATACTAAAAATAGCTTTTAGTTACATACAGGTAAGAAGTCATAAAAACATTGCCTAGAAGGATACATACATACCAAAATCATAATGATGGGCAGAGGAGGTGGTGTCCTAGGTAGGAGAACTCAGGAGTTGGGTTACTTTACACACACACACACTTATACAAATCTGATAAAATTTTCACTTTTCTCAGCTTTGGTGAATACATAGTTTTATATATATAGTTCTTTGTGCTTTCTACCTGTAAAAAGTAAAATGCATTTATTTCCATATTGCTAAAATATACTTATCAAATAGTTCTGGAGCCCTTACTGTGTATGACTTTGCAAATATTAATACTTCAAACCTCACAACAGTCTTACGAGGGACTATTTTAAACGGAAGGAAAGGGATGCACAGAGAGGTCTATCCACTCACCTAAGGCACAACAGCTACTAAGGGCCAGAGCTGGGCTTCAGACCCAGGTAGCCTGGCACCACTGTACAAGATTTCAAGCACCCTTTACGTGTTATCTGTGACTTGAAGTCCTTCAGCAGGGTCCCCTGTGTCCTTCTCATACAGTCTATCTTCTTGTCTACCCTTACTTTGTTTTAAGCTGTACAGGATCTGGATTCACAATCTCTCTCATTACTCCACCCCAGCTCCTGGCCCATCATAAATAAACAGCAAATGTTGTTGAACAGATGAATGGATGAATGAGTGACCTCACATTCCTGGAAGTCACTCTGTGCAAGTGCCACGCTCAGGGTCATTGTCACCGAGTCTTCCACTGCATTTGATATCGTTCAGGGTGCCAACCCTGGACATTATGGGAAATGAGCCCATTAGTAGAAAAATTGGAGAGACAAAATCTAATGTGGGATTTTTATTTTTTAGGGGTCACCTTTCTCTACATGTGGAGGGGTTGTTCAGAGAAAAATTGTAAAGTTTAAGGAAACATGTGGGCCTCCTCACAGATCCATCTTCTTTCTCCAACTATTTCCACTCACTTCTGCTTTCAATTTAAATGTCATTTTTTCTGAGAAGCCTTCTCTAGCCACCCTATTCCCTCTTCGCTGGTGTTCTGTCTCGTATTCCCCTTTTCCATATCAGACTTACCACAACTTAGAATTATTTATGTATTTGTGGATTTATTCTTTCCAATGTTTCTGTGCCCCCAGGAGACTGTAAACTCCGAGGCGTCAAAGATCGCGCTTGTTTTGCGCACACCTCGTCCCCAGGACCTGGCCCAGTGCTTGCTACACGGTAAGTGCTCATTTATCATCATTGAATGGATGTTGTTGCCCACTGCAGTGGCTTAGCTGACAGATGTGCCCCAGGGGTTTCAAAAAATACATATTTTTTTTTAAACAGCAAAACGCTTTTCACCAGACGAAATTGTTCAGGCTTCCTGATCTACACCAGCTCATTTCTGTGGTTAAACTGGGGGGTGATGGGGAAAATCGGCTTGCCGTGCTTTCTCCCTGCTGCTCCCGATAGGATCCCTGACGGACCTCACAGACTGCCCCTCGGGAGATTTTTCCAAGCTCCCCTGCTCCTCGCGAGTGCTGGAAGGGTCTCATTGCCAATGGGGTCCCGTCTTTGTAGGCTGAAAGACAGATGATCCAGCCTCTCCAATCACCTCCCTGCATCAGCCTCGTGGGTTACTTTGCTAATAGAGCCATAAATTCCCCCTCTAAATGAGCATCCTGATTTGATTTGCTCTTCAGATGACCCCTTCCTGGGGAAAATATTATGCTTTCCCTGAGTTATGGCAAAGACTGCAGTAGATAGCTGTGTTGTGTCCTGCCTCTACCATCTGATCGTCTGATTCCTCTCCAATTTATGAGCTTGTTAGTTCCCCAGCCAGCTCCTACCTCACTATGGCTGACCTAGTAACGCTATTTGCTTATGTCATCTTGCTCAGACAAACCCAGACATGCCTGCTGAGGAGGCAGGCGTCCCAGCCCCGTCACCGCATTCACTGACCCTGGCTGACTCCATCGAGCTGGGGCAGGAAGGACAGTGTCAGAATGTGAGACTGGTGCAGCTCCCACAGTCACCAAAGCTCTTGTTGTTGGTTTGAGCGTGGCTGGGAAGCCCTGTTTCCTTGTTTCTTAAATGCTTCCCTGCAGACAATCCTTGAGATAACTTGTATCTTTCAAAAGCACGGGGCTGTCACCTGCCCTCGGCCCTTTCTTCCTGCTGGGGTTCATGACTTCCCTAAATTCCCCTTCTGAAATGCTCACTTGTACATCCTGTGGTGAGGTCAGGTGCAGCGACGCATGCTTTGACTCTGACTCCAGGAGTGGCAGAAATGGAACTGGGAATACTTTTCACATGCCTCCATTTCTTGGCCTCTCCAGTGGGAACCATGGTAGATCTCAGACCATTTGTTACTTTGTTACCTTGGCCAGGAAAAAGAAACATACCCCTTTTGCATATCATGTGAAGGAGTTGACAGTAGCTGTGAAGGTTAACGTTTGATGGGCTGGACAAAAATCGGAAAACTTCATGTCCAATAGTTGGTCATTGGAGATACAAAATGTATCTTGTTGTATACAACAAGAGCTTCGGTGACTGTGGGAAATGTATCCTTATAGTAGAATACTAGTAAGGAATAAAAAGGAACATTCTACAGCCTCATGCTATGTCATGGATGGACCGCAGAAATTTTATGCTCAGGAAAAGAGGCTGGACCCAAGAGACTGCATACCGCATGGTCTATTTATATGAAATATCCAGAAAAGGAATAGCTATGAAGACAGAAAATAGATTAGTGGTGACCTTGGGGTAGGGACGGGAAATAACAAGAAATATGCATGAGGCATCATGTCGAGGGCATGAAGTGCTTTAAAACTGATTTATGGTGATGACTGCATATGTTGGTTAAAAAATAGGTGTATGTATCTCACCAGGCTATTTGGGGGGGAGTCCCCAAGATGCATGGCCTGGAGGATTTTGCAGTGAAGGTTCATGAGGGGCTGCAAGTTCTTTGAAGAGGTTCAGCCTGTGCCCACACGTGCATCAGTATCTTTACCTCTATCGAAATCTGTATCCATTTCCTTGGAGTCGCCACAACTAATGACCACAAACTTGGGTGACTTAAAACTGCAGAAATCTATCATCTCACAGTCCCGGAGGCCAGAAGTCCAAAATCAAGACGTTGGCAGGGCCCCCTCTCCATTTGGAGCCTGTATAGTTGAGTCCTTCCTCGCGATTTCCACGTCCGATGTTTCTGGCTTTCTTTGGCTTGTGCTCCCATCACGCTAATCTCTGCCTCCATTGTACATTGCTTCTCTTGGGTCTGCGTGTCTCTTAGGAGGACACTTCTCATTGGATTTAGGGTCTGGATTACCCTTACCTTATGATCCCGAATTAAATATGCAAAGACTTCTCTTCTAAATGAGGTCATATTCACAGGTTCCAGGGATTTGAAGTGGATCTATTTTGGGGGGAAACCAGCATGGGATCTCTCCATCATCTCTATCTGTACCCGTGTCATCGATATATCTGTGTCTTTATATCTCTGTACATCTGTATCTATATCATATCTCTAGATTGACAGCAAAGCAAAGATGTCCAAACATGAAGCGTTTCTGATCTACACTGAAGGTACATAGGTACTCATGTACAAGTATATGATAAGAAAAATCCTGTGTTTTTGAATTCCGATGTTTCCAGATTTTAGGAAGGCACTCGGGTACATGCACCGTGTGTTGCATTATACCTTGAACGAGAGCCTGGGCAGCACCCCCATAATAAAACAGACGAGTATCTGCAATAATACATTTGAAGATTCACACTAAGTGGGCTAAATAGAGACATCATTTCATGCTGACTCAGGTCAGGTTTTGCTACCAAATGAGTTTTAGCACCACGTGTGTGATAAACTGCTGGGCTTCAGAGCTCTTTGAATTTTAGAATTATGGAGAAGAGAGTGGGCGCCCATGTCATTCTTTCTCCTTTTGTGTGTGTTTGGGAATTTTCATAATGAAACATATTGAAAAATGAGATAGTGCATGTAACAAGCTCAGCCTAGTACCTGACACATAGTAAGAACTCACTAAGTATGTAACAATTAAAGTTAATTTCATAATGATTATTCTGTTGACAGTGTTATAAGGCAGACAGGTAGGAGCTATTGAAGGTTTTGATGCAAGGGAACGACCTGGCCAGGGAAAAGAGCATCTAGAAGGATCCTTGTAGTAGGTGGTCCAGGACGGGGCAGGGTGGAGCAGGGATCAGAGGGAAGCTGGTTACGAGGCTGTTGTAGGCATCCAGGCGGGAGACGACGAGGTCCTGAAGCGGAAGAGAGGAAGAAAGCTGGAATTAACCTGACAGAACCCGGTGGGCATTCTGGGAGAGCAGGAGGGATTCTGGTCAGCCTCCCTGATATGCTTCTGGGTGACGGCAGAAGAGAGACGTACAGGGTGCTGCTCTGTGCATTTAGGGGGGAAAACTGTGACACATCGGTCAATTCCGGAATGAGTCAAGTGGGAATTTCATGGCTGACTCAGCCTCCCAGTCTGGACCATAGCCTCAGTAGTGAGAGCAGCATTTTTGATGGTCAGGGTCAATTTGAGGCAGAGGGCTTGCTGGTCAGGTCTGTCCGGGGACCGAGCACAGGCCAGTGGGGCCCCCTGTGTCGAAGAGGTTTTGCCCCCCTCTTAGACCTGCAGATGCCACGCGGATTAGAGGGGTGGGGGCGGGGCTTCTCACTTGGGCAGAGTTTCAAACAACACTTCCTTAACAAACGCCAAGTGTATTCTGGACGTGGGATTAAGACGTTCGGGATATGACAAGGGGAGGAAAGTATGCCATTGTAATAAGAACTGAGCTCAACTTGCTGGGGAATCTCTCAGCAGCCTTGGCAGAAACATCCCCTCAAGCATCCCCGAGGGCCCCCGGGGTGGACAGTTGTGAAAGAGCAGGGTCCGAATCTTCACACTTCCCACGGAGCCCTGGCAGCTTCCTGTCATTTCCTTTAAAACAGTTCGGTTATTTAGAAAAGCCACATTTACCGTAGAAGAATTTGAGAAATAAGAGAAACAGGAGCAGAAGACCAAAGCCCCATTCAATGATCAGTCCTCATAAAACCGCCACAGAAACCGTATCCACAAATTCCTTTCCCATCCTCTTTCCTCCGCTCGAAGGTGTACTTGTTCTTTGTAGACATAAAGATCATCCTTGATCTGGTTTTATAATTTTATTCACTTAATAATAAATGGGGAACAATTTTTCCTATGTTAAAAAAGAAAACCATGCAATCCTTTTTAATGGTGACCGAACATGTCATTGTTTGGGTATTTCAACACTATTCATTTCCCATTTAATGAGCATATCGGGCATTTCTGGATTTTTACTTCTAATCATCACTGCAGTGACATTGTGGGACAGCATATGCTTCTTCATGCAGTTAGCTGGTTTTTGCTTTGGGATAAATCACTCTGATAAGTCACTCCGATAGGCATTGCCATGAGAGAGGGTGTGTATACACTCAGTTGTTTCAATACCCAGCAGTGGACGAAGACGTGATTAGCCGTCCCTTAAGCCCCCCAATTCAAACTACTTTAAGCACTTGAAACTCTTCCGGGCCTCAGGCATCTCGTCCCAGCCGCAGATTCACAAAGGTGGCTGTTGGCGATTGCGTCAGCTCAAAGAATTAAACTCCTTTGATGTGAATATTCTACTCTGCCTCTGTGTCATTGAAATCATCACAGACTACTCTTTATAATCACCGGACCTAATAAGGGAACTTCCTAGAAATTAACCAACTGAGGAAGGACTGAGGAGGTTTGACTTGGTTTGGGGAGGTTGTTTTGGCTAGGGACAAACTGGCTCTTTTTAAAAAAGGGAGATTTCCAGAGCTTTCCTGAGCCCCTCCCTCCACTGCATTTCATGTCCTTCGGCCCTGGGTTTTTGCCATTTGGGGTCCAGCTCTGGGTCACAATCTTCCTAACAAAGCTTCACTCTCCTGCCCCTGAAGCGTTTGTGCCCTGGGTCTTTTTCTCCACCTGGAATCTCCTCGGGTGGGATTTCCAGACTCAGTAAATCAAAGAAATAAAAAAATATATGGGGTGCCCAGTTCAGTTTGAGTTTCAGATTAAAGTACGTGTTTTAGGGATTCTGCCCACTCCTGACTATGTCTGTTCTAACTGTGCATCTTAGAACTGGGAAATGACCATGGGGTGGGTTCAGGGACCCATTTGATTTACTGTGCAATGGACACGAGCTCCTGACTCATTGCCTGACCTCTGTAAGCCCCTACTCTGGCTGGTGGATCTTCATGAGGTCTTGTGTCCCCTGGAATTAGTGTCACTCAGAGCCAGTGTCCAGTTGTCCTCAAAATCGGATGGTTTCCTTTTCTCCAGTGCACGGTCAGCCTGGCAAAAGGCCATAGGTCCCTTTGGAGAAGACTGAGAGAGAGTAACAGTACAGATTTTTGGCAGGGTAGTGTGGTCCTTCCTCAAGGGAACCAAGCCTCCCCTGCATTCAGAAGTTCCTGGGTCTGTAAACGGGCTCACGTCTGGGAATTGATGGAAGGGCTGTGACGCTCTGCCTTGGTGGTTAAAGTTAGACTTCTGTCCACTTGACCCAAAACTCTTCTGTTTATGCAGATAAAGTAAGAATTTAGTAGACTCTGCATGTATTTATTTTCCAGCTACACTGTGATCAGCTAGCCAACCCTGTAAGTCTCAATGAGTCAGCCTGTTCTGATTACTGTTTTGATCCCACCATCCATGACTGTAACCACGCCCACCTTGCCTTTGATGATTAAGAGCTGCCACGTGGTCCCTGACACCCCAGGATCCAATTATCCCCACTGCATTTAGAAATCCCAATTTAGTAGCAGCAATTCCCCCTGTAATTTCTGACATACAGAGAAGAGTGACCACAAATCTCTTCAAGGATCCCGGGTCTCCCCTCACAAATTTATTTCTCACAGTTGTGGGGACTCTTATCTGATAAATCCACTGCAACAGCCCAATCTCCCTAAACCCTAAGCCTTTAAAGACCTTCCTCTACCCTCCTCTACAGTAGACCAAAGTGGTTTTGGCCTTTTGACTTCATCTAGCGTCGGCCATCTTGCACTCCATGTTTCCGCCAGCCAACCAAGCAAACCATTAGAGTGCTTTCTAACCACCCATCCCCACGCTCTAACATTAAATCCAGAATCTCTTCTCAGTGGGCTTGTATCCATACAGGTGGCCTGATCCAACTTTATATTCCTTCCACTATTATCCCCACACCCTTAATCTTCATTCCCACCCATATCCCCCAGATTTCTGTCTATAAATTAGAAAAGTCATGTAGGTCTTTCGGAGTGTAGGGCCCCTCCGTGTGGGTCACAGTTGGTACCTCCCCATTGGGGACCTGCTGTGACCTGAATCTGGTTATAGGTCTAGAAGCCAATGGGGATGGTGGGGCCAGGTCTTGAGGAGAACCAACAGTATATTGCACGGCAACCCCCTCAGGGAAGACTGTCATGGGTTCCTCAAGCAAAACAGGGTTGACCTTGCCAGACTAGTGGAGGTGGATGGGAAGGGGAGAATGAGCTGCTTCTCTGTCAAAGAAGACTCTGGTAAATTTAGAGGCCCCATGTCACCAGATTCACTGGGATTGGCTCATGTGCCCCCGTCCCCATTTTCAGGATTCCACTTCTTCCTGATCAGTGCCCTTGCTTTAACAGCAGACAGCCTGTGAGCTTATGAATTCCATTTGCATTGTAATTCATTGACTCTCAAGATGATTTCAGCAATCTCAGCCCTAAGAGAGAGGCAGGAGGTAAGGGTCAGTTATGCAGAGTTTGAGCTGACTGAAGTCTTGAGCTCTTCTTTTGTTTCCCTACTTTGTTCAACTCAGGAGCAACCAGCCAATCTCATTAATACTCATCAGTTTGACTGAAGTGTTGTAAGTATTCAGCACTAAAGTGTTCAAGTACATGGTATCCCAGAAACTTGCCTTTTGTCAGTATTTGATTAGGAGTATCCAATATTTGGGATTTATCCTAAGAAACAATTAGTTGTTTATTTGAAATTCAAATCGAACTAGATGTCCTGTATTTGATCTGGCCACCCTACCTTAAGGAAATCTCCTTGCCCTTCAAAATCTAATTAAAGTGCTATATTCTCTACAGATTGCCCTAGAGAGAAGTTATTACTTTGTGTTACTGATTCATACATTTATATCATTTCTGACCACTTACAATGTGCCAGGCACTGTTTTAAGTGCTTTACATGGACTGATTCATTTAAGCTTGATTACAACTCAGAGGTAGATATTATTATTACTCACATTTTACAGATGGAAAAACTGAGCCCCAGAGAGGAAAAATAACTTGCTCAGTAGCTCATAGCTAAAAGGTGGTGGAGTTGGGATTTTACTCCAGGGCTCACCTAGATCACCGTGGATAATATGCAACTCTGTGACCTCTTTTACTAGAAGCTTCCACATGTGTGTGCATTTTCTGGGACCCTTAATGCACTGTTGTCTGTCATACTGCCAGACTGTGAGATTGCTGGCTGAGAGCAGAAATTATATTTTATCAATCACCACAATCCCAGTGTCAGGAAACTTTTATTTAAAAGTTATGCTTATCATTCAGCCTTAAAAAGGACAGAACTTCCGACACATGCTATTATGCGGACGAACCCTGAAGGGAATAGATCTGTGTCTATCTAATGGTTAGAAAGCAAAATAAAGCACAAAAGGACAAATACTCTATGATTCCACTTATGTGAGATTTCTAGAATAGTCAGATTCACAGAGACAGAAAGTAGAATGGGTGGTTCCCAGGGACTGGGGGTGAGGCCAGAGTGGGGGATTATTATTCAATGAATGCAGTTTTAATTTGGGGACATTGAAAAGTCCTGGAGATGGCTGGTGGTAACAGTTGCACAACTTTGTGGATGTATTTAGTGCCACAGAAACCGTACACATGGAGGTGGTTGAAATGGTAACATTTGTGTTAGGTATATTCTACCAACAAAAAAGGTACAGCCATTATGAAACACAGTATGAGATTTCCTCAAAAGACTAAAAATAGAACTGCCCTATGATCCAGCAAACCCACTTCTGGGCATAGATCTAAAGAAACACAATCAGGATCTTCAAGAGGTATCTGCATTCCCATGTCCACTGCAGCATCATTCAGAGTAGCCAAGATCTGGAAACAGCGCAGGTGTTGGCGGACGGAGGGATGGTTAAAGAAAATGTGGCATTGAACATGCAACGGAATATTATTCTGCCTGGGAAAAGAAGGAAACCCAGCAACATGGCTGAAACTAGCAGACCTTATGCTAGGGGAAGTAAGCCAGATGCAGGAAGACAAACATGGTATGATCTCACTTACACATGGGATCTAAAAAAGTCAAATGGGTGAAAGCAGGGGAAAAAAGAACAGTGGTTGCCCAGGAGCTGGGAGGTGGGGGAAATGGAGAGATGTTGGTCAAATGGGATAAAGCTTCAGTTATGTGGGGTAAGTAAGCCCTAGAGATCTAACATACACCACGGGGACTGTCATTAATAATACTGTATTGTAGGCTTGAAATACCCTTCCGGTTTAAAAAAAAAAGGTAGCTGTGTGAGATGGTAGGCGTGTTCATTAGTTTGGTTGTGAAGATCAATACCAGTGTGTGTGTGTATCAGGCACAACATCACATTGTACACCTTAAATGTGTACCGTTTTTACTTGTCAGTTACACTCCAGTAAAGCTGGGAAGGGTTAGACCTAACCTAGCCCAGGAAGTTAGGGACCCAGGCTTAGAGTTTAGGTCGGTTGGGGTTAAGCTGTGGCTCAGCCACTCGGCTGCTATGCCACTGCAGGCTTGTCGTTTCACTTCATGGTCTTTGGTAAGATGGGGTTGGGTGATGTGCACTTGTCTTAGGCTGCTTGTGAGGAGCAAATAAAATGAAGCCTGACGAAGAGCACACTGCCCAGTGATTTCTGCCTGATTGCACACACACAAATCACCTGTGGAAGGTTGTTTCTCTGTTTGTTTTGTTTTGTTTTAGAGAGAGAGAAAATCTTAAGCAGGCTGCACACCCAGAACAGAGCCTGATGTGGGGCTCCGTCTCACAGCCCGAGATCACGACCTGAACTAAAATCAGGAGTCAGACGCTTAACTGACTGAGCCCCCCAGGCACCCCTGTGGGAGGCTTTTTAAGGCTACCTGATGCCCAGATTCTCACAGAACAATGAGATCGGAATATCTGGCATTGTGCTTTTAAAACTTTCTATCATGAAAAATTTCAAATGTATACAACAGTAATATAATATAGTTCCTATACACCCATCACCAGATTCGACATTTATCAAGATTTCAGAATATATCTTTCATCAAGGTTAAAGAATCATCAAGATAGCACAATGCCTGACATGTAAAGCCTGTTCTGCAAATTGAGTTATTATGATTACTTTTAATTTCCTTCTAATTATGAATTCAGTCACTTGAGTACCTTGACTTTCAAATGGGATGATCTGAGTGGGAGAGGGGCCCATTGATCTCACTGGCCATGAATGGCCTCTACTTCAATGTTACCAAGAGGGTTTTCTTCTTCTGTGTATCATCCTTAAAATATTCTTCTTTCTAAGTGGAAAGAAATCAATCTGAACTAATAGTCACTTGATGTTTGAACTGCCATACTGCAGTGGAATCAGACAGTAAGGTAAGGTGGGGAGAAATAAGTAGCATGGGGAATATGGAGAGGAGATAGAATTTTCGATCTAGAAAAAGTGCTTTTCATCTAAGGATATTTACTTCTGGCCCTCCCACTGCGCCCCACCTCCAGTTCCCTACCCAGGGCAGACATTACTAATCAATCAATGCACTCTTTCCCACTGAAGCCTAAAGCTGCATCAGAATCCTTTTTACGTTGATGCTTCAGGCACCCGCCAACAATCAATGAGAGACAACATGAGAGGCAAGTCCTATTCATTATTCCTTTTGTGCCCTTTTTTTGGTGCCTTCCGGAAGCAATACTACATATCAAGAAAGAAGAAAGAAACTTCTCGGAGAGAAAAAAAAACACAAAGCCAACAACAGACTTGAGCTACCTCAAAATCCACCACAAAAGGCAAAATCATTCCCCTGGGATGATCACAAAGCCACAGGTCACTCTAAGACAGGGATTCCTAGAATCTGCCCCAAAATGGCAAAAGGAAAATTGCAAAACCCCAAATAAAAGAGTCTCGATGCTCTTCTGGTTACAGAAACTTAGCTTTGCTTCATGCTACCAAGTAGTTCTCAGTCTCAAATGTGTATTTTTCCATCTTTAAGTTGAAGTAGTAAAAAGAAAGAAAGAAAAAGAGGAAGGAAGGAAGGAACTAAGGGAGGAAGGGGCTCATAGCCGAGATTAGGGGGAAAGATAGGCTACGTGTAAGGAGCCCAGTGAGAGGCGGAGGGCGGCCATCATATCAACAGAACGTTCTGCCTGCTTTCTATTTGCCAGACCCTGTGCTCAGGTGAGCTGTGTATTTCCCATGTCGCCCCACAGTGCCTACCACATAACCCGTTCATGTCTGGTTGAATTCGTATTTGGATACAATTGAGGCTTTCAAATTCAGTAGTGAATTCTGTTGGTGGAACAGTTGTTGGCCCATCTAAATCTTCTGTGGCTTGTGCTGGAGCTGGGAAGGGCATTGTCACAGTGGCCATGTCATTTGTACCATTGGCTCATGTGTTTAATGCACATTAATGTGTCACTTACTCCGTGTTAGGTAGCAGGACAGCAGGGAAGGAGACTGACCCAGGGTCTGCCTTTAGGCTTGCAGACCAGAGGGAGAGACAGAGTTAAGTGCACGGTATTGGTAACAGGAGACAGAATGAAGAGCAGGCGCTACAGAAGTACTTAGGAGGGGCACCCCCACTCCCAGACCTGGGGTCACTCTGGTACATTGAGTGCCAGCCACATACAAGGCACTGATCTCACGGTGTTACAGGGATCGCCTTTTAAAATCCTCCTATCCGTCGTCCATTCCAGAAATCAATCTTCCATCACCAACATACAGACGGGGGATTTCAAACCCAGAAACGTTAGGTAACTTGCCCAAGGTCATGTCGATAAGTGGCAGAGCTGAATGGACAGAGCCAGGCCACAACTGTAACTCAACCCCTGTCCTCATCTGCTGCTCTGATATTTTTTCCAGTGACACCTGGAAAATGAGTTGCCGTTGGCTTGGAAAAGTAGGCAGAGAAGATGGTTCAGGTGATAGGGGGCAGCAGCTGGGAAGCCCAAACGGGACATCGCATCAGGTTCCAGGAGCTGGGAGCTGGTCAAACAGTGGGTGGGGGCAGGGGTGGGGTGGGGGGCGAGGGCCTGCTGGGCAGGACTCACATCTGAAGGACTCTGTAAAACCCTGCCAGGGTGTTTAGCTTTTTATTCTTCCCCTGTTGTACTTCTTTATTACTATTACTATTTAATTTAAATTTTAGGTAGTTAACATGCAGCACAAATATTGATTTCTAGAGTAGAATTTGGGGATTCATCACTTATACACAATACCCAATACTCCTCACCAGTGTCCTCCTTAATCCCCATTACCCATGTGGCCCACCCCCCACCCACCGCCCTCCATCCACCCTCAGTTTGTCCTCTACCATTTAGAGTGCCTTATGGAGGCACCTGGGTGGCACAGTCGGTTTAGTGTCTGACTCTTGGTTTCGGCTCAGGTCATGATCTCATGAGTTGTGAGATCAAGCACCACATCCGGCTCTATGCTCAGTGGAAGTCTGCTTGGATATTCTCTCCCTCTACCCCCTCCCCTGCTCTCTCTCTCTCAAATAAATATATACTTCTAAAAAAAAAAGTTTCTTATGGCTTGCTTCACTCTCCTTTTTTCCTTTTCCCTCTTCCCATGGGTTCATCTGTTTTCTTTCTTAAATTCCACACATGAGTGAGATCTTGTGCTATTTGTCTTTCTCTGACCTACTTCACTTATTCTAATACACTCTGGCTCCATCCATGTCATTGCAAATGGCAAAGATTTCATTCTTTTTGATGACCAAGTAATATTCCATTGTATGTACACACCACATCTTCTTTATCCATTCATCAGTTGACGGACATTTGGGCTCTGTCCATAGTTTGGCTGTTGTTGATAATACTGCTATAAACATTGGGGTGTATCCCTTCAAAGGGATATGTATCCCTTTGAATCTGTATTTTTATATCCTTTGGGTTAATGCCTAGTAGTGCAGTTGCTGGATCTCAGGGTAGTTCTATTTTTAACTTTTCAAGGAACCTCCATACTTTTGTCCAGAGGGGCTGTACTTCCACCAGCAGCACAAGACGGTTCCTCTTTCTCTGCATCCTGGCCGACACCTGTTGTTTCTTATGTTGTTAATTTTAGCCATTCTGACAGGTGTGAGTGTTACAGAACCTGGACCGGATTGCCTGTCGGAAGAACCAGGCAGCCCTTGGAGATCTTGGAGGGCAAGAGGTTTATTTAATGCTGGCAGGCTCAGAGAATAGTGATCTCCAAAAGTCTGAGCCCTGAGCACAAACAAAGGGGGTAGTTTATACATCTTTACTTCTGTATATGTGGCACTTTTGTGCCCGGGGCAGGTGGGGCAGGAAGGAAAACCCGGGATGGCCCAGGGGCCGGGACTGGGATTCCCCTGCTGGGTTGCTCAGCCACCTTAGAACACAGATTTCCCTTACCGTAAGGTGATAGCTCATTGTAGTTTTGATTGGTATTTCTCTGATGATGAGTGATGTTGAGCATCTTCTCATGCATCTGTTAGCCATCTGGATGTCTTTTTTGGAAAAGTGTCTGTTCATGTCTTTTGCCCATTTCTTAACTCAGTTATTTGTTTTTTGGGTGTCAAATTTGATAAGTTCTTTATAGATCTTGGATACTAACCCTTTATCAGATAGGTCATTTGGGGAGGTTAGCTCTTATCCCAGGGGTCCTGGGGAGCCATCGGAGGGTTTCATCAGGGGAGTGGTGTTGGCAGATTTATCCTCTAAAATGGTCAATCCTGCTGTTGAGAAGGGTAATGAATAGAGAACTATCCTGCGTGCCTGGGAGGCAGGTGAGGGCTCTCAGGCAAGGCTGGGTGTGCAGTGAGGTCAGTGATGTGCCTGGGATACTTGCACAGCCCCAAGGGTGCAGGACTCCCTAAATTTTGTGCCCCAGGTGCACCCTGGTCTCACCCTAGTCCTGGCCCTGCTCTTTGGGCGGCTGCTGGGAGAATGCGGCCAAGGTCTTATCATTACCCAGTTCGTTTTAGCCTTGACATCAGAAAGGATGGGAAGTTTAGGGGCTGGAAATCTTGTCGGGGCTCAACAGTTCTTTTTTGGTTTTGAATTGGCCGTGGGGTCAGGGGAGGTGGAGGCAGGGAGAGCAGCAGAGAGGGAGGAGGAGGAGTATGACATAGGATTAGATTTAAGAAAAAAAAAAAAAACCACACACACACACAAACTTCTTTGCAAGAGCAGAGCCGAAGGATAAATAATGAAAGCAAATTCCAGCTGGGTGGAAATAAGGCAAAACGCTACCTTGAAATGAAAGATCCATCCTCAATTCATTAACTGTGTTCCCTCAGCGGCACTGCAGCGTACGTACTCAGGTCCTTTTGTGAAAGACACTGTTCACAAAATCGGCTTTAATCTGGAGCCACATTTTATCCAAAAAGCTTCAGGAACCTGTGGGTTTTGCTGAGACTCAACCAACATGAGCGTACTTTCAACGGGAAGGACGATTGACGTGGCTCTGTGTAAGCCTGGGGAAGTTCCTGCAAATCGTAGAGATTAAAGTGTTTTTGAAGCTGATTTTAAATCCGCACGTCACGAGACTGAGGAGCCCAGTACAACGGAATTCAAATAAACTGCCCTTTAGAGGAGCTGACACTGAAGCATGTGGGTCTGTAATTTGCAGTTCTGAACTGGGGATGCTTCCAGAACGTGTTTCTGAGAAAAAAAAGGTGGGGGGAGGAAGGGACCTGATTTTACCTCTTCTCACTTGTTTTCATTCCTCTGGGCTGGGTCCTGTGGTCAACCCCCTGCCTCCCCACCCCCCATCAGACCAAACCTCAGTCGACTTGTCTCTTGTCTGTACTACACACGTCTGTGTTTTCAAAATCTACTCTTTGCAGTCCCTAAAATCATACCCGTCTGGGTTTGAATTCATCAGGTAGCATCTCCCTGAACAAGTATCTCAACCTCCACAAGTGTGAAATGGGGGATAATTATGGTACCGGTTTCCTGGGTTGCTGTTAGAATTAATTTAATCATGAGATAGTGCATGTCAAAGGCTTAGAATCATTCCTGGTACATGCTCTGGGCTCGGTAAGTGTCAGTGTCATAACTATTGGCTTTAACAAAATTACAAAAACAAAACAAAACCAAAAACCCCCTGAGGCTCCACTTTTGTAAATTAAATGATTACATATTATGAGGAATAAGATATTAGCTTTTATTAATGTATAAGTGATTCAATAGTATTAATAGATTCATGTTTTTCAATGTAAAGTAAATGATTAAGTTAATTACATTAGAAGTATAGCTCTGATGATTAAGAATTTTATACTAAATAATTAAATGGGTTAAAATGAAATAAAATGAGTTAATGTGCAAAGAGCAGTCACCGCTCAATACACAGGAAATATTCTGTATACTAATTATTATTTTTAAAACATCAGTCTTTTTAAAATTCTTTTAAATTTATTTTTTCAATTCCAGTATATATCTGTGTGTGTGTGTGTGTGTGTGTGTGTGTGTGTGTGTGTATTTAATTTCAGTATAGGTACAGTGTTATATCAGTTTCAGGAGTATAATGTAATGATTCAGCAATTCTAAGCATTACTCAGTTAAGTGTCCTCTTAATCCTCATCACCTATTTTACTTGTTCCCCCACTCACCTCCCCTCTGGTAACCACCTATTTTCTATAAGAGTCTGTTTCTTTGTTTGTCTGTTTTCTTTGTTCATTTGTTTTCTTTCCTAAATTCCACATATAAGTTAAATCATATGGTATTGGTCTTTCTGTGACTGACTTATGTCACTTAGCATTGTACCCTCTCGATCCGTCCATGTTGCTGCAAATGGCAACAACTTCACTCTTTTTGTGGCTGAGTAATATTCCATTGCATACGTATACCACATCCTTATCCATTCATCCATGGATGGACTCTTGGGCTGCTTCCATATCTTGGCTATTGTAAATAATGCTGCAGTAAACATAGGGGTGCGTGTATCTTTTCGAATTAGGGTTTTTGTGTTCTTTGGGTAAATAGCCAGTAGTGGAATTACTGGATCCTACGGTAATTCTATTTTAAATTTTTTTAGCCATCTCCATATTGTTCTTCAGGGTGGCTGCATCAGTTTGCTTTCCCACCAACAGTGCACGAGGGTTCCCCTTTCTCTGCATCCTCGCCAACACCTGTTGTTTTTTGCGTTGTTGATTTTAGCCCTTCTGACAGGTGCAAGATGGTATCTCATTATAGTTTTGATTTGCATTTCCGTGATGATGAGTGATCTTGAGCACCTTTTCATGTGTCTGTTGGCCATCTGGATGTCTTCTTTGGAGAAATGTCTTAAACATGATCATTCTTAACCTGTTTGGGGTGATCCTTCAGAATCCCATCCTTTGAGGGGAGGGAGTTATCAATCAAAGAAAAAAGTTGGCTTTTTTTTCGCCTTAACAAATCTACTTCAGTTTATATTCTCTCCATATCCTCAATCCAGTTTTTCTTTTTTCTTTTCTTTTCTTTTTTTTTTTTCCTCCCTGATCTTTTTCCTTAGTTGCTGGTAGTCCCAGAGAGAGAAAACAAGCAGAGTAAACTAAGGTTTCCCCCAACAGCACGGGTGCATATTGTGCCTAATTTTTGGATAACATTGTTTTTTAAGATTTTATTTATTTATTTCAGAGAGAGCGAGCATATGAGTGGCGTGGGAGAGGGACAGAGGGGGAGGGAGAAGCAGACTCCCCACTGAGCAGGGAGCCCAACATGGGGCTTGATCCCAGGACCCGTAGATCACGACCTGAGCCGAAGGCAGACACTTAACCGACTGAGCCACACAGGCATGCTTGGACAACTTTTTATTTTGCTATAATTTTGAATTTAAAGAACAGTGGCAAGAATAACAAAGAATTTTGGGGTGTCTGGGTGGCATAGTTAGTTAAACGACCGACTGTTGGTTTCAGCTCAGGTTGTGATCTCAGGCTCATGAGATTGAGCCCTGTGTCAGGTTCTGGGCTTAGCTAGGAGTCTGCCTGGGGCTCGCTTTCCCTCTCCTTCTGTCTCTCCCCCCCCCCACTGGCTTGCTTTCTCTCCCCCTCTGAAACAAACAAATCTTAAAAAAAAAAAAAAAAAAAAGAATAAGAAAGAATTTTGATGATAACCTTTATCTAGATTCATCTATTATTTTTACATTTTGTTTCACTTATCATTTTCTTTCAAAGTATATATATTTGTCTGTGTGGGTGTGCGTGGGTGTGCACATGCATTTCTGAAGCATTTGAGGTGCCTTTTTACCCCTCGGTACTTCAGTGTATATTTCCTAAGAACGAGGTCATTTTTTTTACCAAAGTTCAGTTATCAAGGTCAGGTACACTGATACAGTACTGTTACCTATTCCACAGTTATATTTAAATTTCAAGCCTTTCTTTTTCCCCCTCTCTCTAATCCAGCATCCAATCTAGGACCACAAATTCGATCTATATATCTTGTCTTTTTAATCTCCATTAATCTGGAACAGTTTGTGTTTCTTGACCTTGACATTTTTGCAGATCACAGCTGGTAATTTCATGGAATAATCCTCATTTTGGGTTTTTCTGATGTTTCCTCCTGACTGGATACAGGTTATGCGTTTTTGGCAGACAGACCACTGAGGCCTTGTCTATTGCTTTTATAAAGCATCTTGGAGTGTATATCAGTCTGCTGCAAGTAACAAAAGACTCAAGGAACAGTAGCTAAAGAACCAGAAGTCTGGTGAAAAGCAGATAGAGGTTGGACCTAGGTTCTTTCTCTTTTCTCCCCTGCTACCCCCTGCACCTTGTTGTATATGGTGACACGCTAACTGAAAAGGACAAGAGGCTTAAAGAAGAATAGAGGGAAAGACAAAAACTGTTTCCTGTGTTCAACTTAACAAGGCCAACTTGTTCGCTAGAATGAGAACAAAACTGTAATTAAGACATCAGTATACTATACTGCCACACACGAGGGATAGTGGATAGTTTTGAGCTTGCTTTCCCGGAACGGAATCCAAGACAAGGATTCAGGTGCAAGCAGTTTATTTGGGAAGAGATCCCAGGAAGCACCAGGAAGGGAGAGGGAGGTAGGGCAAGGAAGCTATAGAACCCCGTCTGTGTTGCTGAACCGGTTACTCCTATGGGCAACTTAGGGCTTGGTCCCCCTGGGAGCTCCCGGGAGCCACTTGAAGATGCGGTTCACGGGCACGTCTCCAAAGGACAGGGGGGTGTTTATGTTCCAGTGTTCCCCATCCATTGGCTGAGGGCTGCTCCGGGGGCAATGCCCAGGCTGAGCACAGCTAGAGAGCCCTTGGCTAGAGTCTGGGTGCTGGCGGTCACAAGCTGTCTGCCTGCATGGGAAGAGGACACGGTGAAGGGTCCAGGGTGGCGCGGACAATGCCCACTCCCACTCCAGCCCAAATGGACACTGCTTCACTCCAGCAGAGAGCTCCCTCTCGGACTTCTGCTAACCTGCCCAGCCTTCCACGGCGTGACAATGTATCACTCTATCTACATCCAATCCCGGTCTTTTTTTTTTCTCTTCCTGCTTTCATTCAGACTCTGTGTCAAGCACTGAAGGCGCAGGCCATGCAGCCTTTCCTTTAAAAGATGTCATCTGTCGCATCCACCTGCTGATCTGTGTCCCTTCCATGAAGTCAGTACTGCACAGTGGCCCGGACGTGGGCTTCGGGGCCAGCCAGACCTGGCTCTGTTTCCCAGCCTGGGGGAGCATGGGCAGATTGCTCTGAGCTTTGTGATCCTCTGTCCTCCTGTGCATATTCATAAAGGATGGTGAAAACACCACAGGTCTTGATTTGAAGGTTACACATGCATTTTAACGAGTAGACAAATTCATAAATACAGCGTCTGCAAAAAATGAGGATCCCAAAGAGTAATCCACAAATAACAATCAATTGCACATCCTTAACCCAGAGCTTAACCCCGTCAAATATTTATGGAACATTCGCCATAGAATATGAAAATAGAAGGCTTACCTCTTGTGGCTTTGCATGAAATAATACGCTTTATTTTCATTTTATCTTGGTTTTTCCGGTCTTGACTTTTAATTTAATTATTCAAGTAGTTGCATGAATACATGTCTGATGCAAAAACATTAAAATGACGCACAGCTGTAAAGAGTAAAAAAGTAAAGCGGATTCTTCACATTCCCTTTGCACTATAGTCCAGTTCCATCTCTAGAAGGAACCACGGTTAATAGCTGGTGTGATACTTTTGAGATGTAAACACATACCCGTGCACAAGACACACTATTTTAAAAAGCATATGGGTCCCACCAAAACCTGCACGGGGGCGTTGATAGCAGCTTTATTCGTGATTGCCAGAATTTGAAAGAAAGTAAGACGTCCTTCAGTAGGTGAATGGAAACATAAATGGTGGTATAGTCAGACAATGGGATATTATCTGGTGCTAAAAAGAAACAAGGTATCAAGCCATGAAAAGGCATGGAGGAAAGTACTAAGTCAAAGAAGCCACTCTGAAAAGGTTCTGTATCGTATTCCGAAAAAGGCAAAAATCGAGATAGTGGAAAGATGGGTGGTTGCCAGAGGCTGGAGGGGACGGGAGGACGGAATAGGCAGAGCACAGAGGGTTTCTAAGGCAGTGACACTACTCTTCCTGACACCATAATTGTGAATTCATGTCATACATTTGTCCAGACTCATCGGGTGTACGACAGAGAGTAAATCCTGATACAAACTGTGGAGGACGGTGATAATGATGGGTCAGGATAGGTTCATCAGGTGTAACAAAAGTACTGTTCTGATGGGAGATGTTGATAACGGTGAAGGCTGTGAGTGGGGGGAGGGGTGTATGGGAAATCGCTGTAGCTTCCGCCAAGTTTTGCTGTGAATCTAAATCTGCTCTAAAAAAGTCTTTTTAAAAAAAAAAAAGTCAATGGGATCACACTATCCATAAAACTTATACCTTTTTCTCCTCACACTGTATCTTTATGTCAGAACATAAAGACCTATGCTGTTCTTTATCATAGCTGCAAAGCGTTTCGCAACAAGGCCATGATAGTTTCCTATTTTAGGTGGCTCCCAGGATGATGGCTTCCTAAGCCATTCAGCAAGGAACAGCTTTGTGTGCATGTCCTTGTGGCACTTGGGTGAGCGGAACCGGATGGAGTGTGAGAGCTGGCTCCGAGCCATCCCACTGCTGAGGTCTGAGTTCTAATGCAGCTCCTTCCTCTATTATCCTCTCTACGCCTCCTCCTGTGCCAAATGGATAGTGATAGCCCTTACTGAGTTGTAAGCATTGGTAAGAAAACTCACCCCTTAGCACTGTGCCTACACAAAGTAAGTACACCGTGCCAGAGAGTATGTATGTTTTTCAGAGAGAATTTGAGAAGCAGGACAGTATAATGCTAAGAGCATAGGCTCCCATGAGGGAGCTGGTATGTATAAAGTGCTTAGAATAGGGCTTTGCCTTGTCCTAACTACGACTTTTCTATTATTGGGGTTCCTGGGTTGGATCCATTGGTTGAGCGTCTGACTCTTGATTTCTGCTCAGGTCACAGTCTCAGGGTTGGGGGATTGTGCTCTGTGCTGGACATGGAGCCTGCTTAAGATTCTCTGTCTCCGGGATGCCTGGGTGGCTCTGTCATTAAGCATCCGCCTTTGGCTCAGGTCATGATCCC
Organism: Ailurus styani; assembly: GCA_002007465.1. Lineage (NCBI taxonomy): Eukaryota > Metazoa > Chordata > Mammalia > Carnivora > Ailuridae > Ailurus > Ailurus styani. Next base: position 1,783,812 of record LNAC01000248.1, read on the forward strand.
AGGGTCCTGGGATCCGAGCCCCACATCAGGCTCCCTGCTCAGCAGGAAGCCTGCTTCTCTCTTGCCGATGCCCCCAGCTTGTGTTCCCTCTCTCGCTGTGTCTCTCTCTGTCAAGTAAATAAATAAAATCTTTAAAAAAAAAAAAAAGTTTGGGCGCCTGGGTGGCCCAGTGGGTTAAGCCTCTGCCTTCAGCTCAGGTCATGATCTCAGGGTCCTGGGATCGAGGTCCGCATTGGGCTCTCTGCTCAGCAGGGAGCCTGCTTCCACCTCTCTCTGTCTGCCTCTCTGCCTACTTGTGATCTCTCTCTCTGTCAAATAAATAAATAAAATCTTAAAAAAAAAAAGTTTCTCTCTCTCCTTCTCCCACTGCCCCTCTGTCTCTCTCTTATGCTAATAGAAATTAAAAAAAAAAAAGAATTTTCTATTACTAGTATCTGAGGGATAGACCTCTAGGTCAAAAGGTATGTACATTTATTATCATAGTATCTAGTGCTAAGTCACAAACCTCTAGTCTCACCCTCCTAAATCCTCCAGAAGAACGACTGTACCAATTTTCATTCCCACCAACACGTTGAGACTGCTGGTTTCCCCACACCCTTGCCAATATTGGTCCTACCAATCATTTTAACTTTGCCAATCTGATGGGCTCATGTTACTCTACTGAAACTCTTACAACTGGGTTCTGTCATAAAATTTGGATCTAGGGACCTTTGAGAAGGCCGTGGGTGAATGTAAGCGAAAGCAACCCCTGCCCCATCCCGCTAATTTACATGCTTCTTTAGTCTCTGGAAGACTAACAAATGCTTATCAGGATAAATTTTTTTTTTAATTTTTTTTTAAGTGATTTATTCACTTAGAGAGAAAGAGAGTGTACGCGTGCGAACAGGGGGAGGGGCAGGCAGGGAGAGAGAGAGAGAGAGAATCTCAAGCAGACTCCCTGTGGAGCTCAGAGCCCGGATGCTGGCTCAGTCTTACAACCCTGAGATCATGAGCTGAGCTGAAATCAGGAGTCCAGGTTTAACTGAGCGAGCCAGCCAGATGCCCCTATCAGGGTAATTCTGACGAGAAATGGGAGGTGGAGATGATCAAACAAAACCTAATGGTTTCCTGCCGGTGGGGGGCGGGGGGAGGCTTTGATTCGATTGGCTCCAAGATCCCTTCTGCCAGATGTCAGCAAATCATAGACATTCATCGAGCTGAAAGCCAACCCATTCAGTCTTTCTGGGCAACACATTCAGACAGAACCTGGCACGCGTGGCTCAGGGTGGTGAAATAAATAGGACTTAATTTATATTTTAACGTCTTTTATCTCTCTTTAGGCCCTTGTGCCTCACTGAAATAAAATCTGATGGAGACGGAGAGAGGGGAGAATGCAGCTTTAATAGTGTGTGATCTGCAATCTTGGCCCTTTCTCTCTAAGCGTTAACATTTAGTTGGAGGCTTGCCATTTCCCATTGCTTATCCTACCTGATTCTGGAACGATAGTCTTGTCCCTGTTCTGAACCATCTGGCCTCAGTGTTTGCATGGTTTCAGGTGGGACTGGCAGGTTTGATATCCACCTTGCCCAATGAGAGACTTTGGGGCACACTAGGGTCCTTACCCTTCTCTCCATGAGCCAGTCAGTCGCCATATTGATAAGATTAGCTAGTAATTAACAGCCCAGCCCAGCCAAGCAGAGGAGACGACTCAATTAGCAGAATGTCACCGCATCTAATTTACTTTGCTTATCAGAGATTTATTCTCTAATGACTGTGAGAAGAAGAGCAGGGCACCTTCAGTGGAGGGATCTGAGGGGTTTAAAAGCTTAAATGTGGTATAACCTCTTTCGGTCTGCTGGTTTGCCTGCCAGGAAGGAGGCCGCTAATGCCATTTTGAGGAAGTGACTGCACTGATGAATGTGCCTGAAGCTTGAGGAAAAAGAGATTGAATGACTCTCAGGATGGAAGTTGGTGCTTAGATTGCAGAGTCTTTGTTCCTTGTTTATTTAAATCCCCCCCCCCCACCTTTTAAAGCTAAACTTGTTTATCACATTTATTTTATGAGAAAACTCCTTCCATGGCTAGTTAGCTTTACTTGTAATAGTAGTAGGAGCAAAAACATCACCTACAATAATAATAAAAGATATTTATTAGATCCTTGGATATGCCAGGCATTGTATTCAGCCTTGTACATTGAATGGATTGTGCTTAATCCTTTGAACCAGGGGTTGGCAAGCGTTCTCTTAAAGTGCCAGATAGTCAGTATTTTAGCCGTGTAGACCAGTCTCTGCCACAACTGCTCAACTTTGCCATTGTACCAAGAAAGCAGTCCTAAATATACTGGTAACCTTAAACATACAACAGTCAGTTATTTTTACCAGCAAAAATGGGTTTATTGAGGAATAGCACAGGATTGAAACTCAGGACATGCGAGGTAGGGCTAAACCATCGGCAAGTCCAACAAAGGCGAGGAACATTATTTTATGGTGAAGGAGGAGGAAGTTGGGTGGGGTTGTTCTGAATGAAAGTCCATTGGCGAGAAGCAAGAGGACAGGGTGATGAGAGTTTCTCCCTGGCTGGGGTGGTTGATTTCTTGCAGGAGATGCAATGTACACCTTTCCCTGTGGGATGGTGAGGAAGAATTGATGATTCTTTTCTGCTCATTTTCTGTCAGGGTCTGTAATCGACAGTTCTTACTGTAATTGACATTGATTGGTAAAGCTTCCCCTTCTGGCCTCCCAACTCCACTTTAGTGAGGTTTCACGTTATTTTCCTCGATACGTAAATGAGTAAGTATGGCTGTATTCCAGTAAAACCTTTATCTACAAAAATGGGCATTGGGCCCAATTTTGGCCACGGTCCAGAGTTTGACAGGACCTGCTCTAAATCTGTGTTCCTCCAGCTTCAGGTTGTGATTCATGAATCCGTAGAATCAATTTAGTGTGTTGCAAAAATGATTTTTTTGAAAACATGGAATAAGCCGAAATAGAATAAAAACTACATGAATGCATCACATCTCTCCTATTTTAATATGAAACTTTAATTTCAAACGTGTGTATGCAGGGATCCGTGTAAGTGTGTGTGTGTGTGTGTGTATTTTGTGCGCATGCCTGGGCTTTGATGTAAACTGTACTTCTTATTATGGATCATGATCATAAAAGTTTGAAAAATACTGTTCTTAGCATCTGCTGAAGTATCAATATAATAGGCATTTTTAGAGCTGAGGAAACAGAAAGACAGAGTGACTTGCTCAAAATCACTCAGGCTGCGGGTCTGGGATTCAATGGTGGTGGAGAGCAGGGTTTGAGGGAAGGAGCTGAATGAACAGGCTAGTCTAACAGACGTTTTATTCTAAGATAACAAGCCTCTGAGATAAGCTTTTTCCCCTTGCCCACTTTGGAAATGCTAATGAACAGTCAGATGGTTAAAATTCCTTCCAGTGGAAGGAAAATAAAGGAAAACAAGGAACAGGCATATTCCGCAAATTGAATAGTTTCCTGCTGCAGCAAACTGAATGTCCTTTTTTTTTTTTTTCCTTCCTGGTATTTCCACTGCAACTGCTATTGATTACAATGTATTTTTACCCCCCAACACATTTTACAAAGTCAGTTGAAATTGATTTGAGACTCTAAACAGTCTTGTGAATGAAAAAGCAAAGTGTAACCTATTCAAACAGCCCCTCTTCCTTAATCTAGTAACATGTGAGATGCAATTTAAATGATAATGTTAACCAGAATGTGAGAAATGCAATGCTAGAGGAGTGGGTTTTTTTTTTTCTTTTTTTTTTTAACCCCCACTGAAAAGACAAATGGCTGAGACATTTATATCTACAGCACTTATTAGGGAGAAAATGCTCAACCCATTAATTTTATTGCTGTGGTGCTGAATATGAAGTGAGAATGAAGTTTCTGAATGCTCATAACAGGACTCCAGCTGTTCTTACAAGATGGTGGCCAGCAAAGAGGAAAGCTCTAGCAAAATCCAACAATTTTAAATAAGATTTCTCCCCTGACTTTCATCCTGGTGTTGCAGAACAAGTGTTTCTCTAAGTGAGACTCCTTGGAAATTTTTCTCTTAAACCAAGACTGTAGAATCACTCTAAGTTTGTTTTTAAGGCCAGCCCTCTGTAAGTTGTTTGCTGCTCAATTTAAGGGCAGGTCTCCCTGGCAACAGTGCTTTACCGAGGGGATGGTTTATGCATGCAGAAAAAAGAATTTAAAGCTATAGGAAATAATGTAAGTAAATGTTAGTTTCAGTAGGGGGGAAAAAAAACAAAGGAAGCATATTAGGATTTCTAAAAAAAGTATTCCTAAATTTAAAAACGCGTATAGGAAATAAGGAAGAAAATAAATTGTGCGTGTTACTGCTTCCTAACAAGACTGCCATTATAACTTTGTAAGGGTCTTTTTTTCTAGCCTTTTTTTCCCCCTTCGCGCTTTGGCTAAGAAGTTTCACAACTCTCTGTAATTAACATCTCAGTAAGCAAAGCAAAAATGAAACACTGAAAACATACCTATCAACACTCAATTTTACCTTGTGCCTTGCACTCTACTGTCCAGAATTCACGCCCAATAACCAGGAATACTTAGAAGAGGGGGGCCAAATTACATCTGCCCCAAAGCCTCCCCATAGACCTCTTGCACATGCCTGGCACTGTTGGCATACCGAGGCTTTGTTGGCAAGAGATCCCAAACTGAGAGACCCTGCACTTAGCCTATAACTTCTAGAGTTATGCCTTCTAGGATCAAGCTTTGCTAAAAACACCTTCTCATTATCAAACAAATTCAGTTTCTCCCATGGTCACCAGGTCATGTGTGGTTCAGGGAAATTTAAAAACTCCCTGTGCTATGAATGTCTCTTAATTGATTTTATATATACATATATATGCTCATATATATATATTTGTATATGTGTATATTAACATATATATACATACATACACATACAATCAAGGTTATACACACATGTAATCTAAAGAGTCAAGGGTTCTACAAAGCTTGTTATAAAAACAGAGCAGAAACTGATTCCCTTCATTTCTTCCCATTTCCTGCCCTCCAGAGGCAACCACTGTTGATGTTTTTTAAGGATTCTTTGGGTACCCCCAGATAACACGCTTACTGAGTTGTCATAATTAGGCATTAGCTATTGTCTTCCCCTCAAGGAAAATGAGAATTTAGCTTTCTGGTCACCCCCACCACACACACCGTACATACTTCCTGTCTCTTAATGTTCTAACTGAGTTTGGGTAGTTCAGTATTCATTTTCTTCTATGTAATGATCATGCCAAGTAGCTTCCATGGTTGAACAATATATTTTATGATTTATTTTCCTTTTACTACCCAACCAATTTCTGTGAAATTAATATTTGCCTTTTAAAAATTTGCTCAATTTTCTGTCTTTGTCACTAATTCCACCCCCAATTTTTCGCTACTCATGACATTCATTCTTGTCAGGTGAGCTATCAGTTTTGCCTTCTAGGAGTTTGAAGCTTCTGGGGATTTCAGAGCTGCCCCTCTGTTCCTGAGACCGGTGTTGGGGAGGGAAAATTTCCTTTACCCTTTGAGATTCTTTTGGCTGGTCTAAGAATTCAGTTGATGAGACAAATCAACAGGAGAAAATCAAATTTAATTGCATGCATATGGAATTTCCATTAGAATGGAGGCCCACAGGCAGTTGAGGTTTATATGCCATCCAGAGCTGAGAAGAATAGGGTAGGGGTCTGGGACTTCAAGGGAAAGGAAGACAATTCACAGGAAGATGAGAAAAGTAAATGTTTGGTAAACAAATGTTTACTGGGCCCTACAGAAGCAAGGAGACACAGAAAGGAATTTTAGCTATCACATTTTGCTAGCTTCCTCCCTGCCTAGTGCATATTATACTGTAGTTACCTATGGTGATAGCTTCCTTCCTGGTGCTGGTTCTCTGTCGAAACTCTTCTAGGCATTTAGAGGGAAGATCAAAGTTTCTTCCTGAGCCTTCTATTTTTTAAAAACAATCAGCCTAAAATAATACACATGCCAAAGAGACGTATTTTGGGGTGACAGATTTTGGTTCCCTGCGCAGGGAAGCCAGCTCTCATTCCGGATCTTCCTTCTCCACACTCCTAGGCAATCCTTTTTGTTCTTTGTAGTGTATACCCTATTTCTCATGGCCCATGTGGTCAACCTTTTGTTGTTGTTGTTGTTGTTGTTTTTAAGATTTTATTTATTTGCTTGAGAGAGAGAGAGAGTGAGAGAGAGAGCCCGAGAGGGGAGAAAGTCAGAGGGAGAAGCAGACTCCCCATGGACCTGGGAGCCTGATGTGGGACTCAATGCCGGGACTCCTGAGCCCTGAGCTGAAGGCAGTCGCTTAATCAACTGAACCACCCAGGCACCCAGTGTTCAAAGTTCTTGATTTATTCTCTCAATTTAGTTGAGCATTCCTTTCAGCAGGTTTCTGAGAAAGGAGTTATTATTATTTTTGGAAATGTTGTATGTAAATGTTGGCTATCCCAGGTTAGAAATCTCTTTCCTCAAAATTTTAAAGACAGTACTCTGCCATCCTCTAACTTTTTAGATTGCTGTTGAGAAGCCCAAAATCACTCTGTTTTGACGCTGCATAGGACCTCCTTTTTCTCTTAAAATTCCATGACCACGTATGTGCTGGTCTTCTGAAGTGGAAACACATGCTCCTAGGTTCTGGAGAATTTTCTTGAATTATTTAATGGGTAACTTCTTCCCCTCCAGTTTTTCTTTGTTTGTTTGTTTTCTTTATAAAACTCTTGTTATCCAGATGTAGGTTCTCTGTTTAAAAAAAAAAAAAAAGATTCTTCTCTCCTATTTTGTGTTTCCTTTGTATTTTTATTCTGTTCTAGAAATTTTTGTCCATCTAATCTTTCAACCCTTTCACCAAAGTATTTCTTTGTGCTATTACATTTTTAACATCTGAGGGCTCTTTTTTTCTCTCCAGATGCTCATGATTTTAATAGGAGGTAGAAAGGTCAATGCAGTTCCCGAAACATGTTAGTGTAACATGTAATCAGCAAGGAGGATGACATGCCTGGAACAAAGTGAACAACCGTAAATGTGGAAGCCAAAAAGGTCAGAAAAGTAATGGAGGGGAGGGGACACACGTCATGTAGGGTCTCATGGAGCCCTGACTTGAAGTCATGAAAGATGGTGTCTGAGCCTAGCTTTGTTCCTTACTTGGAATACTCACTTAGCCTCTCTGAGCTTCCATTTCCCTAGCTATTAAAAGAACTGTTTGAATCTCTGAGGAATCTTACAACTCAGATATTCTCATGGATCTCTGTCTGCCTCAACACTCTTTCCTCAAGAGAGAAAAGATCACACTACTTAAATCTGTAAGGATATACTTCATGCTTTTCTAAATGCCCAAGTCTATCTGAACTCTACTTCACCCAGCAGAAGAGAATGTTGACTATTGACTAATGAGAAATCTATAGATCTGTGGTTGAATGACCTGGACAAGGTCACACGAGGAGTGAATGGCAGGGTCAAATTAGAAGGAGGGTTTTTGGTTCCCAAACTGAACTTTGATGCAGAGGCCATGTGTAAGTCAACCCTCCCAGCCTAAGAAGCTAATTCTTTGGAAGGAAAGTGCTGAGCCTGCCTTCAGAGTCCTTCAAAGTACACCTGCTGCATGGTTAGCTAGAGGGGAGGGCCCGGCTGGGAGTCAGTACACCAGAAATATATCATCACTAAGCCAGAGGCTGACATTTGGATCAAGTCAGCCCCTTATGCAGCTATTGGGATGGATCCCAGGAAGAAGAAGCCCACTTATGCAGCATGGGTTTTTTTGTGTTTTTGTCTGTGTGTGTGTGTGTTTTAATATTATTTATTTATTTGTGAGCAAGTGGGAGAGTAAGTGAGAGAGAGAGAGAGAGAGAGAGAGCATGAGCAGGGGGAAGGGGCAGAAGCATAGGGAAAAGCAGGCTCCCCGCTGAGCAGGGAGCCTGATGCAGGACTCAATCCCAGGACCCTGGAATTATGACCTGAGCCAAAGGCAAATGCTTAACCTACTGAGCCATCCAGGCACCCATGCAGCGTGGACTTTACAGCCACTATGAGCCTGGAGGATGGAACATTCAGGCCAGAGTACTTCAGCTTTCTCTGCTGTTTAAGATAGATTTTTAAATTTCTTTTTTCAAGGCAGGGATTAACTTTTGCTGAGCTCTCTCTCCTTTAAAGGACCGTCCTCTCTAAATGTATCTAATTGACAATGAGAGCGAAGAGGTCCAAACTGATGGCACCCAAGTTCACCGAAGAGAGATCAGAAAGCGCCAGGAACACCGTAATTTGCATAATTAGAAAGTATTGTTTTAAGGGGACAAGGATCAGGTTTTTCCATTTCAGAGTTGAAAATGCCCCATGATTAATTTCCTCCAGCATGTTTCTTAATGATATGAAAAGCCATCAAAATAATCAAGAAAATCAAAGTGTCCTAAGTACTTAAGATGATAGTGACAATAACACTCATTAATAGCCGTAAACCAGAGTTATATTTTATTTTTGCATTTTGACGCTGTGTGCCAGTTGCTGGGCTAAGCATGTCAAAGCCTTTCTCATACCCAGAAAGCATCATGAAGTCTTAAACTTTTATGCTGTATTGCCCCTTAAAGAAAGCCTTCTTGACCATTGTCAACTCTGAATGTCATGTTGGGTCCAGGAATACAAGTTTATTTTTTTCTTTCCCACCCAGTAGGAAAGTCATTTGTTTTGCAGGTTTTAAAGCATGGTGAGGTAGAGCATCAAATTTACCATTGTAACCATTCTTAACTATGGAATCCAGTGGCCTGATGTACATTCATAATGTTGGGCAACCGTAGCCAATATCCATGTCTGGAAGCTTTTCATCATTTGAAAAGAAACTCTTTATCTGTTAAACACTAAGACTCCATTCTCTCTTTTGCCCATGTCCTGGTGACCTCTGTTTTACTTCCTGTCTCTGTCCATTTGCCTGTTCTATGTACCTCACGTAAATGGCATCATACAATATACGTCCTTTCGTGTCTGGCTTATTTCACTTAGTCTAAAGTTTTCAAGGTTTGTCCATGTTATAGCAGGTGTCAGAATTCCATTCCTTTTTATGCTGAAAATATTGCATTGTATGTATAGACCATATTTTGTGTATCCATTCATCTCTTGATGAGTATTTGGATGGTTTCCGCCTTTTGGGTACTGTGAATAATGCTGCAATGGACAGGGGTTTACAAGTATTTGTGTCCCTGCTTTCAGTTTCTTTGGATGTACACCTACATGTAGAATTTACTAGATCATATGGTAATTCTACACTTAACTTTTTGGGGAACCAAACTGTTTTCCAGAATGGTGGCAGCATTTTACATTCCCCCCAACAGTGCACCAGGGTCCCAGTCTCTTCACATCCTCTCCAACACTTGTTGTTTTCTGGTTTGGGATGATGCTCATTCTAATAGGTGTGAAGTGGTATCTCATTACATTTTGATTTGCATTTCCCCAATGACTAATGGTGTTGAGCATCTTCTCGTGTGCTTATTGGTCCTTTGTTTGTCTTCCTTGGAGAAATGTCTACTCAGATCCTTTGTCCATTTTTGAGTTGGGTTGCTTATTTTTTTGTTGTTGCGTTGTAAGAGATTGCAGGGGGGCATATTCTGTATTTTAATCCCTTATCGGATATATGATTTGTAGATGTTTTCACTCATTCTCTGGGTTGTCTCTTCACTCCCTTGATAGTGTTCTCCAAAGCATGAAAGTCTTTAATTTGATGAAGTCCAATTTATGTATTTCGTTGTTGTTGTTGCCTGTACTTTTGGTGTCATATCCAATAAATCATTACCAAATGCAATGTCATAAGACTTTCCCCTATGTTTTCTTCTAAGAGGTTTATAGTTTTAGCTCTTATAGTTTAGGTCTTTGATCCATTTTCAGTTAATTTTTGTATATGGTAGAAAGTAAGGGTTCAACTTTATTCTTTTGGATGTGGATATGCAGTTTTCCCAGCATCATTTGTTGAAGGACAGTCTTTCTCCTTTGAATGGACTTGGCGCCCTTGTCAAAGATCATTTGACTATATATGTGAGGGTTTATTTCTGGGCTCTCTGTTCTATCCATTGGACTCCATGTCTATCTTTATGCCAATAACACTGTTTTGACTACTATAGTTTCGTAGATAAATTTTGAAATCAGAACGTGTGAGTCCTAAGGAAAAGTCATTTTGATTCACGTGAGATGAAAATGAAAATGTGGATTCATTTCACATCATTTAGTGTGGAAAGATGGCAATCAGCCTGTCTTAAGACCAAAGTTTCTGTTAGCATGATCCAAACTGCAGACTTCTTCACAGGCTTGTGCCTCCCTCTCCTTAATGGAGCCTTCTAGAATGTGGAAGGAGGCAGGGCTGGAGACCAAGGACAGTGCTGGCAGAGGTGTGAATTGGTCCAATCTTTTGGGGGGACCACTGGGCATAAGAATCATAACCCTTGGGAATGCACTACCATCTGACTCACAGTGTCTCAAGCAGAATAATAATACATGGACTCACACAAAAATTTGTCTGCAATGATGTTCAACCTGGCATTGTTACTGTAGTGATCAACAACCGAACATCTGAGTGGCACTGGTTAAATTATGGTACAGCCATACAATAGGATGCCAGGTGGCTGTTAGAAACATGTCATGAAAGCGTATTTGTAGACGTGAAAAGATGGTGATGATTGCTGTTTAAATTAAAAAAAAATGATATATACTGTGCAATTTCATAGTTGTTAGATTTGGAGATCATAATACACACACACACAGGCTGGAGGGATAGACGCCCTTACTAACAGTGGTTGTATTCGGTTTGCCCCCCCTCCCCCAAGCAGATCCTGAGACAACGATTTGTGTGCAATAGATTCATGAGGGAAGTACTTCAGGAGAAACTGGTAGGGTTGGGGGGAAGCAGGACCGAGAGGGGGAAGAAGCAAAGCAAGGATGTATTTTCAGGCCAAGTCCTACCGCGGGTAACTCCAGCCTCCTTCCCCCAAGAACCACTGGAGTGAAAGTACACCTCACCCAGCAGTCCCGGGCCCGGGGCGGGACCTAAGGTCCCAGGCACTCCAGATAAAGCAGCCCCAGCAGCCTGCGGGCAGGCCCATGAGCGAGAGTCACAGGTGCAGGAGGCCCCTGGGGGCAAAAGCTTACAGAAACATTTCGAGGCAGAAACATGCAGGAACGGTCAAGGGGGTCCTGGGGAACCTGGTGGCACAGCCCATTCAGCAGTGTCTCAATTTTTGTAGTCAAGGAAAAGGCATCATTTTGGTAAGAACAACATTATTATTTGAAAAATTACACATAGAAAACAAATATCTTTCAAAGTCCTCTGCAGTCTCACATCTATTTCATAGAATTGTGTTTAGCATTCTGTGACAAAAGGCTCTTTCCCGTCGCCAGGCCACACTGGCTGTTCCGGCAATATTCTTATAAAGCTCTGAGGCCTTAAAATCCTCATTCCAGGGAGAAGGCATTTGCAAACCCCGTATCTGATAAGGCGTTGGTATCCAAAATATACATGGAGTTCACACACCTTGATAGAAAAACAATAATCTGATTTAAAAATGGGCAAAAGATCTGAACTGACGTTTTCCCAAAGAAGACATACGAATGGCCCACGAGGACCTGAAAAGCTGCCCCACGTCACTCATCATCAGGGAAGTGCCCAGCAGAACCACAATGCGGTTATCACCTCCCACCTGTCCGAATGGCAATGGCTGGTGCTGGCGAGGGTGTGGAGAAAAGGGAAGCCTCGTGCACCGAGGGTGCAAACTGGTGCAGCCACTGTAGAAAACAGGATGGAGGTTCCTCAAACCATCAAAAACAGAATGACCATAGGCTTCAGCAGTCCCACTTCCTGGCATGTATCTGAAGGAAATGAAATCACTATCTCGAAGAGCTTTTTGTACTACCATGTTCATTAAAGTGTTATCCAGTAACCAAGACATGGAAATAATCCAGGTGCCCATTGACACATAATGGATAAAGGAGTTGTGGGGCCTGCGTGCGTGTGTGTGTGTGTGTGTGTGTGTGTGTGTGTGTGTATAATGGAGTATCATCCAGTTGGGAAAATAGAAGGAAATCCTGCCATATGGGACAATATGGATGGACCTTGAGGGCATCATGCTAAGTGAAATAAGTCAGACAGAAAAAGACAGATGCTGTATGATCTCATTTACAGGTGGAATCTGAAAAAGAAAGCTCAACTCATAGAAATAGAGTTGATTCGTGGTTGCCAGGGGCTGGGAACGTGGAGGAGGTGGTAAGATGTGGTTCCAAGGGTACCAACCTCCAGTTCTAAGATAAATGTGTCCTGGGGATCCAGTGTACAGCCTGGCAAATCTAGTGCATGTTTGAAAGTTGCTATGAGAGTAAATCTTACATGTTCTCACTATGATGAGACAAATTATGTGACGTGAAGGGTGTGTGAATGATGTGGTTTGAAGTATTGGGGTTCGGAGCCGACAGCCAAGAAAGAATTCTTGATGTGTCTTCTGTGCAAAAAGGTGGTTTTCTTAAAACGGGGACAGGACCTGTGGGCAGAAAAAGCTGCCCTAGGATCGTGAGGAGTAGCTGATCATATACTTTCAAGTTGGAAGGGGGTAGGGACAGCACAAGCCCTAAGGTATTTTGGAAGCAAGTTTTCCAGGACCTTGAGGGGCTAGCTACTGTTAGGAAAAGGTCATCTATTACCATCTTATAAAACGTGAGTCATGAAGCCCTTCAGATGTGTATTGGTGGGTCATATACTTGGGAATGATTGCCAATATGTATCTTGGGGAGTAGAGATAAAGGAAGTCTTCCAAGGAATTCATTATATGTTAAAGTGGACTTAGAGGATTGGGGGTGGGGTGGAGAGTGGTGCGGATTGGGCTAAGATTGCCTTTTGCCCTTAGCAGAGCATTAACATCGAGGCAGCTGTTTGCTAGAGGAAGGTCACTCTGCCTGTTTCAAAGACTTGTCAGTGGGCTGTAAGTAGTTTAGTTTCATTTTTCTCTTGCCTCTGTTTCCCGCATCATTAATTAAATTTCCTGTGGCAAATCTCACAATATGCATGTGCATCGAGTTATGCTATACACCTTAAACTTGCCCTATTTATACATCAAATACATCTCAAAAAAATGGAAAAAAATTCTCATTCCGTGGACCAACATATATTATCAAATATCAATAAATACAATGCAAACAACAACAGTGACAACTTTTGGAACGATGCTGTATGCTACTAGTAGTGACAATAGCAACATGGACCGGCCTCTGTATGGGCTGGGCCCTGGGTAAAGCACTTCTGGCACTGTCTCCCTGAACCTCATCATGGGCCTGGAGGTTACATATAGTCAGTGTCCCTATTTCAAAACAAAGGACAGGAGAGGTTGAGTCATGTGCTCCAACAAAATCAGTAAAAGGCAGAGCCTGGCCTCAACCCAGGTCCGTCCATTACCCAAACTCACATCCAGAATTGTTGCGATGTGCTAGATCCCCATCCTTGTGCTTTTTCTCTTGTATTTTAAGAAACAGGAGTCTTGAATTCTCATCACGGGCCAATTCTGCTGTTATATTGTGCTCCTCCTTTTTATATGTAACCCTGGGAATGCTTCTCTGTTGGTTTTCTCAGACTCTTTGGGCAAGCCATTTTAGCTTCTTTCTGTTCATAATCTCTTGGGAGAAGGACTGATGTATTTGTAAAATTAGGAGCAAAACCCATCATTGTCTACGGAGAATACCTGACCCAGTGCATGCTGGGTTGAGCATTTTATAATATTCAAACTTCAATCATCGCATTCCCTAAATGATAGCTTTCTCTGACCTAGGGGGAAACCTTACCTTTTTGTCTGCTGCAAATATACATGGTTAAAAAAAAAAAAATGGACAGAGGCCAAGAGGCGTATTATAATGTGAGAAAAGCCTTTTCTAGGACAGTAGAATAAGGGTGATAATTTTAGAAATTGCCAAATAGGATAAATGGGTGCCTTCCTTCTTTTCCTTACCCATTTTCCTTTCATCATCGGCTTAAGTCAGATTCCTGGTATAGAACTCAACATGACACAGGTTGAAAGAAACAGGTTGAAAGAAATAGAAACAAACATACAGTTCAAAAGAATTGGAGAGGATTTAGTTGACTTCTGCAGGTTAAATTTCTATCCAAAGATTAATTTGCTCGCACCACACTCTCATATCTTCCGAGACTTCTGTTTACTTATGTATGAGGGGAAAAAACCAAAACAAAACAAACCTTGCTGAGCGAGGCTGAATCTAGCGATTAGTTAAATTACTCTGACATCCATTATTGAAAAACCTTGACTCCACCTGGAGTTGGGGTTTGCTTAGTGCTGCCTGATGATCACTTTCTGCTCGACTGCTGGCTACTAATTCTGATACTGGTATGTGAATGTCAATCACAGATGGAAAGAGACACACAAACTCCCGGACCCATGAAGCTGGTCACCACCATCGCAGCCCCAGAGGGGTGCTGATTCGAAATATGGGCTAAAGGGATTTAAATGCTTTCTGGATGGGAAACACTGATGCCTCGGGTCTGCTCTGTTTGGGGCACGTGAAGGAGAAAAGAGAAGAAATGAAGCAGAGGGATCTCCGGGGATCAAGAGAGGATCATGCCTGCTGACAGATGCAGAGAACAGACCTAACATCTGTGAAAGGGAAGTCGAGCACTTAGGAACAAGGTGGTAGGAAATTAAAGCACCAAGAGATGCTTAAACCGCTCCAGGAAAATAGGCCAGGAAACTGATTGTGTTTGTCTCCATCAGGAGACAGCGGCACCTCAGAGGAAAGGGGGAAAATCCACCAGGCTTCCTTGACTCCCTTTTCTTCCAGCCCCCTGGCATCGATTTGGCTTAAAGCATTGGGAGGAGGCCCCACAAAGCCTGCAATGTTGTCACGCGGGGAAAATGAGCACTTAACATGTAAATAGTTCTTCCAAATGCATGGGCTCAAGGCGAATGGGTTTGGAAGAATTTCACCCACTGTTCTCTGCAGTGGTTACTCTGTGGGGTATGTCTGGGACCAACGAGGCCAGGGCCTTTGCTTTGTTTTTTATTTTATTTTTCAGATAAGCCAACTGAGGCTTGGCAAACTGCCATTTAGCAAATTCCTGGGTGATCTGGATGAGTTTCAATCTCCGTAAGTCTCCGCTTGTTTTTCTGTAAAGTGGGGATGAAGACAAGGCTATTGATGACATAGCACTTATTCTGAAGATTAAGTGGGACAATGCATGTAAAATGCACCATATTTAATGTAGATTTACCAAGCACCTTGTGTGTCCCAGGTAATGGTCTAGGTGCTAATGTCGCTTTTTGCCCTGGGCTGACGAACATCTCCAGTAGTGCCAGAGACTGACCTTTATGCAGTATTTACTGTGTGCTGAGGCCCTGTGCTTGCTTGCTTCTCTTTTGCACACATACCTCATTCTATTAGACAGCAGACCTCAGAAGCAGGTACTGTTTTTATCCATCACGTACCTAAGGAAATGGAGGTTTCAAGAGAGAAATCAGGTAACTTGCCCAATCACACATCCACTGGGGGGCTGAGTTGGAATTCATTGACTTGTTCTTTCAACAAATCCTTACTGAGCACCTACTCTTGGGCTTAGAGGCAGGGAATGCAACAGGAACAAATGGGGCAGGCTCTGGGACCTGATGGTGCTTATATTCTAGATGGGGGCAGACAACTCTTTGAACCACAATGATTTAATCCTGACTGTGACGACTTTTGGGGAGGACCCTAGTGCAAGGGGTCTGACTGCAACTGAGATCTGCAGGGCAAGTAGAAATTGGAGTGAAAAGGCAGATGGGAAGGATGTAACAGGCTGGAGGTCAAGTTCATGGTATAGTTGCTCCTCATGCCTGTCCCAAACAGCGCTGCCTAAAACTGCCCCTCCCCTCCTTTGCCAGCTCAGCTGACAGCCCTGAGGCCTGACAGATGCATTTTCTCTCTAAAAAGGGTTTTGACATCACTTCTCAGGATGAATCTTTTTTCCTGACTGAAGCCCTTGCGACTGGCCCTTGGCAACTCACAAGTCTGAAAGACATTGCGCATGCATGTGCGTGTGTGTGTCTTGTAGCTGTAAAAATGTCATCTTCAATTATCTCTCTCTCTTTTTTAAGATTGCCTTTATTAGAGAGAGAGAGCGCTCAGGGGGGAGGAGCAGAGGAAAAGGGACAAGCAGGCTCCACCCTAGGCACGGAGCCGATGTGGGGCTTGATCTCAGGACCCTGAGATCATGACATGAGCTAAAACCAAGAGTTGGGCACTTAATTGACTGTGCCACCCAGGCGCCCCTTCAGTTGTATCTCTTGACCACCCTAATTCTCAGCCCTCTTTTGGTAGACAGGAAGTGAAGATGGTTGCTTTGAGTGATAGAAGAGAAGCTAATGAGCTTCAGGCAGTGAAACTTGACTTACATCCCCCCACACCTTCTTAACCACACACAGAGAAATGCACTCAGCCTCAGGCATGAGGAACACCATGTTGTCAAACATGCCCGGGAGGATAGGGTGCCATCTTTGTGGTTTTCTTTTGGAGAAAAGGACAGCAGCATATTCAGACCTGGAGGATTTTGAATTAAAAATGGACACCTGATAAAGTTTGTTGAATGACTGACCGCCTGAATGAATGAATGGATGAATGAATGAACATCTATGAGAAAGCACCAGACTGTGGTGTGCCATTAGCAAAGTATCTTGTTAAAGTTGGTACTAAGAATTGGAAGTTGATGTACATAGGGCTTGACTGGATAAAGAAGAACAAAAGAGAAAATGGAGAGAGAGATAGGGAGTCGTGGGAATTCCTCAGGTTCAAGTTATGGGACCTGATTTTCAGCTTGATTGTCTCTTTCTGCCTTAGAATATCGTGGTGGGTGGTAAAGCATTTTGCAGGGGTGTTCAAACATTTTCCCAGGCACTGGATTTGCCGTAAAAACCCAGATTTTAGGGCCCCTCCCAGAGAGTTTCTGACTCCGTAGTTCTGGGTTGGAGCCTGAGAAATGGCAGTGTTAGCCTTTTCCCGTGTGATGGTGACAATGCTGGTGCCAGGACACTTTGAGAATCACTGGGACCGTGGCTTAGAATAAGAATAAGGGCTCTGGGTTCAAGCCGCTTGAGCTTAGGGTTCGCGGACAAAAAACAGGGCACTCACTACAATTTGAGTTTCTTGTAAATAACAAATAACTTTACACTATGATTATGTCCGCTGCAAGAGGCATCCTGTGTTTTTATATGCTGCATCCGGCAGGCCCATTGGGTCAAACTCCCAGCATTGCTACGCTGGGGCTGTTTTCGGAGTTGGGTTCCTGGACCCAAAAAAACGATAGAAACGAGGCCAGACCCCAAAATCAAAGGCACAGGCAAGTCTTTACTGGGGATACAGCACGGGCCGAAAGAAGACACAGCGCTAAGAGGGCTGGCCTTCTGGAACAGGGTGGCGTTCCTGTTCTTACGGAGAATTTTCCCGGCTCAGGATCCCACTCCCACCCATAAGCTAAGGAGGGGAAGGAGGAAAAAAAGCCTCCTTCCTGATTGGTTGGTAGGGCCTTGTCCTGATTGGTTGGAAGGGCCTCGTCCTGATTGGTTGGAAGGGCCTCGTCCTGATTGGTCGATATTGGCAGGCACCTCAGGCAGCTCACTGGTGCTTTTTGGAGCCAGCGCCGTCTGGTTTAAGTGCAGCCTGGCTACGGGGCTGAATCCTGGCTGCATGCGGCTTCTGCTCTGTAGGAGATGCGGTTTTACATTAACAGCCAACAGAAAGCGCTCCAGGTGCACAGTATTTTTCTCTTGGGGCTTATTCTCATGGATCCTAACTGTCGCAGAGCCATGTTATTTAAGGCAAATCATTTAACTTTGAGCTTCAGCGTCTCCATGTACAGAGTGGGAATGGTAATAATGCCACCTGTCTCCTAAAGTGCTGAAGACAATGAAAAGATCATGGAAGGGACCTACCACAGAGCCTTGCCTGTAGCAAGCACTCAGTAAATGTCAGCGGTTATTATTCATCATTAACTTCAGGTGAATAACTTTTTGGAGGAAAAACACTAAGCAGAGAGTGCTTTGTGAAAGGATTCTATGTTTCGGCCTAAATTTAGACTAGGAAATATTCCAGTAGGGCTCCGGGGCTGGCTCCGTCTGTAGAGCTTGCAACTCTTGATCTCTGGGTTGTGAGTTCGAGCCTTACATTAGGTGTAGAGATTATTTAGGAAATATTTCTCTTAGAGAAGGTCTTTTTTGCCACCTCCCTCCCCTTTCATTAGTAGTAGGTCATAAAAAGATTGGCTGATTACACCCAAAGCGCTCCTTCACACTCCTACCCTGGCTCAGGGGAGGATTTGGCTGTCCTGTGTTGTGCCTGGGTGTGAAATTTCTGAGACCAGTGCAGACCAGTGTTCCAGCCCTGCTCAGTTTTTCCAGCAAAGGCAGGCCTCAAGGGGTGGGGCTAATACGTACCTCTAAGAAATAGACCAGCTCCTCTCAACCTGCTGCTTGCCATGTGTATCTGGAGAGAGAGAGAGAGAGAGAGAGAATGTTCTTTTAGGTGAAATCAATTTGAGTGTATTTTGATCCCTTGGAATTCACCTTATGTCCATCTGATTAAAAACTACTGTCTTGGGGTACCTGGTGGCTCAGTTGGTTAAGCATCTGACCTTTGATTTCCACTCTGCTCATGATCTCAGGACTGTGAGATTGAGCCCCCTGTCAGGCTCCACACTCAGCACAGAGATTCATATTCTCTCTTTCTCTCTAAAATGAATGAATGAAAGAATGGATAACCCAAAGAAAAAGAAAACCCTACTGTCTTAGTATCACCAAATTGCAAAGTTGGGAGGCGTCATAGATATCACCTGTTCTGGTGACTTCCACATTCTTGTGACCATGTCCCATGCCCCATTGCACATGTAAACGTGTGTGGACTGATATTTATTGTACATGGACATATATATCAAAAGTTAGGAAAATGTTGGTATCCTGATTTCCTCTGAACTGCATGGAATCTTGGCCCATTTTGGAAACTGGAGAGCTGGTAAGGATCAGCCCGAAACACTCATTGCTAGGCTGAGTGATGTGGGACTAAAATGTCTGGACTTTTCTTTGGCCCTTGGTAAAATGAAGTTGACTAGATCAGTATTTTTTCAACGTGTAGGTTGTGACCTATAAGTGGGTCATGAAATCAATTTAAAAGGTCTTGACCAGTAGTTTTTTTTTTAAGGAAATAGAATCCAAAACAACAGAATTGAAACTATCAGAGGGTATTACATGTACACAGGAAAGGTAAGCATTATTTTGTGAAACTTTTGGTACATACATATATTGTGACGTGACAAAACAGAAGCAATTCGGTAATCCATTTTATGTCCTTTATTAGAGGGAAAACAAGGCATGGATTGGGGAAGACACTGCCTCACAAGCTGTGGAGCACTGTTCCCAGGCAAGAGCAAGTTTTAGAACATTAGAAGCAGCAGAAATAGGGAATGATTGGCTAGGAGGCCAGGGATTTCCTTGTAAGTCTAGCAGGTCATTTCTAGGATAAGGTGAGCTAGCTAAAGCTGCTATGGAGGACTGTAAGTGGTGTATGTTAGGTTTCCTAGACAGTGAGTGTGGGCTTGGGTTTAGATTTATCATGTGGGCTGGGCCACAGGGGCAGCCTCTATCTTGTGCGTTCCAGTATATAGAATTCCCTTTATCAATAGTTATGATAAATGTAAATCTACATACATTTACAGGTGTAATGGGTCATGGAACATGGTCAAAAGAATTTGGAAGTCATCAGAATACTTAATATCTAAGACCCCTTCCGATTTGCGATTTGGAGTTGCTAAGACAGTGGTTTTAAACCAGGGGCTGTTCTGTTCTCCCCGGGAAATCTGCAAGTGTTGAGACGTTTTGATTGTCATGACTTCCGGAGGAAAGGGTATGTGCTATTAACATCTCCCATGGAAAGGCCAGGGATGCTGCTAACCATCCCACAATGCACAGGACAGCTCCCACAACAGAGAATTATGTGCCCCAAATATCAGTGGTTGGGAAACCCTGTTCTAAGAGTCCGTATGGAAGAACCAGTTATCAGTAGTAGCGTTACTATTTGCTAGCATTGACTGAGCACTGATTATGTGCAGACACTTTTCTGAGTGCTAACATAAATGAGCTCTTTTAATACCCACAACATGGGTATTATAAGATTATTATGATAAAATAATGTTCTCATCCCCATTTATAGGTGAGGAAATTAAATAGGAAGGTTAAGGGCTGCCCAAGGTTACACAGTCTGTAGACCTGGGATTCAAATGCGGGGATTCTGGTTTCAGACTCTTCTCTTCTTTACTGAGACAAAATGCAAGTTAAAATCAGAAATGAGAATGCCACTGCATATCTATTAGAAATGCTAAAATTAAAAAGACTGACCATACCAAGTGTTGGTGAGGATGAGGAAGAATAGGCAGAAACTACTGGTGGGGATGTGCAGTGGCACAGCCCCTCTGGAATACAGTTGGCAGTTTCTTAAACACTTAAATGTATGCTCTAGCAGACAGCATTATGGCCCCCCAGAGATATCCATGTGCTAATCCCTGGAACCTGTGAATATGTTACCTTACATAGGTAAAGGGACCTTGGAGATACAATTAAATTAAGAATCTTGAGATGGGGGAAATGATCCTGGATTGTCTAGGTGGCCCAGTGTAATTATAAGGGTCCTTCTAAAAGGGAGACTGGAGGGTCAGGGAGAGAGAGGTTTAAAGAGGCCACTGTGCTGGTTTTGAAGATGAGGAAGGGGCCACAAGTCAAGGGATGTAGTTGACTTTGAACGCTGCTAAAGACAAGAGAATGATTCTTCCCAGGACCTCCAGGAGGAATGCAGGCTTGCCGGCATTGTCATTTGAGCCCAGTAAAAACGCATTTTGGACTTCTGTGCTCTAGAACTATAAGATAACTTTTGGTTGTTTTAAAGCCTCTACGTATGTGGTCATTTCTTTCAGCAGCAAAAGCAAACTAATTCCTACCCCTACAGATGGTGCAGTCATTCTAGTTCCAGATCTTTACCCAAGAGAAAAGAAAACATGTGCATGTTAACACAAAACATTAAGTCTCTTAAAATCTGTAAGAGTTGCCTTTCCCTCTTTGATTTCTGCCATTTATAACAAACATGTATCGAGTGCCTACCGTACTCCTGAGGCTACTCTTTAGAGATACAGAGGAAATAACATACCTTTTATCTTTCTTTATGGGGTATGTGGACCTGGGTGCTCACAGGTCTTAGAGATTCGTCACTGGCTTTTAGTTTAAACAAGCTCGGTTCTCCCATACAATCTTCATTTGATTGTCTGAAGATCCCTTATAGGGGACTGTGATACTAAGAACTCTACTCAGAAACCCAGAGTGGTCTGTTTAGGGAAGTTCAGCGTATATGTGTGTGTATGTAGTATGTAAACATCTGGGTGGTTTGTTTTGTTTTGTTTTGTTTTTTGCCTTGCTAGGATCCTTCGACTTCTTTGGGCAAAGACACCCCAGTTTTCATTTTGGGCATCATTTCCGCTCGCTTTCTAGATCACGTAATTTGGCTGTGGCTGTGCCTGACTGACCTCACACCACAGTTACCAGGCAGCCACACGTCCCGGACTTGGCTGGTCAGGAGAACTCCTTTGTTCTGGGTTTCCAGGTGAACACAAAATCTGAGTAGAGGGAATTAGGTTATCTTCAAGGATGTTAACTCACGCTGGGGTACCAGGTTGGCTGGGAGTTATTCTCAAGGGACATAGATGATGCGTTTCTCATTTGGGGACATTTCTGGCAATGTAATGCCTTTGTTCATCAATCTGATCAGTGCGCAGCTACTGGCAATGAATTGGGATTGGTTTCTAGCCCTCTGTAGGTCCCTTGTTTAGCCTTCCAAGCTTTTGAATCTGACCCTGCTTTACCTAATCTATCCTATCCACCTCCTTTCATTCCTTATACTCTTGTCATAGAGATCTTTATGTCCTACTACATGCAGACCAATGTTCCAGCCCTGTCCAGTTTTTCCTTCTCCACCAAGAGTTTGCTGACTCCTTCCACCTCCAACGGCTCCTTCATCCTCTTGGTCAGATTGCAATGTCAGACAAAATCCCACAAATACCTATTTCTGTTTCTCACATGCTACCCTTGTCTCTCTAACCACATTTCAGGAACTTTGAGGTCAGATGTGCCTCTTGTGTATACAAAGATCCTGGAAGCCCTTGGATAAATATTTACTGTTTACTGAAGGTTCGAGATAGATAAGGTCCCTTTCTTCACAGAGGTTGCAATACAGTGGCTGGGAAAAGATAATAAACAAGGACACGTTATGGGATGATGAAAATCAAACAAGATAAGGGGATGATGAGTGTGATATTGTGATTTATAATGAGAAATGGCTATTTGGTCTTGTCCTGTTTCTGGCACAGAGTTCCTAAAACCCTAGGAATTTCCTAAGTGACGTTAGCGGCAAAGGGGTCTTTTGTTATGTTAATGAGGTGACTTTTGGCCGGCACAGAAAGATGGGGGCTGGTTCGCAATGGAGCCAGCCTTGTTGACCTGGAGGGTTGGAACTTTCAGTCCCACTCCCCTGGCCCCTAGGCATGGAGGAGTGGATGGAGGTTGAATCAGTCCCCAGTTGGCCAATGATTTCATCAATGTGCCTGTGTAATGAAGCTTCCATAAAACCCCAAAAGGATGGGGTTCAGTGAGCTTCCAAGTTGGTCAACATGTAGAGATCTGGGTAGTGTGACGCTTTTGTGCCCCATACCTCACCCTTTGTATCTCTTCATCTGACTCTTGATGTAATAAAGCAGTCATCTAGGGAGTGATCAGGTTTCCTGAGTTCTGTGAGCCAATCTAGCAAATTAATCCAACCCAAGAAAGGGGTCATGAGAACCTCTGATTTGTAGCTGGTAGATCAGAAGAAAAGGTAACAATCAGGGTGTGTGATTGGCCTCTGAAGTGTGGGGTGGGGGGAGTCTGTGGGACCGAGCCCTTAACCTGTGGAATCTGACACTGTCTCCTGGTAGGTAGTGTTACAATTCAGTTGAATTCTAGAACACCAAGCTGGTGTCAGAGCGTTGTTTGATGGTGTGGTGGAAGCCCCCATCTCTGGCCGCATGCATGTTGGAATTGAGTTCAGAAGCCAGGAGAGTGAGCAATGGGAGATGACATGAATTAGGTGGCAAAGGAGGCTTCTTTGAGAGGAGGGCATTTGAGTAGACACTTGGCTAATGGATTGATTGACTCCTTTCTTCCCTTCGCATGTTGGCTGGACTTATCAACTTACTTCCGAAAAACAGAATATGGCAGAAGTGGTACGATGTCACTTCTAATTTAGGTTATAAAATGCCTTTGGCTTCTACCTTGGCTTCTGTCTCTCTCTCTCTCTCTCTCTCTCTCTCTCTCTCTCTCTCTCATCACTCATTCCAGGTGAAGCCAGTTTCCATGTCATGAGGCAGCTGTCATAGAGACCCACGTGGTAAGGACTTAGGGCTGTGGCCTGCCAGAATCCACCTGAGCCACCTTGGTCAGTGATTCCTAACTGAGTTGAGTCTTCAGGTGACCTTGTGGCCCTGACAGCTTGAATGCAATTGTATGAGCCACCTGGGGCCAAAGGCACCAGCTGAGGTTCATCTGGGTTCCCAAACAGCAGAAACTCTGAGGCACTGAGAGTTTGTTTGTTGTTTTAAGCCACTGTGTTCTGGGTAGTTTCTTAGGCAGCAGTAGATGACTAATAGAGTCAAACTGGCATGATCATCTATGGGTCAGTATGAGTTTGTCTTTCTCTCCTGATGCATGCGACAGATACCATTGTATCTAGGGCAGTGTTCTTCCTAAATAGGTTTCTCCAGGTTTTCACAGTGGACTGTAATTGTCTAGTTAGTGGATTCTTTATCTTCCTAGCATGGAAGCTCTACAGGGATATTTGAATGTTTTATTTCTTGTCTTACTCCCAGTACCTAGCACATCCTCCTCCTCGTTGCAATTAACATGCGTAAAGCACTTAGTAGGTGCTTAATATAGCACGTGTTGTCTGTTCACTTTCTTTACGTTCGTTACAACCCTATGAGAAAAGTGTTATGTCCTCATTTTGTAGATGCAACACTGGGCAGAAAAGGGATATGCTGCCTAAAGTGATATGACATGGAAGTGGAGGAGGCAGGATTTGAACCCAGGCCGTCGAGCTTCAGGGTTCTTAATAAACATTTGTGTTTAAGGAAGTGAGGTGGTGAAACCTTGTGTGACTTATGATTGCTGACCCTGGGAGCTGGGTGCCTCTCTGTTACTCTGTTTTCTCACTGGTGGGTTTTTTTTTTTTTTTTTAAAGATTTTATGTATTTATCTGACAGAGAGAGAGCAAGCACACAAGAAGGGGGAGCAGCTGGAGAGGGAGAGGGAGAAGCAGGCTCTCTTCTGAGCACGGAGCCCAGTGCAGGGAGATGCGGGGCTCATTCCCAGGACCCTGGGATCGTGACCTGAGCTGAAGGCAGATGTCTAACGACTGAGCCACCCAGGCACGCCTCACCGGTGTTTATTATCCCTTGAGTGGTGTTTATTGTCAACATCTTAAAATCTAATTTTGTTGGACTGCTTATATGTATTCTAGAAGCATCCTCTTGCTCTTTCCATCCCCCTTCTCACTCTGCTAAGCCCATCGCAGAAGGCTAGGCTTTCTATCTTTTGGAGTCGTTTATATTTTAAGATGCTCGCTCCACCAGGCATGTCCACTGTGAACTGCAAGCAAAGCCTGGCAGAGGCAGAATTTTGAACAATTGTCAGTTTAGGGAATCATGTAACAATAAACTTCTCTTTAAACAAATCAGAAAGTCCCATAGCAAAGTCTTGAAGCTCGTCATTTCATCTGAGAATCTCAAGGCGCCTCTCTGACTCTGAGTTACCACACCCAGACATTTCAAACCCAGTCTCTCATCACTTTGTCTACTTGCTGAGGCCCAGACTTCTTTGGAATAGACAATGTGGCTTCATTCCAGTTCTGTGTGAATGTGCCTGGAAAAGGATGATTCTGTTTCTTTTTAAAAAGTGTTGGCCTTTTTTTTGCCAGCGGCTTAATTTGGGTTGTGATGTTAAAGAGAAGCGTGGAACAAAACTTTCAATAAAAAAAATTTGACTCACTCTCCATAATGTCATCCAGGGTTGGTTTGGCCTTGATGAATTCAGCACTTTAAAGGGTATGTCAACACAATAAATTTTATGCCCTCAATAAAACTTGTGAGTGAGCTCAGTGAGAAATTCCAAGGTCTGGGCAGGCAATTAACGTTTGAAATATATATTGAGTTGTTGACTGTGACATTGTACGTGGCCGCAGAGCTGTATGTGGGATGTCATGATGTCACGAGGGAAGAATTTCCCTAGGAAATGCAAGGGTTGCTTTTCAAATAACATTGAATTGTCCTATGGCTCCCTGAATACAGAGGAATGTAAGAAGTGAAAATCCAGTGAAAATCCACTTCCCTCCGCACGTCACAATGTTCTCCGTTTCCTGTTCCCACTGGCAGTAATCCCCCGAAGGGTATTTGTTGTCAGCATCTTGGGCACTTGGGTTCACTGGACCATTTATATCATTTGTTCGTCATCGTCCTGTAGGTGAAGGGGGTGTTCTCTTAATTGATTTGATTTGTGTTCAAGCCCCAGTCCTACCTCTTAGTCAGTATGTGACCTTGTCTGAGTCATACTACCTAGTGGACATCATTTTCTTTTTTTTTATTTAAAAAAATTTTTTTTAAATTTAATCTCCACACCCCATGTGGGACTTGAACTCACAACCCCAAGATCTCAAGTCCCATGCTCTTCAAACTGAGCCACTCAGGCTCCCCTAGAAAATCGTTACTTGTTTGTGTAGCATTACATTAACGGGTTCTTTCCGAGAATGGCACACAGAATGTGGGACGATCCCAGGACTTAAGCTGTATGTATCCATCAGTTGTGACCGTGCTGCATGACAAGCTCAGAGTCTCATTGCTTTGCAACAGTATTAATTAATTACATATTATTTTATTACATACATTTACTTGTTTATTGTTTTGCTTGCTGGTCTGTGGGTTGGCTGGGATAGCAGTGTTTCAGGATGCAAACTAAGCTTGAGTTTACTCCATGTGCACCACTCTGAACACCCCCTTTCACGGATGGTGACAGCAGTACAAGAAGGGTGATCAGAACCACAGTCAGGGATGCCTCTTACATCTTAGGCTCTAAACTCGTACACGGACACACTCGCCCACATTCCATTGACCAACACCAGTCACGTTCTTGGGCTCCATTGACAGTGATCCATGGCAGGAAAGAAGGGAGACTGGGAGAATAAAATAATCAGCTACCATATAATATTTGTATAAGTAAAAATAATAAAGAACCTGAGGTCATTCTATAAACAAAAGGCATCTAAAAAGTACACAGTTTTCTTTCTCTCTCTCTTTCAAAGGACTTACTTATTTGAGAGAGAAAGGGTGGGCGTGCACTCCAGTAGGGGGTGGGACAGAGGAAAGAATCTCTCTCTCTCTCTCTCTCTCTCTCTCTCTCTTTTTTTTTTCTTAAAGATTTTATTTATTTATTTGACACAGAGAGAGAGATTACAAGTAGGCAGAGAGGCAGGGAGAGGAGGAAGCAGGCTCCCCGCTGAGCAGAGAGCCCGATGCGGGCCTCGATCCCAGGACGCTGAGATCATGACCTGAGCCGAAAGCAGAGGCCCTAACCCACTGAGCCACCCAGGCGCCCCTCTCTCTCTCTCTTTTTTAAGATTTTATTTATTTATTTAGAGAAAGAGCACGAGGGAGAAGCAGGCTCCCTGCTGAGCAGGGAGCCCGATGCGGGGCTCGATCCCAGGACTCTGGGATCATGATGCTTAGCTGACTGAGCCACCCAGGTGCCCCAGAATGAAAGAATCTTAAGCAGACTCCTTGCTGAGCATGGATTTCCCCATGCAGGCCTCTATCTCATGGCCCATGAGATCGTGACTTGAGCTGAAACCAGTAGTCAGACACTTAACAGACTGAGCCACCCAGGCACCCTAGTTTTCTCTCTCATATTCAAACCTCAAATAAGTTGAATTGATTTTCTACAATCCAAAATGAGGATTAAGTTCTTTCTTTTCCTCACATTTCACAGAAGCATACGTTCTGGTGCCCTCAGTGACTCGTTTTTTTCCTTTCAGTGAGTCCTGCTTATTATTCAAGGTCTCCAGCAATTCATTGGCAGACTGGGAAAGGTCTGTTTTATCAGTTCATCTTTAAAAGTCCCTGACCAGTCAATATAGTGTTGACTCATCTGTTCAAGTCAAGTGATGCTTTGGTGTACATGAGACCAGGAGTCAGGAAGACGTCCAGGCTCTGCCACTGAATTTGGACAAGTCAGTGATGTTCTCTGGGTGTAATCTATGGGAGAAGAAGGTGGGGAAGCTGCAGGGCAAATCATTTAATGATGCCCACCATTCTCAGTAAGCTCTCAGTGCAGAAGTCATTGTCTAAATAAGCATTCCTTTCCAACCACAGTCTAGCCATTTTGCCTAAAAGTTGGCAGATGTGACTTGCCCCAGGGCGTGAACATCTCAAGGAAGATGTTTTAAATGTAGTGTTTAAAAAATCTATAACAATTATGCAGGGTTTTTTTAAAGTTCATATAACAATTCCACTGCTCTTTGCTCATTAAATATTTGTTTTTCTCATTGTTGATCCAGTAATTTCACTTCTAAGGAAATAATCAGAAATGAGAAAAGAGGTTTATGCACAGAAATGTTCATTGTGGCACTTCAAAAAAATTGAAGTGAAAAATTGGACAGAACCTAAATGTCCAATAATAAAGGACTGATTGGGTAAATTATTATAAATCTACCTAATGGACTATAATGCAGATGTTAAAATAATGTTTTAAACAATTTTAATGACTTTAGAACATTCCCCTGGTATAATATTAGAGGAAATAATGTAAAATAAGAGAACCATAATATTGTATAACCATCAATTCCTTAAATTGCACATAATGAGATTATAAGGAAATTCAGAAAAACGTGAATAGTGGTTATCTCAGGATTGTAAGATTGTAAGTACTTTGCATTCCCTTCTTTATATTTTTCTGTATTTTCTGGTTTTGACAACAAACATTACATTTGATTTTTTTCATTATGTTAAAGTAATACATGTACATAGTTAAAAGTAAAAAGAAAATCTTACAAAGCCTACAGTGAAATGGATCAAGTGTATCTCCCCACAAATAACTGTTCATTCTTTTTCAGCTATTTCTTTTGTATATCCTTCCATATGCCTATATACTATGCTTACACCTCTATTACTAGAATCATGGGTTTCATAAATTCGCTGTTGTCTCCTGGTTATGATGGTTGAGGGTTTGGCTCTCTTTAACCAACTTCCCCACCTTCTCTTCCCACCCATCATTGTCTCAATTGACCGTGTTTCATTTTAATTATATCACAATACTTGGTTAAATCAGTAGTAGTGTTTCTATTATTATCACTATGTAAATTATTGTTCCTGGCTGAATTATGTTTAGTTTCCCATATTTGTGTTTCTTCTCTTCTGAATCTCCCAACTACTCTGACAATACTGGTCAGTAATTTTCCAAATGTACAGACACAGTCCCAAATATTCTATTGGTTCTGTTCTTTCTCTCTGATGATATCTCCCTGAACAGTCCTACTGGATGGTTTACTCTTTTTAAGTCTGTAGCTCAGTATTGTTCTGGGACTTACTTTCACTGGTCTGCCATGTTGAATTCCTTAGAGTCAGCTTCCTTTTCTTTCTTTGTTTATTCCTTCCTTTTGGTGGAATACATCCATTCAGCGGCTTCACAAGAAAGAATGCATGAGAGATAAATATTTTGGGGCTTTCCTTGTCTAAAAATGTCTTTCTCATAGACTCCCATTTGATCGATGGTTTAGCTGAGTATAGAAATTTTCCTTACACATTCTGAGAACTTTCCTGGCAATCACTGTTGCTGTTCAGAAGCACTGAACTTTTGGGTCCTATGCCATCAGGATGCAATGGGACAGAGATGAACAGAAAGAGCCTGGATCAATAGGATAGCTGGAAGAAAATGAATAGCTACAGAAGAAACATAGTAAGTCAGAGAATCACAGAAGTCAAATTCCAATCGATTGTTAAGGAGGAAACATCCAAGCAACAGTGGCTTTGAAGTCAAGAAAATGTAGCTCAGAGAGTCAGCTCAGGCTTGCCACAACATTCTTGCAGCCTGTGTTCAGAGTTCAGGATTTCAGAAAAGCAGAAAGTTCCAGTAAACAGTGCAGCTGCAGTGAGCTCTGATCCAAGGCCGATTCTGGGTTCAGATGTATGCTTCTTGCTGGACATGGGTTTATCCCATGCAGACCACTTCCAGAGGGATGTTGAAGGCCTTCCGTGAAGCTACTTCTGATGGAGATACACAGAGCTCCTGGGACCCAAGCAGAGCCTCAGAAGTTGATTCAATTAAAGTATTACAAAAGCATTATTCCACACTCCTTCCAGCAACCTCTCCTTGAATTCCAGTTGTCGGAAAACAACAGGGGCTTTAGATGTAGGGTTTCCTGCAGCCTTCGGATCCACTCACGCTCTGCCACCAGTGTCTGTAGGGAATCAAGTCAGGGTTGCTGGTGGCAAGGGTCATACACACCCAGAAATCACCACTGTGATCTCCATTTGAAGCAGTGTTGCCCCTGGGACCTGTCCATCTGGCCTTATTCTCCCAGAGACATTTGGGAGACAGACTTGTAAATAGGTGTGGGTCTGAGGTCACATGTGGTTTTCATACTGAAAGTGATTTTGGTGAAAAGGAAACAACTTAAAACCTCCTGATGTTCTTTATTGTCTTCTAACACCCTAAACCAGACTGGCAGAAAATAACAAGCCCCCTGCCCCCCTTCTTTTAAAACACTGACCTTCTTTCAAATTAGTTTCCCTGGAAGTTTGAACAAGGAATCAATGGGAAAAGAAAATGATTTGAGATCACAGGTGAATGGTGGGCAGTTTTTCAAAGTGTTTTATCGTCTTGCAAGAGTGGATACACTTGACTAGAGTTAGCAGCTGTCTGCCAGGGAGGATTTCAAGCTCAAGAACTCAGCACTTCTGCCTTTCTAGGGTTTGATCTGCTCCAACACATGTATTTTTTGCCAAGGTCACTGCTACCCTTTAGAACATGATGAGAGGATACAGTGCTAAAGGCAGACATGCAAATAAGTTACCAGCCCACAGAGAAGAATTTTTTTCAGTAACCAGCCCCAGCTTCTTTCGAAGATAAACCCAGGTGCCAAGGTGCAACGAAGCAGTGTTCCGTTGTTTCCTTAATGTGATGCTCAGTTGTAACGAGGGACTGTAAGAACACACATGGTCGTTCTGTGGACTCCCTGTTAAGTGCTGAATTATTGAGAAGGTTGTCCAGGATTCCTAAGATAGTGTCAGATGCTAGAAACTTACTTAGCAGTGAGAGAACAGAGCTAAAAGAAGAGAGAAGAAAATGTCATTAGTACTCCTACCACTATCCCCACTGTTATCCCTCCTGCTACTATTAATGACCATTAGAATTATTAGTACTGCTCCAGCTACATTGTTCCTGTGACCACTGCTGCTTCCGGTGCCTTCTGGCTTGAGCACCTTCTGTGTGAGCACTGCTTAGAGATACAACGTAACTTCATACTCCCAATGGAAGGCATATGGACTCCATGTTATATATGGAGGCCTTGAAGCTCAAAGCGATTAAGGCAAATTGTCCGAGATCACCCAGAGTGACAGGAGAACTGGTTTGGAAGCCAGGTCTCTTGGACTCTTTTATTAACCAGGATGCCCTACTGACACACACACACACACACACACACACACACACACACACACACACACACAAGCTGTAGCAGGAGATTCATCTGTCTGATGACTGTAGTTCCCACATGAGAAGGTGGGAACAGTAGGAGGTCCCCCGAGGATACTCTTGTCATAGGGATGCGCTTCCAGGGAAATCCTTTTTTTTCAGAGCTTCCCAGCTGGGTCTCTCTCTCTCCCTCTCTCTCTCTTCGTTTCTCACACTCACACTCAGAAACGCACAGAGGATATCTTCGATGGAGCACACAGTTTCGCTTAGCTGACCTATTTTATTTTAAAAGGGAAATGAGCTAATGCCCTAGATTTCCAAGAAGACTGACACGTCTCTGTTTCTCTCTCTACTCACCGTTCTTCTTCCAAGCCCCAAACTGCAGTTGAGACAGGGGCCTCTGTCTGTCCTCCCCCTCCTCCTTCCCCATCCTGGGCTCCACATTTAAACACAATACATTTACTGCCAAATGGAGACCATGGGGGAGAAGGCTGTTAAATATTCCATTTGATAACCATCCCGTTTGAGCGCCTGCTAATAATAATCGCTGATCCTTACTGTGCTCTCACCATGAACTCTTCCCACACCTAATGTCAGCTCATCCTCACCAGAGTCCTAGGAGATGGTAGCGTTCCACCCGCCTCCAGACGGCAGACAGTGAACACTCGTGGGCTAAGTGACTTGCCTTGGAGGTCTCTCAGCTTTAAGTAGCAGAATTAGGACTGCCTTATATTGTGCAAAAGAATAATCATAATTTGGTGTGAATAGTTTTGTGTCTGTACGGGAGAGAACCTATAGATAAATAAGACCCAAATCCTCACCTCAGAGTTGCTTAAAACCCACTTATGATGAAAGATGGGATATAAGGAACCAAAACTTGACCCGAGGAGAAAGGTGGGCAGGGAGGTGTGGGGTTTGAGAAAGAAAACCGGCTGAATCTGAGGTGAATCCAGTGCTCGGCCCCAACTTGGATAGCGGGTCACTGTGCTGAGAGGCTGCTGGGCCAAATCTGGTCTGGGGGCAGCAACGGGCAGGAGGGTCCACTGACCACAAAAATGTTCCTGCTGCAGACAGTTTTAAAGAGGCCAGCTCCATGCCTCACTGTGGAAGCTGTCTTTCTTTCTGTTTGATGGAGGGGTTTCCTGTGCCCCTTCAGCAAAGAAGTGAAGGGGAACAGCCCTTTGTCCCAGGGCAGAGGCCTCAGGTCTCAGCCCCAGGAAGAGGCAGTCCTCAGGCCCTCATAGAGGTCCACTGAGTCATTTCAGATGACACCTGTCCTGTGCTTACTTTATTTTTTTAAAGCCACTTTACTGAGGTGTGATAGCTTTGGAAATCTACTGTACAGCATAGGGCCTATACTTTACACCAAAAAATTTGCTGTGGGGAAAAAAATTTGTGAGAGGGTAGAACTTTTGTGCTAAATGGTCTTGCCAGAAAAGAAAAAGAAGGTCTCAATCAGTAAATGAAAATAAAAGAGGCAGGAGGAGACTTTCAGAGGTGACAGTTAAGTGTCTGCTTGCTTTTGAGGCTTAACTAAGAGTTAATTATGTCAAGAGGGAAAGTTGCATCTGGTGGAAGAAACAGAACAACTCTTGTCCCCCATTATTTTCCCCCACAGAGGGCAAGGTACCTTCTTCTTCCCCTCTCCCTGCCCCTTGCCCTCGCCCCCTGCCTTATCCTCTCTGCCTGTCCCCTGCTTCAATCCTCTTTGAGGGAATGGAATGCTAATTGGATCACAAGGGCTGAAGATCCTGTTTACTAACAGGTGGGGCACTGTCATTAAAAGCTCAGCCCCGAACTAGGTCAGACCAAGCTCTTTCTTGCAGCCTGGGGAGGTGGGGGTTGGGGAGGTGGGGACTCCAAGTCCGTGCAGTGAGCTCCAGCCTTCAGCTTTATCAGAACTCTGCACTGAGGTCACCAGTCCTGACCATTGATAAAATGGTGCTTTGTGTTCATCTGCCAGCCTTCCATTTCCAGTCCCCATGGGAGCGTTCTGGGTGGCGAAGCTCATGCTCAGCTGGCCAAGAATACTGTCCACACTGCGTTAAAATCTCACCTTGATTTTGAGTGCTGTGTCCTTACTCCTGTGATTTCCTTCCTCTGATGGTCTCTCCTCTTCGGAGTTGTCATTCCCTCTTCCAGGTGAGTCCAGATCCCACCAAGCCTTCAAGGTTCAGCTCATCTGCCACTTCTTCTTTTTTTCTGATTCCCTCTAGATTCAAACACACACACACACACACACACACACACACACACACACACACACACACACACACACATATAGAAAGTCCCCTCTTCCCTTCACGTTTTAATGGCACTTCTGTAGCTTTCTTTGTTCCTATCATCTCCTTGACTGGTCTGTGGATTTCTTGAGACTACACTGTATCTGATTCATGTACATGTGTCCCGTGCTTTGCAAACTGCTGGATAGTAAGTAAATAATTCAGCAAACAAAAACTGGGGGGATGCCTCTTGTGTTCAGATGCTGTGTTAGATTCTGGGAATACACTGACAAGATTCCTGCCCGGAGAAACATACAGTCTAGTGCAAGAGGCAGACCTAAGTGAAAGAATCACAGAGTTGAGTCTCAGCCAGCTCTGGAGGTACCCAGGCCTTTGACAGCACATGCTAAGGGAGCTGATCTCACTGGGAAGGTCAGTGCAGGCTCAGGACGAAGCGGTGCTGTTGCTGCGGTTTGCAGGGAGAGCAGCCCTAACCCGGTGAAGGTTCCAGGTAGAGGAAAGCTGGTGCAAAGGTAGAGGGGCAGTTAGTACAGTATGTTGGGGGGAGTGTGTCCAGAGCAGAGCACATTAGGGCCAGAGAGAGGAAGGAAATTGATGAGTAGGTAGAGAGTTGAATTTGTGGTCACGGTTAAGAGTTGGTCTTTATCCCGTGATCATGTGCTGGACACAATATAAGGGGCTTTCTGGATATCCACAGATCCCTGAGTGATGAGAGTTTGGTCCTCAGACTGCACCCCTTGTCCTTACCGCTTGGATGCTGGGGAAAACGGCACGGATTACATTTTTTGCAAGTCAGGGATCTCTCTGTGATGCTGAGGAAAATGTAATAAACAGGGAAAACTCAGATATGATGTCTTTTTTTTTTTTTTTTAAAGATTTTATTTGTTTATTTGACACAGAGAGAGAGATCACAAGTAGGCAGAGAGGCAGGCAGAGAGACAGGGAGAGGAGGAAGCAGGCTCCCTGCTGAGCAGAGAGCCCGACGTGGGCCTCGATCCCAGGACCCTGGGATCATGACCTGAGCCGAAAGCAGAGGCTTTAACCCACTGAGCCACCCAGGCGCCCAGATGTCTTTTTCTTCTAACCATCTCTTTGGAAATTCNTTTCTTAGCTTGCTTTGAGGGGGAGAGAGGAAATACAGTCTAGACCTGGAATATCTTTTAATTTCCATAAACAAATGGAAAGGAATTTAATTGGGCCGGGACATCCTTGCTGCGGTGCCCAATTTCGGGATAATGTAGACTGTCTTCGCCAACTGGATCCCTTCCCATGAGCACAGGGTGTTCCGTCTGGCAGAGAAGGGAACTCACATATGGGGCCCTGTCGTGGGCCAAGCTCTGGAGCAAGCTCTCCACGCCTCCCGTCCAGATATTGTAGGAATATCTCTTCATCTCATGTCCCATCTGGTACTGATGGGGTGAGAATGGGGCAGGAGGAGGCTGAAGGAAGAAGCACAGGATCCAGGATGACTTGTTTGATTAGTGCTGGGTGACGAGGTGAGTGCTAATGACACAGACCCAGGAAGAGGAGATTTCGGGGAGAAATCGACGGACTCAAGTTTTGGCTTGTTTGGTTTGAGACTCTGAAGGCCATGTGGTTGGATACCCAGGAGGGAGCTAGAAATAAGGCCTTTGCTTAAGAATGGTGAAGACTCACGATACTGAAGCAACACCTGGGCAGCCTCCTTCTTTTGGAAGCTGTGCCCTCTTCCCTCTCCTCCGGCCTCTCCCAGCAACAGCTGTCAGGTGGCTCCGATTCAGATTTTTAGGCATTGTGTCCCCACCCTTCTAAAGAAAAGCAGCCAAGCAGACCAGAGAAGGGCAATCTTAGCCGTGTCCGCACAACCTCTGACATCTTCCCTGACAGTGTCATCGAGCAAAGTAATGAATGATTTTTTTTTTAAACCCTAAAAGAGTGCTGGTCACCATTTCTGATGTGTGTGTGTGTGTGTGTGTCTGTGTGTGTGTGTCTGTGTGTGTGTGTGTGTGTGTGAGAGAGAGAGAGAGAGAGAAAGAGAGAGAGAAAGAGAGATCCATTCCAACAAAGAATTCTTGGACATTAGCAGGGTGTCCTACAATTCAACTCAAGTCTAATGCCGTCTACACCAGATCTACAGGCTAGAGGCTCAGTCCTACAGGACTATCCCCGCCCCCACCCCCCGGCCCCCTTCTGCCCACTTCAGATGCCAGTTGCAAACCCAGGTTGTTACCTGGAGCTGTGACCCCCTGGCTGTAGGTCAGAGGTTCCAGTCACCCCCTCCTTGGGTTTGTTTAATTAGCTAGAGCAGCTCACAGAACTCAGAGAAACATGTTGCTTACTAGATGATCAGTTTATCATAAAAGCATGGAACTCAGGAACAGCCAGATGGAGGACATGCGTAAGGCACGGTGTCGAGAGAGGGTGCAGAACTTCCATGACCCCTCTGGGCACCTCACTTTCCCCACACATGTGTCTGTTCACCAGTCCAGCAGCTCTCCAAACCCAATCCTTTTGGGTTCTTTTCTTCCTTCCTCCCTCCCTCCTTTCCTTCCTTTCTTTCTTTAGATTTTATTTTTTTGGGAGAGGGAAAAAGAGAGAGAGAGAGAGAGAGCATGAGAGGGGGGAGGGTCAGAGGGAGAAGCAGACTCCCTACTGAGCAGGGAGCCTGATGGGGGACTTGATCCTGGGACTCCAGGATCATGACCTGAGCCAAAGGCAGTCACTTAACAACTGAGCTGCCCAGGTGCCCCTCATTTTGGGTTTCTACGGAGGCTTCATTATATAGGCACGATTGATTAACTCATTGACCTTTGGTCACCGAACTCATTTCTAGCCCCTCTCCCTTCCCTGGTTTACTAGCAACCAGCCCCCATCCTTAGGCACCCCCAAAAGCCACCTCATTAACATAACAAAATACACCTTGATCACTTTTTTTAAGATTTTATTTATTAATTTGACAGAGAGAGAGGGGGGACACAAGCAGGGGGAGTAGGAGTGAGAGAAGCAGTCTCCCCGCTGAGCAAGGAGCCTGATGAAAGGGGCTCGATCCCAAGACTCTGGGATTGTGACCTGAGCCAAAGGCAGATGTTTAACAACTGAGCCACCCAGGCGCCCCTCACCTTGATCACTTTTAACACTTTGGAAATTATAAGGGTTTTAGGAGCTCTATGCCAGAAATGGGGACAAAGATCAAAATATATATTTCTTATCATAAATCACAGTATCATATTCTCTGTATCGTCATCCATTTCAATTTTCGTAACTTCTTTAAAGTTTCTAATCTTTAACAGTTCACGAGACCTCCAACTGTTTTAGTCCCTCATTCATTCAATACTGTGTGCCAGTTCCTGATAAACACGACACAGAATCTCAGCCGCCTTAGATCTTAGAGTTGAGTGGGAGAGAGAAACAGACGTTAAACTAATAATAACCAAATAACCATTTAAAATTGGATTTTTCACAAGTATTAGGAGAAAGAACTACAGAGAACCCAGTCTGGTGTTGGCGTCTGGGTGGAGGGCGATGCCATTTTCTGAGATGAGAATCCTGGGAGAATCACGTCTGGGCGTGACTTTCAGGGGATAAAAAAGACTCAGACGCGTATGGAGCTCACTGCATACCAAGCACGGTTTGTAAACAGGTTATAATCACCCACTCGTGTGACCTGCCCTGGGACCCTGTGATGGAGAGGCCATCGTGATTCCTGTTTTACGGATGGAGGCCTGAGGACAGAGGGTTAAGTGACTTTCCTTTTTATTATTTTTTAAAAAATTTAAAAAGGTTTTATTTGGAAAGAGAGAGACAGCAGGAGAGGGAACACAAGCTGGGGGAGTGGCAGAGGGAGAAGCAGGTTCCCCACTGAGCAGGGAAGTGGGGCTCGATCCCAGCATGCCAAGATCGTGATCTGAGCCAAAGGCAGATGTTTAACTGACTGAGCCACCCAGGAGCCCCTTAAGTGGTGTTCCTGAGGTCCCACAACTAGTAATTGGCAGAGCCAGGATTTCAAACCTAGGCTACCTGGTCCCAGAATCCACATGATGCAGACTTACTCATGAGACATTTTTTTTAGATCCGTTCAGCTGAAGATTCTGGTGGGACACCTAAGTGACAATTGATAAAAGGCTTTCTTATCATTGTTTAAAAAAAAAACAACAAAAAAACCCCCCACAAACCAAAATTCAACCCAGTCCATCTGAAGGTCTGATTGGCTTTATTTAGCAATTCCTGAATCAGGCAGCCTCCCCTCCAGCAGATAGAAAGGAGCTCTGAGGAGCTGTGCAAAATGGAAGGCTTTCGGGCTCTCGCATGGCTCAGTCGGTTAAGCGTCTGCCTTCGGCTCAGGTCATGATCCCAGGGTCCTGAGGGTCCACGTCAGGCTTCCTGTTCAGTCGGGGAGCCTGCTTCTCCTCTCCCTCTGCCTGCAGCTCCCCCTGCTCGTGCGCCATCTCTGTGTCAAATAAATGCAAGTCTTAAAAAAAAATGGAAGGGTTTCATAGGCAAAAGGGGAAGAGAAAGGAAGTTTCTAGGAAAGAACGGGTTGTTCCAGCAAGGTCACCTTTCTTTGGGGAAAGGCAGGGGTCTGTGAGGCAGATTACCTCCCTGGTGCTGACCAGGTCGTTCTATTTGACTGGTCAAAGGTTAGATTCCTGGAGGAGCCTCAAGCTGCAGTTAGGTCACATATGAGGTCTCAGCCTGCTGCTCGGGGGCTTAGCACAAGTGACTCCATCTGGGGCCTGCTGGTTCTTTCCAAATATCATTTAAATCAGCCTGAGTTGGGATTTCTGTTACTGCTGGCAAAAGGATCCTCACAGATGCAGATGTGAATGGATGTCTGAAATGGTAAAATGCAGGAGAGTGCGCTGGACTGGACATTTCGTCTGGGTGATCCCTTAATGTCCACTCCCAGCAGCACATTCTGGGCTTTCCCTTCTGCTCAAGGGTCCTTGAAAATCCTTATAGGATTTGCATGGATCATAACATCTTCTAGGAGACAAAGACCTAAAGGATGATTCTTCTTTTTAAAATTAAATCCAAAGAGAGTGATACCACCCATTCGTGGATTCTGCCTTCCTGTCCCCACCTGACCACCTGCACATATGCCTTCAGGCCCTCTGGAATGACTCTGTCCTGTATAAGCAAAGTTGGACACGGTGATGGAAGTGAAAACTGGCAAGTCTGAGCAGCAGAAAAAGCAAGTGGAACAGAAACCGCTCTCCGCGATGGCTGCAGGACACATGGGCTGCCTGTCTTGGGCATCTCACGTTCTCCCCTGTCTTGTTGCAAATCCTGTACTGCTGCCTGGTTTGAGATCGACTAAGACTGATTAAAATCCTTTAAATGCTCTTGTTGACAAGATTTGCTATAGAACATTTTAATGACTCAACAAAATTATGGTGCAGTTTCACTTGATTAAAGACAAAACGAAACCTGTGCAATTTCCAGTGTATGTTAAGAAAGTGACTCAAAAACATCTCGAAAGAATTCAGAGCCTGGATTCTGCCAGAGAGAAGCATGACAGTTGGTGCGGTGGCATTGTTCTTGGATTTCCTTCCCTTGGCCAGGCCTCCTACCTGGTTTTTGTTTTCTTACCCCCTTCCACCACCCCGCCCCGGCCCCCAATGGCATGGTCTGCTCTTTCCCAGTGGTTTAGATCAACATGAAAGTGGCCAAGAAAAACCAGATGCCATTTCCAAGTAGTGTTCTCTTTCTAAGTATTCTCTGGACTTCACTCTTGGTCAGACTTGTTATATCTGTGTGTCATTTCCCTGTTCACATTCCCTCCATGGCTCCAGTCTGAAGCTCTCCCTTAATATCGCCAATGCAGCCTGTTTGTAAGACAAAGATTGTGTGGCTTGCCCTTTGCCTACCTGTTCATCTGTACCACATCTCACTCTGACCTTGGAGTCTGCAATTCAGTGCCATTGGCCTGCTGGTAACTCCTTCTACCTCAGGGCCTTTGCACATACTCTGCTTGGCATGCCTCTCCTTTGCATTTTTTGTTTAGTTAGCTCCTTTTTACAGGGCTCAAATGTTGTCTTCTGAGGGAAGCTCCCCTGATTCTAGTCTAAGTTGGGTTCCCCTTTCTTGCTCTTTTGATACTCCTTGTATCTTTTTCAGACCACTGACAATAGCAATTAGATAGCAATTTTGTAACTCATTATTTTATGCTTGCCTCTGACTTACTTGGTGTGGTATTCTTAGGGCTTACAAGAGTGATTTTGCAGCCAGTGGATACTCAGTACATATTTGTGGAATAAGTGATGGTGAATATGGACTGTGTCTCCTGATCTTTGGGAAAGGTTTTGGTTCCATGAGGTGAACCTTCTGTGCTATCTACTCCTCTGTTATGTGATGGCTTGTGAGCCCCCCCCCCCCCGCAATTCATATGTTAAAGTTATAACCTTTCTCTTTCTATCACAGCACTTATTTCTCTCTATTGTAATTGCCCCCCATCCATCCCCAAGCTCTAGGACAGATGCAACTTACTCACCTCTTTCTTTCTGGGACCTAGCACAATGCCTGGCATTTACTAGGTGTCCACTCTGTTTTTGCAAAATGAGTGAATGAATGAATTTAGGAATAAAACTGGGATACAGAATCTCAGCTGTAGTTAAGTATTGCCCGGCAGGAACTCATCCATTCAGTTGTTAATTGTAGATTACACACATACTGTATACCCCGCACAAATCAAATGCAGGGCACAAAGTAGATTAAAAAAAAAAAAGCCTTGTCCTCATGGTGGTTATGTTGTGCTTGAGGTAGACATAATAAGCAAGATAAATAAGTCAGCGTGTGTAATGGTGCCAGGACTAGGGTGGGGCAAATGAGGCATGCACTTTGCAAAATTTAGAGGAGGATAGCAAAAAACTCAGTGATCGAGATAAATGGTATTTTAATGCAGTATTAAAAAAGTAAAATGAATGCAAAAATATCCATGATGAACAAACTGTCAAGATTTTAAGGAAAGATAGTTGTTTATATAACTGCTGAGATAAATGCTAGTTAGAAAATATAAAATTGGGAACAGGGATAGGAAATTTGGGGTGGGGGAGAGGTGTTGAAATGGTAGGTGGAGTGGCCAGAGAAAATTCCTACAAGAAGGTGATGCTTCGGTGAAGACCTGAAGGAAGTGAGGAGCAGTCCATGGTCAAATCTGGGGATAAACTTTCTAGGTGGCAGGATCAGCAAGTGCAAAGGCCCTGAGGCAGGGGCATATCTGGACAGGAACTTGTGAGGTTGGAGGAGAGTGAGTCCAGAGGAGGAATTAGTGGGGAGCAGAAATACAGGAGGTGGAGGTGGAGGGGTAACAGAGGCTAAGATGTATAAGGAAGGGGCTAGACCCAGTATTGCTAACTCATTTGACCTTCTCCTAGAGAGGCCAGAAATGAAGTTTAAAGTGATTCTCCTTAATTTTAAACGAGAGTCCACTGATCTGAAAAACTAAACGCGGCACAGGCTAAAACCAGTGGTTCACTACTAGGAGAGATCTTGCTTCTCAGGGGACACTAGCAATGTCTGGAGGTATTTGTTGCACATCTGGGGAGGGGCTGCTCCTGGTAGAGAGCGCACAGGTGGAGACTGAGGCCAAGGATGCTGCTAACATTCTGCAAAGTGCAGGACAGCCCCCAACGACAAAGCGTGATCCAGCCCCAAATGTCAGCAATGCCGAGGTTGGGAAATCCTGTGCTAAACAGAACATGCCCGTGGATGGAATCTGTTGATGAGGTCAGCAAATTTCTTAAAGTGAGCAGATGGGCCAGAAGCTCAGGGATGGCCCTCTTCCCTCCTCGCGAAATGCCGACCCATTTCCTTTATGCTCCAGCAGGAGCAGTTTTCCACCCCGTGCCCAGCACTCCCCTTTGTTTAAGTAATCATCACCGCAGCCCCTCATTTCCACGTCTGTGACCACCCCAGGTACAAAAGCTGCCCTGTTCACAAGAGGCAGATGGAGATCAGCCAATTACAAGCCTATTAGACTCAAGTGCGGGCGCCCGCCTTATCTCATCGCTGTGGGCTGCGCACTTGAGCTTGGTGGCTTTCTGCCTGTTCGCTCCTTTAGTCTGATGACTGCCCAGCCCGGGTCTCTCATTCTTGCTGATGGAGCACAGTTTCCCATTCGAAGCCACAGTTGTTCCATTAGTATGTCCTAAGCAGCGGCAATATCCACCCTGCCGCACACCGTATTCACAGCTGATTATATGACTCACATCTCAGTAGTCTTTTCCTCATTAAAATGAGGTGGAAGATAAATCCTTTTGGATAGACCTTTGTTGTTACGTGGGAGTACGTCTAGATCAACTGTTTTTGGTCGGAAGAACTAGAACAGAACTTACAAACTCAAAAATGCCTACAGAGGCCCGGCAGGTAATTGGAAGGCATAAGGCAGGCCATTAAAGTAGGGAGTCGTGGGGACTGGGGGACATGGGGGGGGGGCTTACCCAGGCTGGAAGCAGCTGTCCCTCACGTCTCCCCGATCCCGCAAAAT
Organism: Ailurus styani; assembly: GCA_002007465.1. Taxonomy (NCBI): domain Eukaryota; kingdom Metazoa; phylum Chordata; class Mammalia; order Carnivora; family Ailuridae; genus Ailurus; species Ailurus styani. The sequence continues at coordinate 1,825,330 of LNAC01000248.1, forward strand.
GGCAGTTGGACTCAGCGTGGCAGGACCTTTAGACATTTCAATAGAAATCTGAAATTTTATTTTATTTTTAAAGATTTTATTTATTTATTTGACAGAGAGCACAAGCAGGGGGAGTGGCAGGCAGAGGGAGAGGGAGAAGCAGGCTCCCCGCTGAGCAGGGAGCCCAACTCAGGGCTGGATCCCAGGACTCCAGGATCCTGACCTGAGCCGGAGGTTAGATGCTTAATCAACTGAGCCACCCAGGCACCCCAGAAATCTGAAGTTTTAAATACATTTATTCGTGTATTTATGTGTATTTATTCATTATCTATGTGTGATTTGTACGTCATCAGAGGATGATCTCTACTTAGATCTTGGGAGATCTTAGATTCTTGGGAGCCATCTGTTTTTTGCATATGAGAGTAAATTGGTCCAGAAAGTTAGAAATGGACCAGGTTAAGAAGGGAGGGGTAGTGAATTAAATACCTGCCCATTTCAGGAGAAATGGTTTTCCTGGCTACCCCCAAAGCAAAGCCTCATCAACCTCCTTGGACCATAGTGGCCATTTGTGTGCTGGGTGTCCTACTAAGGTAAGGACCTGAGCTCATTTATTTCCCACAGTCCCCTGGGAAATACTGCTTCCATTTTGCAGATGAGAAACTGTGAGTCTCACCGTAATAACTACTCATGATCACATGACTAATAATAACTGCTCATGATCACAAGACAGGATTTGAGCCTGGGACCGTGCAAGCTTTTATCTGTGCCCTTTATGGACCCGAGTTTGAGTGTTTCTGAGCTTTAGAAAGGACAGCAGGGACAAAGTTGGCCAATTTATCATTTTCCTGAGCAGCTCTCAACCTGTGCCTGAGGGAAGTTGGCATAACTACCACCACTGCCTACCTCTCTGTTCCATGCCATTCCCTAGGCTCCCCAGCAGGACTGTGCCTCAGTTGCCTGTAGGAGTATCTTACTTGACACCCTGAGAATTGGCGTCTTTCCCTCCCCAATCTCACTACTTTTCCCTCTCACATCAACTATGCATGTATGAATCCTTGTCTCAGAACCCTAACTAAGACTGCAAGGGAATCTCAAATTCTTTGGTTTTTGCCAAACTTGGATTATCTTTGCTTCTGATGAAGCTGGTCAAGTCGCCAAAGCATAGCTGTCTACATCTATCGTATAAAGTCTTATGTTGTCCTAAGGGGCGGGTTATAACAGACTACAGCACCAATCTTAAACTTACTAGGAGAAGAATGCAAAAGGGGGGTAGGGGGGAATATATAAGTCAAAAGGATTTATTTGGTCACAGAGAAGACACTTGGTTGCTGTGACCCCTGCCACGTTTCCATCGGTTAAGACACAACTACTTGTCTACTAGCATTGCCAGTGGTAAGAAGCTCTTTTCTTTCGACTTTCTGTTTAATTTCCCAACAACTTGAGAGGAAGAACTCTCTGGCACTGCAAATTACTTTGGATTGTAACAAAAAGGATCCAGAACCCTTTTTTTCTATTTCTTTTAATAGTCATTCAGGGACATAGTGTAATTGAATTAAGACACTTCCAAGAGGGCGCCTGGGTGGCTCAGTAGGTTAAAGCCTCTGCTTTCGGCTCAGGTCATGATCTCAGAGTCCTGGGATCGAGGCCCGCATCGGGCTCTCTGCTCAGCAGGGAGCCTGCTTCCTCCTCTCCCTGTCTCTCTGCCTGCCTCTCTGNAAAAAAAAAAAAAAAAAATTTAAAAAAAAAAAAAAAAAAAAAAAAAAAAAAAAAAAAGACACTTCCAAGAGGTGAATTATAGGATAATAATTCAGACCTTTCTATTTAATAGGAGCTGGCCTGTGGCCTTGGGTCCATTAGATCTGAGGGGGTGAATTACTGCTCCATAACTCACAAGGTCCCTTTTAAAGACCCTGGTTAAAGGGAATTAACATCAACACCAAGTCAGCAAAGGCAGTCCACGATCTAAGAGTAAGGGATGAGGGGAACACAGAAATGAATTTGGAAACTTGGCTCCTCACTTCAAAGAAGTCAGATATCAGAGAATAATGGCAGACCCTCAAGGAAGACTGAATGGCCTCTCGGCCAAGCAGGGCTCTGGTATTTTCCACTGATGCCCCGACATGCATGTGTGGAAGTCTCGAGCACTCCTTCCTTTCCGATTTGGTTAAGTAACTAACTGGACTTTAACCGTAGCCAGAACATAGGTGAGGTGCCCAGCAGGTTCCTGCCTCCTGGAGGCTGAATGGACAGTGACATCCCAGGACACCCCAGTGTTCTTCCTGTACCTTCCCTTTGCCCCCCTGTCACAAGCATTTTTTTCTCACAGATGCCTGAAATTTTACCATTCACAATTCATTTACTTGGCTTAAACATTACTGTCCGGTTTCCTCTTTTTAAAAAGGAGTCAACGTTATACATAAATAAATGTATGGCACTTAACCCGTAGACGGATATGAGTTTGAAACTAAACTCCACAACTAACAATCTGTGACATTGCTTACCTCCTTTGGGTTTTAAGTTTCTCATCTGTAGGATGAGGATTATAATAATACTACCTGCTTAGAGCCATCCTGAAGATTAGATAGAAGAACGGCTCGAATACTTAGCCAAGTACCAGACAAGAGTAAGGCTTCGGCAAAGAATAAGTATGATTATTGAAAAGTATCCTTCAGAGAGTGAGAGCATGCCAACAGTCGCATAGCTGCGTTCTTCTTTCAAATCCCAGAGTGTGACTGTTGCTCTGTGTGAGAAATAAAGGATGATTAATTCAACAGAGTTCATAGATACCCTTTCCTAATATGGCACCAATGGTTAGTTCGCCACCTCTGAGGTAAATCTGTTGGAAATTTCTAGAAACCTAAAGAAAACCACCTCAACTCCAAAGGTTCCCATGCAGTTTAGGAGGTCAGTACCAGCTGACTGGACCTGTCCCTTTTTCATTCCCTCTCAGACCTTTTGCTTGTCATCTGCCAACCTTCTGCTATCCGTCCCAAACTTTTGCCCAAAGATAAAAAGAGAAAGCTTATAATTCATTACAGTTCATTAAAATGAAAATAAAATTTATTTTGCATCAATATGAAGAAAATACATTTATTATTAGCATATAAATGGTATTTTTTAATGTCACTCTGCCTCAAAATCACTTACATTTTCAATGATCACAGCACACAAAATTAATTTTTGATAGCCTTTTGTGATTTGGCTGAAAATTCTTATTTCTTTTTGTGCTTTAAACAGCAAACTGTATCCACTGCTATTCATAGCAAATTTTAGATAATGAAGCAATTAAAAATACATGGATTTAAGATCTTATCTCATTTTTCCTTTGGCCTATTTCTGCTTCATTATTCATGAAGGGATATGTTTAATTCAGAGTTAGTAATTGCAGATATATCTAGTATAAATTGTGCCTCATATTCTTTACCCATTTCAATTTATTTTAGCAAATAGATCCCTATTTGAAAAAAGTAGTTGAGAGAGAGGGAGAGTATGATAAAAATGCAGAAATCTGTGTGGATGTGTGTGTGTGTGTGTGTGTGTGTGTGTGTTGATTGGCAGAGCCAAACAAGATCTCAAAAATGTTAATAATTTGCTTAAATTTGTTAAAGATTTGCCAAGAACCAGGCACTGTACTGAGTAATTACATCCAGAATCTCATTCAGTCCTAAGAGTAATCTTATATGGGAGGTACAATTAATATTCCTGTTTCTTGGGTATGGAGACCAAGGCTCCGGAAGGTTACAAAACAGGCTGGAAGTCACACGGTTAGAAGTGTCCGAGAACTGGGATCAGAACCTGGCTTGTCTGTCTCCAGGGCCTATATGTCCAACCCCCCGCCCCCCATTACACGGTCTCTTGCATCTTGGGGCCACGTGCACGTGAACCTTGAAGCCGTTGGTCAAGGCTTTTGAAATCACTCTGCTGCTTCCCCTCATTAGCATCCCCAGCTCACAAAGTGGCTGGTCCAAGGCTCTTGTCACTTATTTGGTTCCCAGGAATCCTAAATATATTTTAGGAATCTATCCTAGGGAAGCAACAGGACACGTACACATGGTTTCTTATAATGCAACTTGTCACAGGGCATTCTATACCAACAACAAAGAGAAAGAGGGAAGAGAAGAAAAGGAAAAGAAGAAGTAGCTTGGAAAAATTATATTCCAGGTTAAATAAGCTCTGAGGCACTTAGTGTCATACCCCGGAGCCCTTAAAAATAACGATGAGAATCTGATTTCCTGACACGCAGAAATGTTCCTGGTAAGTTGTTAGGTAGCAGGGGCATGAGGCAGTCTGTGCAGTGTGCCCCTATTTTAATAAACAATAGATCCGTACATGTCTGTGTGTGTAAGAGAGGGAGGATCTGCAACTCTGCTGGCCAGTTGGAATAGAATACAAGTCACAGAGGTGATGTATTTACTGAGTTTTAAAGATTTTACTTATTTAGAGAGAGAGCGTGAGCAGGAGGGCGGAGGGACAGGGAGAGAGAACGTCAGGCAGACTCCATGCTGAGCCCGTTGTGGGGCTGCATCTCACGACCCTGACATCACCCCCTGAACCGAAACCAAGAGTCAGAGGTTGGAGTGACTCTGCCACCCGGGTGCCCCCACATAACGTAATCTAAAATTTTCTAATAGCGGCATTAAAAAGCAAAATGAGGGGCACCTGGGTGGCTCAGTTAGTCAAGTGACTGACTCTTGTTTTCCTTTTGGGTTGTGATCTCAGGGTCGTGAGATTGGGCCTCACGCTGGGCTCCAAGCTAAGCATAGAGCCTGCTTGGGACTCTTCTCTTCCTCTCCATCTGCCCTTCCTCCCTGCTCTCTCTTTCTAAAATAAATAAACAAATCTTGAAAAAAAATTAATAGCATATTTGATTTATCCCCAAATATCCAACATATGATCGTTTCAACCTCTGACCAATCTAAAATTATTCATGATATAATTTACTTTTTTTTTTTTTTTTTGGTAGAAGCCTTTGGAGTCTAGCCCAGATCATGAGTTCTTTTCCACTATAACATTGTCCGTGTGGTGCTTTCTCTGTAGTGGCAAAATATCACCCTAATTACTTAATTATACTTCGAGGTGATCCTGTTGACACAGCTCCTGGAAAGGACACTTTAATTAAATAAAAAGTGTGTTACTGATTCTTTTACTCCATCAACACATTGCATTGATCCCCCACTACGTACTCCTCCGTTCTAGATCCTGGGGATGCAAGAGAGAACTCAGTAGGTGAAATCACCACCCTTACAGGACATGAATTCTGGCAACGGAGACAGATTTAAAAAATGTGAGCAAAATGGTGAGTGCTGTGAAAGGTGTAAGCCTGATGATTCACAGACCTGTATCCCTGGGGCAAATAATTAAAAAAAATGTGAGCAAAAAAATAATGCAATATGGCAGGTGTCAGTGAGAGTTACAGAGACAGAGGAGGAAAGGAAGATCAAGGTGTGTTTATGAGGAATGATCAGGAAGGTGTCTCCGATACAGTAACATTGTACACAGACATGATGGAAGTGACAGAACAATCTTGAGGCTATTTAAGGGACAATCATCTGGCAAGTGCAAAGGCCCTGGGGTAGGAGTGAATTTGGCAGGACTGAGGAACCATGAGGGGCTACAATGGCTGGAACAGAGCTTATTCTGCCAGTTCTGGAAGTGTGAGGTAGAGGTTGAGTTAGGGGTCAAGTAGACTTGAGATATCTAATGGGCAGTTTTAAGGCTTTGGCATTGCTGTGGTAGAACCCCTCTTGGTCAGCTCAAAGTGTGGGAACACCAGGAAAGGAAAGTGATTCCCTGCCTGGGTCCACACAGTGCAGAGAGAAGAGAACGGCCTTGAGCTACAAAATGTGTGTAACAGGGAGAGTAACGGGGGGCAGGGGGGCGCACAGGAACGTACGGGCAGACATACTCAAGAGGAGGGTAAACCCTGATGATTCCACAAAAGTCTTGGGAGGATGTTAGGCTCTTAGGACTTGGGATGGCAACTTAGACCAAATATATTTAAAACTCAAAGGAAGGAGTGACTCTAGCTTATGTCTGTCTGGGACAAACTTATTTAAGACACTAAATATTTGGAGAATCATATCATTTTAATTTGCTTTTTTCTTAGTGAATGTGCCCTGTGGCTTAAACCGGATTTTCAAACTGGTTTTTTAAATCTACACTTAATAATAGATAGATTGGTGGGCGAAAAGCGGAAGTTGCCTCGTGAATAGGCTTTTTCAAATAGTGCGTTTTCCTGGCATACGTAAGTGTTACTTGGGATAGAAGAAAGCTTGATTTATGGAAATCCTCCTTATACCACAGAGATGCAGAATCGAGGGATGTTGGTTCTGCTGCTCTGGAATGCAAATGCCCATTTCTAGCAATTCTTTAGAGTGCATGTTTCTCGGCTGCAGAGAAGGATGGTGTCCAAAAAATAGGTAGGACTCAGCGTGTACGCCAGTTGTTTGTATTGCCAGAAAGCCAAGCCATCTGGATGTCCTCCTAAAACACTCTCCCCTTCGCCCAGGGTAAATCTCTGTCATCGTGCGTAAATGTTACAATGTAGTCTCTGGGTTCCAGTCCTGGCTGGTCACTGACTGTCTTGGGAAGGTTACCATAAATCTCCTGAGTCTCGGTTTCCCCTCCTGGAAAGAGAGAATGATTATTAAAATGAGGATAAAGATGGTCAGGCTGCGGACCAAAAGGGGGGACCCTTAGCAGAAAATCCGGCCAATGGCAAACTCTTAGCAAGGGTTAGTAATACATAAACGAAAACATCTAGACCAGCAGCAGAGAGCTTACCTGTATTTTGTTTTATTTCTTTTCCTTTTTTTTTTCCCCTCTAGAGAAAAATGACAGGGACTCACTTTCCAAGAAATTACACTATGTTCAATGACTTCCCATCAAGAGTAAGCAATGTTCCGTATCCTGCCATTGGTAAGTATCAAATGGGCCCATGTCAGACAAGGCATGGCTTTTAATCTCCCTTTATTTTCCATGTCACCTGTCAGTGACCTTGACTGTTGCCGGCTGCCTCATGTTCTGCAGTTTACTGATAAGTGTGTTTATGGCTTTTGAAGTCATGTCTGCTGAAAACCACATCTGGTTCACCGCCGCCTCAACAGACACACAATGAAATATAAAGGCTAATTCTGCGGTGTACACAATCCGTGTCTGTTTTCCCGGAGGGTTCCAGATGGAGTGAACTCAGAGGCAGCTCACTAATGGCTGGAGATTCTGGGGGAGGAGGGAGCACGGGGTGTGACCTGAACCCTTTGCTGAGCAGATAGGGGTACCGTGGTCTCAGATCAGGGAGAGAAGAGGGAGCCCCGAATACCCCTCCTTCCCCATTTAGTTCACCAGAACTTGGGTACAGACCTAGGTTGAGATTTCTCAAATAGAATAACCTTTCCCACCATAGCTGTCTCACTCGGTAAACATAATGCGGACATTGAGGTCGGGAGAAGTCCAGTGTGTAGGGGTGGGGGAGGCATCTTATACTTTATTAGGGCAGATGATGGCCTCTGTATTTAAAAGTCCAAAGAAAATATCAGCGATCATTTATTGAGCTTGTACTGAATGTTAGACGCTAGTCTTGAGTGCTTTCCTTGCCTGGACACAATCCCATGAGGTAGCTGTAGGTTAGGATCTCCGTTTTACAGATCCGGAAATTGAAACTCAAAGAGATAAAGCAACTTGCCTGATGATGATCGGTCCTTAGGTCTTGAATTGTTTCAAGTTTTTGACTGTACATCTCACTTACTGATATATACATTTACTCACTCATCATTGAGTGGATGGTTAGCAGCTTAGCTAAAGGGTCCTGGGCTGTACATACATTCACTGCCAGATACTGCCAATCCATTTTCCAAAGTCATTTTATCCGTCCAAGCAGTGGAGCCAAATCTGAAGGTGAGTCTGGCCGATTCCTGTGCTAATGTTTTTAACCACTGAAATATACCCCACCGAAGTGCCAGGTCCAAACAGCGGGGGCTTTCCAGGAAACCGGTTGCTCTTGGCCAGTAAAGGTTTTGTTGTAGAGGCTGTTTTGTTTTGTAAACATTTTTATTAACATATAACACACACAGAGCAACGCAGTAAACTTCAAGCCAACGGCTCATTGAACTTTTATCCAGCGATGACTCCCACGAGACCACCGCCTGATCAAGGCATAGAGCATTACTCACGCCCCCGACAGCTTTCCTCCAACTTTGTTCTTGTTCAAGATTATCTTTACTCTGTTGACCCTTTGCATTTCCACAGGCATTTTAGAATCCTGTAGTCACTTTCCACAACAACAACAAAAAACCTGCTGGGATTTTGAATGAGATTGTTTTGAATTTCAGAATTTTGTTAGATTGGTGCTTTTTTTTTTTTCCTCAACTCAAAAGAATTTCAGTAGTAAAATCATTTGGGCGGGGGGGGGAGAGAGAGAGAGAGAGAGAGAGAGAGAAAGAGAGAGTGTGTGTGTGTATGCGCACGCGCGCGCATCCGTGTGCCAGAGGGATGGGTTGTAACTGCAGATACAATTTCTTTAGTAGCTAAAGGAATATTCAGATTTTCTGCTGTTTGCTGTGTCAGTTTTGCTAAGTTGTTTTTGAAGAAATATTTGCATTTCACCCAAATGTTTCAAATCTATTGGCATCAGACTGTTTTACAGGGTACGAAGGGATTACTTCATGTCATTGAAATAGTCTGTGTCTTGATTGTGGCATTATTTACATGGGGGTATGCATTTGTCAGGACTTATTTAACTGTACACTTAAAATGGATACATTTTATTATTTCACGTATAATTTGGGAAAAAACCGAAAAAGTCCAGTAAAATCAAATGTTGGTAGTAAAGTGGGATGTGTTGCATGAGAAGGTATATACTGACAGAACAACTTGGAAAAAACAATTTAGAAATATCTTTAAAAATTGCAAATGTAGAGATGCTGTCACTTAGACCTTCTACCTGTAAGTATATGCTTTAGGGAGATTCTCTCATAGATGGTCATGGAAATAGTACAGCATTTGCTGTGGCAATGTTTATAGGAAGGAAAAAAGTGAAAAAATGTCATCCTATTCAGAATATAAGGGGTGGTAAATTCTCATGGTAGACTAGGATATCACTTTTAAACATAGTGATTGAGAACTACACATTTCAACCCGGATAAATCTTTGAAACAAATGATTTTTTTTTTTAATTGCAAAAGGAACACCCCCGTTGATGCCATTTATCTGAATTTTGGAAAGATCACTATTCTTCCTTTTTATCCCCCCATTGTGAGAAACATTTGCATTGGGCACAGGAAATTCAGAATGAAGATGTCCTTGCAGGGAGCCACGACTGGAACTATGCTTAGTGGCACGGGAGCACTACGGAGCACTACGATATGGCAGCTCCCAGGAATCTTCCCTCAGGGTAGCTGATTAACTTTGAGGTCTTCCGCACCCCTTTGGCTTCCTTGCCTTCCCCTTGGCTTTCTGTATCAGGTTTCCTAGGGCTGCCGTAACAAAGTAGCATAAATGGGATGGCTTTGAACAACAGCCATTTGTTCTCTTACTGCTCTGGAGGCCAGAAGTCCTCCCAGCGTGGCCATGCTCTCTCGGTGGCTTCAGGGGAAAATCTCTTGCATGCCTTTCTCCTAGCTTCTGGTATTGCCGGCAGGCCTTGGCCTTCTTGGCCTAGAGACACATCATTCCAATATCTGCCTCTGTCTTCACTTGACATTCTTCCCTGTGTGTCTAAATCTGTGTGTCTTCTTCTTTAGGAGGACACTGGTTGCATTGGACTAGGACCCACAATAATTCATCTTGATTACATTTGCGAAAACCCCATTTCCAACTAAGGTCACATTGATAGCTATTGGGAGTTAGGACTTCAACATGTCTTTTTTGGTAGACACAGTTCAACCCACAACATCTTCTTCTCTTCCTTCTTATATTTCTTCTCTACCCCTTCTATCCTTTCTATTGGCTGGAATATATGGATGTGATGGCAGGAGCTAGAACAGCCATCTTGGACCAAGAAATACATTTGAGAATGGAATCCATGTATGGAGGAGCAATGAGATAGAAGGAAGCTGGGTTCTTCAGGTCTGGGCTCTCTATCAAGACTTATATATGAGAGAGAAATAAATACTTATCTTTAAGGACTCCTCTTCCCTTTATGTCAGGATTTCTTTTTACTTGTGGCCAAACGTAATCTTTTTTTTTTTTTTAAGATTTTATTTATTTATTTGAGAGAGAAATCACAAGGAGGCAGAGAGGCAGGCAGAGAGAGGAGGAAGCAGGCTCCCCGCTGAGCAGAGATCCCGATGCGGGGCTCTATCCCAGGACCCTGAGTCATGACCTGAGCTGAAGGCAGAGGCTTTAACCCACTGAGCCACCCAGGTGCCCCTGTAATCTTAATACATACTCACACAGCCATAGGTATCACTTACTGGAACATCAGTGGGAATGTACCAAATACATGGAACACAGGGGGAGAGAATAGAATGGGAAATGATCATCAATGGGAACGTTAACTTCCTCTGTAATGTTCTATTTCTTCTATGAACAGAAGATCAAGCAAATAGATCAAATGTGTAAAGAGTTAATGAGTTCTAAGAGGTGGGGACCAGTGTCACAAGTTGCGATAACATAAATTCTTGAATTCTGAGTTTTAAAAATATATTCTCCCAAACCCCCCAAAATCGAGAAGACTCTATCTGCCCCTTTTACGTGAGTCACATGGATTGACCTGAAATTCCCTGAACCCGCTGTGTATTTTTTTTTTTTACCTGTCCGAACACTGTTTCTCCTCCGTGGCATGGACTTCTCACCTTTCTCACCTGGTTCCCTCCTCCACGTCTTACGGATCTCAGCTCCCAGTCAGACAACTGGTTTTGGGGCATTCGAGGAACCATTTAGTGAACCAACAAAAGTTAGATTCCTACCTATCAGATTCCAGAATAAAAGCCCAAGTGGTGATACATTTTTCATAATTATTCGAATGACAGAAGTAGTGCTTGCTCATTGTACAGCATCCAAAGACCAGTATTACAAAAGTATCTAGAAGTAAAAATTGAAACCTGCCCTTTATCATCTCCATTGTGTCCTAGAGACAACTCATTTGAATAAATATTTAAATATTTTTAAAACCAAAGTATAAAGTATTAGGTTAAATAACAGGAGAGTCTTTTAAAAATCTAATGGTAAGGAAGGACTTTCTTAGGCAGAACAAAGGCAGAAACTTTAAATCACCAGACTCATTTTTCTGTGAGAAAGACAGTTTTCAAACTGCTGTGCGAGTGAAAAGCTGGGAAAATATTTGTAACCCACAGGATGGACCAGAATGACAATATTCTTCATATATAAAGAGATAGTTCAAATTAATGTGGAAGGGAAAGAGACAAAAAGGAAACTTGTTACACCAAGGTGTCATTGATAAACATTAATAAACAGTCCATTTGGAAAGGCCACTGTAAGCACAGGGAGACCTTGGGAGAAATTGGTAAGTTCGTGAGGCACCGATGGAATTGAAAAGGAGCAAAACCTTCAGGAGAAAATCTGGCTCCGTGCGTCAAAGCCTTAAAAAGATCTGTAATTTTGACTCCATGACTTCACCACTCAGAATTCATTCTGAGAAAACAGGGTACGTGCAAAAAAATTAGCTATAAACATTTACTACTCAGTTGTTGATAATAGCAAGGAAAATTGTAAACAACCCAAATGTCCACCTTTAGAGTCTTCATGAAACAAATAATGGTACATTCATTTAACGGAATAGTCCGAAGATGATTAAAATGATTTAATTTCTGAAGAAGATGTTCACAATATTTTAAGTAAAAAATAGACGGATTAAAAAATAGTATGGGTTGTACAGCCCAGCTTTTCAAAGAGAGTTTATACAGACAGAAAAAAACGGGAATGTTACACATCCCTTGTGTTTGTGTATGTGTGTGTGATTGCGTGTTTGAGGGGATTGTTTCAGAGTTGTGGGTTTATAGGTGATTTTTCATTTTCTTTTTATTGATCTCTATGTTTACAATGAGGAAAAAATTAAAGCAGGCCTCAGGGGAAGCATTTCGCCCTTTGAGAAGATTCCCTGTCCCCTGGTCCTCGGAAATGCTCTCCCCATGTGCTTTCAGGGTGCGTTCTCAGGGGCTGGCTGGGCAGGCTGAGCTGAGACTCGTGTGCCTTCTGTCATTCCTCACTAGACGGTAACTTCTTTGAGTGAAAGTGACATGTCTTGCTTCGTCAACTGTGATCTCGGTGTGTAGCTCGACAAACGTTTATGGAATGGCAAGCCCTGATTATGTAGCTAGAGAAACTTCTCCTCTGTCACATTAGCAAGTTACGGACCGGCCTGGACTAGACCCGGACTCGCTACTGTCCTTTTGGGGTTCTCTCCCGTACCCATGTGCTCATAGCCCTGCAGATTGCCTGCTGTTTTCTGGAGAAATCAGACACACAGCGAGTTTCTGAAGAGGGTGATGTTTCTGGGGAGGGCCGGTCTGGGTCAGTGAGAAAGGAAGAAGTCTGGGTGGGAAGCAAGATTCACAGCCAGATTTTAGGATGTCTCACTCTGTCTCTAAGCCCTGAAATCCAGTGTGTGTGTGTGTATTCACTCTGTGGGGAAGAAGATGCAAGAAAGCTTCACCGCAGGCAGCATGGAGAACTCAGGCTCTCCCACCACCCCCGCCTCAGAAGGTGGCCCCAAGCCTGTTGCTTTCTTTTCTCTCGGGTGCCTTGATGCTTTCCTTCCCAGCTCTAGAATTTGCTGGGTCATTGCGCCTCTGTTTCCACCTCACTTCTTCTGAATAGCCACAGTGTCAGTGAGTGAATTCAGCTCCCAGCTGGGGGCCCCAGAGAGTTTATTTCTGAAAATGGACCTGTCTTCACACTTAATGCAGTCTCTGTGTACACAGCCTCTTAGCAAACAGCTGGAAAGTGAGTTGAGTCAACCAAGCAGTTGGCCTGTATGTGGCTTTCCGTATTACAAAATTTCTCATTTTAAACCCTCACAACAGCTCTGTGAGGACGTAGGAGTTTTATCCCCATTTTGCAGGTGAAAACACTGAGTCTCAGGAAAAGTGACTTGCCTGGGGTTCTAGAACATCAAGGGGCTGAGGCTGGCTGGGAAGCCACGTGTTCCAGTTATGAGGGAGTTAAATTTGCTTTCTCCTTTCTGGCAGGAAGTTAAATACGCCCTCCCCTTTCTGACAGATGACATTCACAGGGAGCTTCAGGCTGGCTGACTGAAAAAGTTGACTTCAGTGTTTCCATAAAACACTTAGAAATAGGTTACGAAAACTGAATTGGCTCTCCGCCTTAGCCCACTGGATTTGATGAGAAATTCCCTCTCAGTCATTCTTCGGGGTCCTTTGCCCGATCATGGGGTTAGGCAAATGTCCTGGGCCCTGTGAGGTATTTAGAAAAGTAAAGCAAGTCTTGGCTCTGAGTTTCCTGGGGGCTCATTGTTAACGATGCTTTTTCAGCTGTGCCATGACACTGTGGACACTGGCCCTGGGCCATTTGTTCTGGATGCTTCAGAGATGCCCCTCAGAGCATCACCTCCAGCAAACCACAGACTCAGCACAGATATCCTCCTCAGTACTCTGGAGTCTTCCGTGCATTCACAGGCAGTCATCCCTAAGGCTTCATTCTCTCGCCAGAACCCTCGTTGCTAGTGTCGTGGACCCGTCATCCCGGAGTGAATCACGTCCTCTCTGTTCGAACTCTGGAGCCATTCCCCTTTGCTGCTGAGTTTTGGCACCCAAAGCTCTGGGGCCCACATGCCCTGCTCACCCTCTTAAGATGCAGATACAATGTTTTAATCACCCTCTCTTAATTTTGATTGTTTTTGTATGTTTCAAGGCATAGCTGACATACAGTAACACGCAAAAATCCAGTATGTAACTTGGTGGACTTATGCACGAGTGTATGCCTTACGTCACCACCGTCCAGATGGATGTAGTCATGAACATTTTCTTCATCTCAGAAAAATCCCTTGTGACCTTCTCCAGTTAGTCCCCCCCACAGATGTAGCCACCGTCCGACCTCAGTCACTGCCAATGAGCTTTGTCTGTGTTTGCTGTTCACATACATTGAATCATACAATAGAGAGTCTTTGATGTCTGACTTCTTTTGCTCGACATAATGTTTTTGAAGCTCACCCGTGTGATGTTTTCCCATATTTTCTTCTGTTTTATTGAGGATCAGCATTATACTGTATGAATATACCTCAGTTATCTGTTTTCCTTGTCTTGTTTCCAGTTTGGGACTATAGTGAGCTAAGCTTCTGTGAACCTTCTCGTACCAATCTTTTTGTGGACATAATGCATTTGTTTCTCTTAAGTGTCATCCTTGGACTGGAACTGCAGGATCAAGGGGAGTAGGAGTATATATAATTTTATTAGAAACTGCCAAATTATTTTCCCGAGTGACTGAAGTGTTTTCTGCTCCCTCCAGCAATGTGTGGGAGTTCCAGTTGCTCCACATCTTTGCCAGTACTTCTGTCATTCCTTTTTATTCTATCTCAGCCTACAGGAACTCAGAACACTCTTCGCTGCTCCATGAGTTACCCCAAATTTTAAAGTGAGGATTTTTCCTTCCTACTTTGGTTGCCTTCAGCTGTCATCTCTTCTTCCTGGTACTCTATCCCAAACCTTACTTACTTCAGGACAGCTTGAAAAGGAGTAGAAATCCAGTAGCTATCTCTCATGAAATTCAAAGTAAACTGTGTAGCTGAGAAGTAGGTGCCAGAGGGCTCAATTTGGGGGCAGCTCAGGAGTCTAGGATTGTGGACTCAGATGGTCCTATTTTTTACTGACTGTGTGGCCTGAGACAGATCCTTTAATATCATTGAGCTTTATATTCATTGGCCATATAGGCAGTGAAGAATAAATTGATAAAAGATGTAATTAAAAGGGAATTTCACAGACTAGGTACTTCTTGAATACATTACACAGTTTAAGTGGTATCAGTCAGGATGGGCTGGGTTGTGCTGTGATAACAAGCAGCTCCGAAATCTCCATGGCTTAGCACAATGGAAATTCACTTCTTATTCATGCTGTGTGTCTAGTACCTGTTCTTGGAGTCCTCTCATTAGTCACTCATCTTCTGCCTGGACACCTTGGTTCCAAATGGTAGCAGTGCCTGCTCGCTCATTCAACCCATGTGAACTTAGGAGAGTATTCTGAGAAGCACTGGCCATCCAGAAACAAAAGATACTGTGCCTGCTTCCAGGAGATTACAGTATAATAATAAGGGCAACAACAACAACAGTGACAGTAATAGTAACAGTAACTACAGCAGCCAAATGTTATTAAGCCAGAGACGGTATTAAGAACTTATTTTATGCAGCAGGCATTTTCACAATCAGAAAATGCACATGGGTGAAAAATGGAACTATATTTTCCCGTAACCTAATTTAATTTCACTCTTAAGCATCCACTTCCATCACGTGCTGGAGAATTGCATTAGAGGAAATGAAGTCACTTCCCACTTAAGCTTCAGTCTCTTCTGGATACTAGTCAGTTCACCCAAGCTTCTCTTGTCCTTGCAATCCTTTCTGTCCTCTCACCAGGCATACCCGAAGTTCCCGGTGTGAAGTGAAGCGAAGCTTTAGTATTGGGACATGCCAGCCCGTGGGGAGAAGTATCGTTATCTTTTGTCTCCACTTAGTATAGCCAGGCATCCCCCTTGTTTCTGCTGATGCTGGCTATGGTTCTATAGTTACCTCTGGTTTATCCGGTCTGTACATCACATCTTCAACCCCCAACCATGAGGACATTTTTAGTCTCCTGATTCTCACAGACACTTCTGAGCCCTTCACAGGAGACTGAGAACTCCCATCTGCTTTCTGTATACCATACTGCCACAATCAGGATCTACAGGGTTGCCCTTGTTCCTGTCCACCCAGACAGTCCCCTTAGCCTCTGCTACCCTACGGCTTGGGCGCCATGTTGGACAAGGAGCTGCTCCAATCTTATGGCCTCTGGGACACAAAGCAGTGGTTCTTCTGATCTGGGATAAACTCATCTGTGGTTTCTCTCATCGTCTTAGACTATATTTATTTGGTTTACCTACAGTCAGCACATATAATCCTAATGGTTTTAAATGACCTTTAAAAAAAAAACTTTCCTCAAAAGATAGGCCAATTGGTGTTTCAGATAAAGATGGAAAACAATCAATAGTGCTTTGTAATATGGATAATAATTGTGCAAGTTCAGGACTGAAATAGAAGCAGAGGCCTGAAGCTGGAATCAATATGAATTAGGATTCTATGTCCATTCATCATTAAGGCTAATCAGTTGTTGGCTTTGAACAGAAGACTCAAACCTTGATTAGAGCTGTCAGTGGTACAAAGTAAATTAAAATGTGTTTGTGTGCTACTAGTGTGTTTGAATTTTAAATCACTTGAAATCCTGGTGTGGGCAGAACTGGAAGTTTCCTCATGTATGTTAGGAGGGAGTTGGAATAGGTAATCGTTAAGTTCCCCTCTAGCTATGAAGTATTCTCTTTGATAATAGGAAAGTAAACAGAATCTTAATTCATTCCTTTATGACTTCATTTTTTCTCTGCATCAGGGAGGAGTAGCAGCCGGTGTTTGGTATTTAAGGAAAACATACATTTATAATTCATCTATATGCAGTCATATTCGTTATGAATGTGAGTCCAAAAGATACCTCCCTTAATAAGCAAGTGAGAATTTATGAGCTTGTTCTCACCCACCTCACTACCATTATTTATTTTATATTAATGGCCTCTCTACCCAGTAGACGGCTCTAGGTCTATTAAATTTTTTTTTTAATGGCATCTTTTGGATTTGGGGCAAGCCATTGGGCTCTCAGCTCATTTGCAATTTCTCCATTGTTTATGAATGACTTGATTTATGTCAAGGGGATGTGGTGGCTCATTTTGAGCCTAATTTTGGCTCCCAAATGGATTCAAAGCATCCGAGAGTGTCTTATGGGCCGTCCCATCAAGCCTGTATTTGAGTGCGTTGATTTCCATGGTGGGGAGAGAGTTGTAAGGGACAATCTGGTTAACACAGAAGGTCCCCCAGGAGAACAACATAGTCATAAAGACTGCTGGCTTTGGGGGTGGACATTCTTGGTCCCACTTCTTATCTCTATGATTTTGGGGTTTTGTACATCTAAAAAAATGAGGACAGTTACTACCAACCTATGGTTGTTTAGGGGGTTCAGTATGGTCCAGAATGCCAAGGGGCTCAGCATACTGCCCCGCACAGACTAAGTTTCAGTAAACCTTATCTGGTATAGTAATGCCTGCCCCTTACCTGGCCCCATGGACTTATTTCTGACCTTCCCTCGTGGACGACTGTAGGGAGAAGGCAAAAGAGCTGTTTTCACAAGGGACCTTGTGAAATGTTAAGATGGGTCCAGAGTTCTGGATTTGACATTGAAGTCTGGAGCCACAGAAATACGAATTGTCCTTGGTCATGACCTCATTTGTCCCTCAGCCTGATGAGCCTTAGGGAAACTCAGGGTGTATTAATATTTGCTTTTCCATATCTATACTTTTCCTTTTGTGTTTTTCATATTCAGAGAGCCACAGACTGGCTAGAACGTACCCTCAAGGAGAACTATTTTTCTACTCACAGAGCACTCCTGACATCACGTGTGTGGGCATTTTCCCCACACCAAATTCTCTAACTCTCCAGACACCGACTGGGTATCCTACCATTCAATTCTTTCCTTACTTTTAAAAAAAATAGGTGATACCTTTATTTATTTTTCATTGTAGGCTCTGTACCCAGCATGGGGCTTGAACTCACAGCCCTGAGATCAAGAGTCCCATGCTCTACCAGCTGAGCCAGCTAGGTACCCTCTTGCAATTCATTTCTGACACTAACCACCCAGAGTCAGAGCAGACGCCAAGGTCAAGGTTAAGGGCTCAGTCCCACCCTCCCCCCAACTCAGATGCCAGTTACTAGGCCCAGAGTGCCATCTGTACTTGTGTCCAGTTGGCTAGAACGCAGAGATTTCTGTAACCCCCTCCTACATACAATGGCTCACAGAGCTCAGGGGAACACTTTACTTACGTGTACTCGTTTATTCCGAAGGATGGTTCAAAGGCTACAGATGGAGAGTCAGATGAAGGTTGAGGTCTGAAAAAGTCCTGAGCTTAGGAGCTTCTCCCCATGGAGAGACCTACACTCCCCTCTGAGCACATGGCTGTGTTTGCCAGCCTGCAAACTCTCCAAACCCCATCGTGTAGGCATTTTTGTGGAGGTTTTATCCCGTAGGCATGATCGATCATTTCCTCCATCTCCCTGGATGGATGGGGGATGGGACTGAAAGGTCCAAGCTTGGTCCTTCTGATGACCAACCCCCATCCAGGAACCCACTGAGAGTTATCTCATTAGAACAAAAGATGTTCCTATGACCCAGGACATTCTAAGGGATTTAGGAACCTTGTGTCAGGAGCTGGAGGCAGAGAGCAAATACCTTTGTCTCATTATGTCACCCAGCCCTGCACACATTTCAGTAAGAACAATAGCTAACATTTATGAGCATGTGCTGCTAGGTCAGACACAGGGCCTTGTGCTTTGACATGAATATCGCACTGAATACTCAGATCATGTTTTGAGACAGGTTATCATGTTATAGATGAAGATCTGGAGGTTCAGGGAGGTGAAGTCACTACCAAAGGTCACACAGCCAGTAAATGAAATCTCTGGACTCAAATCTTGCCCGCCCAGAGCACCCGAACATAACCACCCCATTACTGACACAGTGCCAGGGCCCTCAAAGCCCATAACTTTTCACCAACTGGCTCTGTTTCTTCAACAAACTGAATCCCTCCATGGTTGACGTCGCAATTTCAACTCCACATGTTGTCTCTCCATAGACTGGGGCTGCCTATTAGATCATTCACACAAACACACCCAGCAAGAAAGTGTCAGAGAAGCTCTTCCCTGCAGCCTGGTCCCTTTCCTTCCTTGACTCCACGTGAGCAGGGATCTGCAAATGATGTTCCCGTGCACCTGCTGGCCCCCTCATTTTTAATGCAGACCTCCTCTTCTGCTCCCCAGTTTTGACACCGTGCTTACTCAGCCCTGTCGTATCCAGACAATAAATAGCCCTTTTCTGTGTTAGCCGATTACCCTTCACTGAAGGTTTCATACCCTTGTACCCACAGACACCGTTCTTGGGAAAGGACATCCCCTTCCTAGAGTCCAGACGGTGGCAGATTGCCACCATGATGCTGTGTGTTTACCTACACTGGGTGGATTGTCCTCTCCCATTGGAAGAAGGGATCTCATTCCGCAGATGCACTAATGATGTGTAATTATCATCGCCGCAAGCCTTCTACACATCTGGGCTAATGGCTCCAGCTTCCATGATGATTCTCCTATTTTACCCAGGCCTGTACTTGAATGGTTCTGTGCTGCTCCTGGTAGCAGTAACAGTTGGCTTCTAGGTAAATTTAAGTATCCTGGTTGGTACACCTGGCTTATAACGTGTCATGATAATAGCAGTCACCATACAAGTTTCAATCAAATCTTTACTCACAAGAGGGAGATACTCTCGGTTGGAATATATAATTCGATTTTGTTAAAACTTGAAGTCATCTTAAAACAGCCCTGCCTGACAGAAATACTAACATCAGGAATTCATGAGCAATTGGACCCCAAGGTCAAGAAAAGGGAATGTGTAGTCCAAGCCAGGCTTGCTTGTCACAGCGGAGTGGGGCTTCGGGAATCATTAAACAGGCGCCGGGAAAAGCAGAGGAGATAATGTTCTTTCTATGCAAGTGATTTTTCTCAATGCAAAATGCTCTTTGGAGTCCATATGGGGTAGTTTCCAACCATTTCATATGTGGGAGATATGCATCTAAATCCCCAGGTTCAGGTGTGAAGCAGTATCATTCCTTATTTTCCTTATTTCAGCTCAACTTCCCTGCAAGCCCTCCAATCGCTAGATTGGGAAACACACACACACACACACACCCTCTTTTCAGTCAATTTTGAGCTTCCTTGCCCCTTGAATATACTTAACATTTGTTGAGTTGAGCATGTATAGGGAACCCATTGCTGAAATTCACATGGTCTGTGCATCTTGGCTTCTGTTTCAAGCTTTGTGCCCCAAGACATCTGGTAGGGCAGAGGGCCTCTGAGCCCGGGGCCTGGTTTCCAAAGGCGTTCCTTCTAGTTCGTTCTTCTGAGTTCACCTTTGCCTGGGTGCTGGTCCTACAGAGAGCCAAGGTTCCCACTCTTGAAGGGATGCTCATTCTCCATCTTCATCCCCCTTCCTGTCTGGAGGGAACCCCTCACTGTCTCTGCCAGTTTCGCCCTCCCCTGAATCTGGTGAGTCCAAGCCCATTTTAAACTTGAACAGAATATGAAAAGATTCACAGACTGAAAAGCCGGCACCATTCTGCTTGGCAAAAATCCCTGAAATCTCTTTGGGATGGAATACCAGACATACAGCAAAGAAATCACAGATAAATAATTCAAAAAAATTATTGCCACAGGTAGAAGAAGACAAAACCAAGCCATTAATTTTCTCCCTACACTTTCTCTTGCTGCAGTGAGTATATTACAGGGCTCAGAATCTATGATAATTGGAACGAGGATCACAGAGCTGCATTCCATTTTTTAATTGGATCATTAGCACTTCTTCAACTATCTTATCTCATGGGTAATCCACCCTGCCTTTTATAGTTGGGGTGGTTCTTTCCCCCCTACCCTTAGATCTTAATTTTGCAAATAAGGGCTGAGAAATGGCATTAAGATCAGCCTCATTATCACAGTTCAGTTTGGCACGGTATTCCTCTCTCCATCTTTATTACTAGAGTCTCTGATTCTTTAAGCTCATTTGCTTAATTCCTAACATCCTGGGTTTATGCGAGAGGCCTTTTGATGAAGAAATGAAGATCCTCTCTACACCAAAGGGCTCTTCATTAAGACATAGTGGCACATAGCACCTAGGAATGCAGACTCTGTAGGCCTCTGGACCACCTGTGCTTGAGTTCTGATCAGGCACTTGCGGTGGGTGCTGTGGTTCCTCAGAAAGTTGCTTAACTGCTCTGGGTCTCAGTGTCTCCAGTTGCAAAAATGAAGGGTGTGTGGCAGTTGTGTCTCCCTGATGATGCATATTTCATGATTTGCCAATCTCATTTAACCCACGGCAAGCACTTACAACAACAGCACCCGGAACAAACTCGTGCAATATTGTCATCATCCTGTTTTCTTTGTTACTGTGAACATTTTATCGAGAAGTGACACACATTCAGAAAAATGCCCGAATCGTGAAGGTAAAGCTCAATGAGTTCTCAAAAAGTGATACATAAGCAGCCCCCAGATCAGCAAAGCATTAGGAGAATTCCAGAAGCATTTTCAGGTTTACTTCTTGCCCCTAACTGCTTTTCCCCGAATGGGTAACCACTGTCCTAGCTTCTAACAACTGTAGGTTCATTTTTGCCTGTTTTTTTTTTTTCTTAAAGATTTTATTTATTTATTTCACAGTGGGAGAGAGATCACAAGGAGGCAGAGAGGCAGGCAGAGAGAGAGGGGGAAGCAGGCTCCCTGCTGAGCAGGGAGGCCGAAGCGGGCCTCGATCCCAGGACCCTGAGATCATGACCTGAGCCGAAAGCAGAGGCTTTAACCCACTGAGCCACCTGGGCGCCCTTTGCCTGTTTTTGAACTTTATCTGAACGGAGTCATATATGACGCAGTATTTTTGTCTGATTTATCTTGATTCCTATTTTTGTGAGATTCATTCTCTGCCTTAGTGGGTAGAAATAATTCATTTTTCATTGCCCTGTAGTGCTCCATTTTGAGAATATGCCACATCACATTGCCACATCCAATTTTGGGCTATGAAGTATGGCCATGGTATGACACATTCCAAGTGCGTATATTTAAATATAATTTGCATATATATATATGAGGTCTATCATTTAGCGTGAAACTGCTGAGTCATAGAGTATGGACCTGTTCGACTTCAGCAGACACGGCCAAACGGTTTTCCAAATAACTTACACTCCCTCCAACAGCGTGGGTAAGTTTTAGTGGCACCGCATCCTTAACCGTATTTGGTAATCGTCCATCTTTTTCATTTCAGCCAATGTGGTGGAGATACAGTCCTATCACATTGTATTTCATCCCCCAGGTAACTGATACTTCATTTCCTTTTCCCAGCTTTTCATTCTGTAATACTTCGAGACTTCTAGACACGTTGCAAGACCCGTACGAATTATGTATACTCTTCAACCACATTCACCAACTGTTTTTTCCCCCCAGTTACATTGAGAAGTAATTGACATACGACACAGTAAAAGTTTAAAGCATAGAGCCTGATGGTTTGACTTATGTGGATTGTACCACAATAGGGCCAGCTGGCGTCCATCTTTGCACACAGATACAACAAAAAGAGAAGAAAGAAAAAAAGGAAAACAAGTTTGCTTTGTGGGTGAGAACTCCTAGAATTTACTCTTAACGGCGTTCCTATAAATCCTACGATGGTATTAGCTGTAGTCATTCTGTTGGCCATTACAGCCCAAGTACGTGTTATAAATTGGAAGTTTCTGCCTTTTGACCCCTTTCCCTCAACTGTCCCTCCCACCCCCCACCGCCTTGGTAACTCGAAGTATGATCTCTTTTTCTAAGAATTTGGTTTGTTACTGTTTTTGTTTTAGATTCCACATAGAAATGAGATCATCCAGTATTTGTCTCACCAACTGGTAATGATTTCCTACATTTGTTTTTTTGTTATTTTTTTTAACAATATGAGATCAATTTCATGATCATGCCCCATTTACCACGCTCTGCTTCAGACCGTGTTTGTCAGGAACCATCTCTTCAATAACCACGGCATTGTGATCAAAACCAGAAAAAATTCAACATTCATCAATACAATTATGTAATCTATAGATAATTTATTAAAAATTTTACAGATGTTCTAATAACACCCTCTGGAGCATATTTTTTCAGGCTCAGGATTCAATCCAGGATCATGCATTGCCTTTGGTTTTCATGTATAACTAGTCTCCTTGAATCTGGAATGCTTCCTCGGTCTTTGTCTTTCAGGATATTGACATGTTTGGGAAAGTATAAGAAGGTCCATAAATTTGGGTTCATCGGATACCTCACAGTTAGATTCAGGTTTTACATGTTTGCCAGATCATTATAAGTGATATTGTGTCCATCTCAGTGATTGTTCAGTAAGTGTATGATGTCAGTTTGTTCCATCACTATTGGTGTTAACTTTGATCGCTCGATTAAAGTGATGTGTGCCAGCTTTCTCCATTATAAAATTACTTTCGCATCTTTGTAATTAATAGTTTTAGGGCATACACTTGGAGGCTGTGCCAATCTCCCGTACCTCGTTAAACTCTCACCCACTCCTGTGAGCATCTGTTGATGATTCGTGCCTTGATCAGTTATTACTCCGACGGTTGCAAACGGTAATTTCCTAGTTCCGTTATTCCTTTTTCGTTAATTAGTTTGCATTCTACAGTAAGTGCTTTCCCTTCCTTCCATTAATTAATTACTCATCACAATGGAGAAATAAGGCCATTAGATTAATGGGAACAACACTGTGACATGTGCTGGAATTATGGACGTGGCAAAGGGAGGCTTCTCCAAGGAAGCGACATCTGAGACCTAGCAGGTGATCTGGAAAGGATCAGGGAGCAGGTGTCGAGGCCGGGAGTTGAAAGAACCCCAGAGAAAGAAGTTCAGCATGGCTGGAGTGTAGCAGGTGAACAGGAGTGGGTTGAGAGTTTGGGAGATACGCCTCGGGCAACCACTAGGATTGATTCATTTATTACACTGCATTCCCTACTTGGAAGGCCTTTCCTACCAGGCTTGCCTGTTTTCAGATTCCCACCTGTTTATTTTATCTGTCACTTTTTAACAATCTCCAAACTTCATGGCTTAAGCCAATGATTTATTATTTTTCATGCCTCTGTGGGTTCAGAATTGGGGCAGGGTTCAGCATGGTGATTCTTTGACTCCATGTGGCATTGGCTGATGTCTCTTCCCCAGCTGTTTTCTTGGCTGCCTGGGCTGGGATGGAAGGTTCAGGAAGCTTCCCTCACATTTCTGGGGCCTCGGTGGTTCCTTTACCTGACCTCTCCTCATTCAGCAGTCTAGTCTGAGCGTCTTCATGTCACCGTGCTTCTAAGACCTGCAGTAGAAGCTTCCAGGCCTCCTGAGGGCTGGTTCCAGAAGTGACACAGTATCACTTCTGCTTTCTTTCTATTGGTAAGTCGCCAGGCCAGCCAGATTGCACAGGAAGAAGAAATGGATTTCATCTCTTGATGGGGGGAGCAGCACATACATACAAGAGGTGGGGAGGGAATTGGTGGTGGCCATCCTTAGAGACTGTCACGCCACATCTTCCAGGAAGTCTTTCCTGATGTCTCCAGACCTCTTCCCTACCAGTATATAGCAACTATTGTTTTGGGCCTTAGTTAGGCTTATCTTATACAGTGCTTTATTCTACATCCAGATTGCTCCAAGTGTCAATATTTGAGGCTCCCTAATCCCCCAAGTACAGCCTCATTTACTTGAGGACAGTAATTAATAAATTTGGGTAATAATAATGGCATGCCACTGATTGAGTGCTAATCATGTACCAGGCCTATGCTAGATAGTTTACATCAATTATCTAATTCTATCCATTGAGGAAGATATAACTATCTCTAGTTCATTTTTTTCTCTGTAATTTATTTATGTTTTTAGTTTTTAATTTAATTCTAGTTAGTTTACATTCAGTGTTGTATTAGTTTTGGGTGTACAATATAGTGATTCAACTCTTCCATACCGCACCTGGCGCTCGTCACAGCAAGTGTCTTCCTTAATCCCCATCACCTATTCCACCCTTTCCCCACCCACCTCCCCTCTGGTGACCATCATTGTGTTTTCTGTAGTTAAGACTTTCTTGGCTTGTCTCTCTCTCTCTTTTTGCCCCCTTTACTCATTTGCTTAGTTTCTTAAATTCCACATATGAGTGAAATCATATGGTATTTGTCTTTCTCTGACTGACATATTTCACTTGGCATAATCCTCTTGAGCTCCATCTGTGTGGTTGTAAATGCAAAGATTTCAATCTTTTCGATGGCTGAGTAATATTCCATTGCATATCTATACCACATCTTCTTGGTCCATTCATGTAGCCATGGACAGTTGGGCTGCTTTCATGTCTTGGCTATTGTAAATAATGCTGCTGTAAATCTAGGAACACATGTATCCCTTTGAATGAGTGTTCTTGTATTGTTTGGGTAAATACCCATTAGTGTGATTGCCGGATAATACAGTATATCTATTTTTAACTTTTTGAGGAGCCTCCATACTATTTTCCACAGTGGCTGCACCGGTTTGCATTCCCCCAGCAATGTAATAGGGTTCCCCGTTCTCGACATCCCCGCCAACAACTGTTGTTTCTAATGTTCATTTTAGCCATTCTGATGGGTGTGAGATGATAACTCATTGTGGTTTTGATTTGCATCTTCCTGATGTTGAGTGATGGTGAGCATCTTTTCATGTGCAATTGTAAATGGGATTGTTTTCCTAATTTCTCTTTTCTGCTGTTTCTGGTGTACAGAAATGCAACAGATTCCTCTCCATTGATTTTGTATCCTGTGACTTTACTGACTTCGTTTATC
Source organism: Ailurus styani (assembly GCA_002007465.1). NCBI lineage: Eukaryota > Metazoa > Chordata > Mammalia > Carnivora > Ailuridae > Ailurus > Ailurus styani. The sequence continues at coordinate 1,850,902 of LNAC01000248.1, forward strand.
AGTTCTAGTAGTTATTTGGTAGAGTCTTTTGGGTTTTCTATATGTAGTATCGTGTCATCTGTAAATAGCGAAAGTTTTACTTCTTCAGTACCAATTTGGATACCTTTTATTTCTTTCTGTTGTCTGATTCCTGTGACTAGAACTTCCAATGCTATGTTGAATGAAAAGTGGTGAGAGTGGACATCCTTGTCTTGTTCCTGACCTTAGGGGAAAAGCTTTCAGCTTTTTAGGGTTTTTATCATGAACGGGTATTATACTTTGTCATGTGCTTTTTCTGTGTCTATTGAAATGATCATATGGTTCTTATCCTTTCTCTTATTGATGTGGTATATCACATTGATTGATTTGCAGATATTGAACCATCCTTGCAAAAGCAGGAAGAAATCCAGCTTGATTGTGGTGAATGATTTTTTTTAATGTCTTGTTGGATTCAGTTTGTATTTTGTTGAGGATTTTTGCATCTTTGTTCATCAGGGATATTGGCCTCTAGTTCCCATTTTTAGTGGTGTCTTTATCTGCTTTTGGTATCAGGTTAATGTTGGAGTCATAGAGTGAATTGGAAGTTTTCTTTCCTCTTCTAGTTTTTGAAATAGTTTGAGAAGAATAGGTATTAACCCTTCTTTAAATGTTTTGTAGAATTTTCCTGTGAAGCCATCTGGTCCTGGACTTTTCTTTGTTGGGAGATATTTTATTAAATGATTCAGTTCCTTTGCCAGTTATCAGTCTGTTCAAATTTTCTATTTCTTCCAATTTCAGTTTTGGCAGTTTATATGTTTCTAGGTATTCATCCATTTCTTCCAGGTCGTTCGATTTGTTGGCATGTAGTTTTTCATAATATTCGTATTATTGTTTGTATTTCTGTGGTGTTGGTTTTTACTTCTCTTTCAGTTGTGATTTTGTTTGAGTCCTTTCTCTCTCTCTCTCTCTCTTTTTTGTACGTCTGGTTCAAGATTTATCAAAAAAAATTTTTTTCGAAGAACCAGCTCCTAGTTTCATTGATCTGTTCTCTCATTATTTTAGTCTGTATCGTTTATTTGTGCTCTAATCTTTATTATTTCCTTCCTTCTGCTGGCTTTAGGTTTTGTTTGTTGTTGTTTTTCTAACTTGTTTAGGTGTAAGGTTAGGTTGTGTATTTGAGACTTTCGTTCTTGAGGTTGGCCTGTATTACTATGAACTTCCCTCTTAGGACTGCTTTTGTTGTGTCCCAAAGGTTTTGAACCATTGTGTTTTCATTTTTCATTTGTTTCCATGCATTTTTTAAATTTCTCCTTTGATTCCCTGGTTGACCCACTTATTGCTTGGTTGTATGTTATTTAACCTCCATGTATTTGTGGTCTTCCCAGATTTTTTCTTGTGGTTGACTTCTAGTTTTATAGCATTATGACTACCTCTATTTCTTTTTTTTTTTAAGATTTCATTTATTTATTTGACAGAGAGAGAGAGAGAGAGAGAGAGAGAGAGAGAGAGATCACAAGTAGGCAGAGAGGCAGGTAGAAAGACAGGGGGAAGCAGGCTCCCTGCTGAGCAGAGAGCCCAATGCAGGACTCGATTCCCGGACCCTGAGATCATGACCCGAGCCGAAGGCAGAGGCCTAACCCACTGAGCTACCCAGGCGCCCACTACCTCAGTTTCTTAAGAGAGAAAGAAAACCAAGGCCCAGAAAGGAACTATCAATTGTGCAGCAAATTTGGGGCAGAGTCAGCATTGACTCCCATTATTTTGTGATTCTATAATTGTGTTGCGATCTCCCTACTTCCAAAATAGTCATTGTGGAGCATATAGTATGTGTTCACCCATCCTTAGTACAGGGATCCAGAATGGATATATCCTTGTCCTTAGTCTGAGGTAGGAGGACACCTGAACAAGTAACAATAGCACAGTGTTGAAAGACACAACACGTTAAATGCTGGAGTAGAGGTCTGAGACCCAGACGACGAGCCATCAGCTCTGCCAGAGAAAATTGGGAGGGGAAGAGAGACTTGACAGTGTCAGAGATATTTGAACTGCAGTTTGAAGGATAATTAGGGGATTCACTAGGAAATCAACACCATTGAGCATCCGTTATAACGTATCACTCACCTTATCCCACTGAATCCTTAAAGTATCTCTGAAAAGGTTACTTTCAGATTCCCATTTTTACAGACAGGGAACTGAAGTTCAGAGAGATCAAATCACCTCCCCAAGGGCACAGGGAATAGTATGGACTTTATCTTGTAGGTACTAGGAAGCCAACAGACATTTTCAAAACCAGGGCATAACCCAAGCTGATGGGAGACGTGAATGCAGTGTCGTATAGAAGTGGGCGGGTGGGCAGGGCTGGCAGGGGCTGGCAGTGGAGAGATCAGACTTAGGAAGCCGTCTAGAACCAGGTGTGAGTTGAGGAGACCTTGATGAATCCAGTGGCAGCAAGGGGGAGAGGAGGGGCTGAACTTAGTAGTATCTGTGAAGTCCGATTCAGAGGACTGAAAGACTGGTAGGACCCAGAAAGGAAGGAAGGAAGAAGAGTCAAGGACAACTCAGAGTTGCCAGTTTGGAAGATGGTGTTGTTGGTATTTTCATCCGTGGAGATTCGGAGGCACGGCGTGTAGCTCAGCCCTTCAGTGTTCTCAGGGATTGTATCCTGGTTCTGTCCCTTACTTGCTTCATGACTTGATCTCTCTGAATCTCACTTTTCCATCCTGCAAAGTGGGGATAATAGTATTATCTACCTCATCAGCTGCACTTAATGCTAACACAGGAACATTGCTTAGCACAGAGCTTGGGTCATGGAAGCACTTTAATGAATATCAGCTCCTCATCATTCATTCAGTGAGTGTTTATCGAACATTTATTAAAACTCTCCTCGGTTCAGGGGATTCATACTACGAGGAAAACAGTCAAAATTCTTGCACTTACAGAGATCAGATTCTTGAGGGCAACATGACAACACACGTAACACAAAAAGTAACTGCAGAGAATGCAGAATATGTGGAAAAAAGCCAAAAGGGCTACAAGATAAAGCATAGGTTGTTAGGAGGAATTTTAAATGGGTAAAGGTTCTTAGCTGTAGGTGACTTGCTCCATCCCCTCCCCGGGGGACATTTGGCAGTGTCTTGAGGCATTTTTGGTGGTCACAACTTCGAGGATGGACTCAGGGCCTCTCATGGGTAGAGGCCAGGGATGCCGGCGAATATCCTGCAAGTCCCAGGACGGCCGTCCACCACACAGAATGATCTGGCCCCAAGTGTCAGTAGTGCTGAGGTTGGGAAACAGATACGGTCATGAAAGAAAGCTCTCCAGGGAGGAGTGTGTATTTGAGCTGAAAGCTCAAGGATGAGAAGAAACCCATCCTAAGGCTGCCTGAGCGGAAAGCATTGTAGGTGAAGGGAACAGCATCTGTGAAGCCCAGAGAGGGGAAAGGGCTTCGTGCATTGAAGGGTCGGAAGAGAGACCGAGTGGCCCGGGAAGGCTCCGAGGAGGGGAGAGAATCCCTGCAGAAGCAGAGACGAGAGAAGTGAGCGGCCGGGTCTCATAGATTTTAAATGATCTTTCATTCTCAGAGGACCAGGGAGCCGTCGAGCACATCGGGACAAGGGGAACACCTGTTCAGGTGTCCACGCCACGTTTTAAACTCACACTGGCTGTCAGGTGGATCAGAGATGGGGACACCGAGGCTTTCGTCGGTGGGGGTGAGGCAGAAGGAATGAGACACATTCTGGAAACAGAGCTGGCGGCACTTAAGAGACACCGAAACGCAGGGGAGGGCGAGACCAAAATCAAGGTCAGCTGCTGGGTCTTCCGCCCACAGCACTGAACGGGTGGCGGTGGTGTTTGCTGAGCTGGAAAGACAGCAGAAGGACCAGGTTGGGGGGTGGGATCTGGGGGCTTGCTCTGGACTCAGAGCTTCGAAATGCTGATTCTCTGTTGAAGTGGCGAGGTAGGGTCTACACAGCTCCATAGGTGAGCCTGGAGCTCCTGGGGGCGGTCAGGGATGGATAAGGAAGTTTTGCAACCATTTTACGTTACAGCTATTTGCTGGTGTAATTCCTTCTTGCCAGTCTCCCTGTGTATCATCCTGCATGCAGATGTCTCTAGTCTCGGGCACGCACTTTTCTCAGGATCATTGCCAAGCCCAACACTGTGGTATTTTTAAAGTGTCACATCCTCCATGCCCCTTTTCGAATCGAGTCACACTTTTAATTAAGTTTCCACTCAAAGGGGAAAAATATACCCTAAGCAATTGATCCCTGCCTGCAAAGCACTGGAATTTTCAGTGGCTTCTCTCTCTCTCTCTCTCTCTCTCTCTCTCTCTCTCTCTCTCTGCTTCTCCCTCTCCGCCTTTCTCTTTTGGTCTCTGATCTGCCAGGAACATTTTCATTCTCACGTCCTGACTGGCTTTGGAAATAGGGGCCTTGCAGTAGAGAACATGTAGGAAACACCGTTCTCAAGAAGTGGAGTCTTCACAGCCGATAGAACCCGTCACCTGAAATGCAGCAGAAGGGTCATCGGATTAGGGGAAATAACCTAAGTAACCGATTTAGGATAGCTGTATCCTCAGCTTGGTCTGACCGTGGATTAGCTATGTGACCTTGGACAGGCACTCAGCTTCCTGTTCTTTGTAAAATGGGAGATGGTAATCCCTACCTCTGGCTGGTGTCCGTGAAAATTGGACAGGATAACGTGTCTCGGGTCTGGAGAGCGTTCACATTTTATAAAATCCGTTGTTTCCTGCCACGCCCATGGATCCCACCCTCGCCCCAGCCCCCATCACATATCACCCTCTTTACCGGGTGACCTCCTGACTGCTCTCCCTCTTTCTGCCCTTGCCCCCACACGGTCTATTCTTAACAGCCAGAATGATGTTATAAAAATATAAGACACATCACATCACTTCTCTGCTCAAAACCCTCTTACAGCTTCACATCCCACTCATGGTGAAATCCAGAGGCTCCAATCTGCCACTCTCCGCCTCTCCTGTCGGATTTCATTCCCTCTTTACACCCCCTGCTCAATCCAGTTCAGCCACACAGCCTTCCTGATATTCCTGGAACATGCCAGGCAGATTCCTGCCCCGGGCCCTTTGCACTTGCTGTTTTCACCGTCTGGAAAGCTCTCCTGTCAGATAGCCACATGCTTCCTCCTGCACCCCTGGCTGATCTTTATTCCAATGCTTCCTTTCAGAGAGGTTTTTCTTCATCACCCTGACACAGATTCCCCCCCCACCGCCCCATTCCCACCTGCCCCACATAGTCCCTATCTCCCTCTAGGCTTTAATTTACAGTCTCTTCTATAGCAACCGTTTTTCCTATTTCTTCCTGGGTATTGTCTGTCTTCACCCAGTAGAAGGTGAGGTCAGTGAGCGTGGAGATATTTAGCGGGGCGGGGAAGTCTGTTTGGTTCACCGTTGGATCTCTGGTACCTAGAATGGGGCTGGGTACACATTGGGGCTCCGGAGTTATTTGCTGTTAAATAAACGGACAGATGAGGACATAGGAAATGGGGAATATTAAAATAACTTGCCCCAAGTTACAGTTCTAGTAGGTGGCAGACCTGAATTAGAAGCCAGGCTGTTGAACACAAGAGGATACTGTGTTATCTAGACTCCTTTATTTCTCAGCTGAAAATCTTAGGTGATCACGCTTTGCCTGTCTGCATTCTGGGTGTTGTGAGAGGGAAAAAATAACACAACGTATGGAGCCATCTTCATCCACACGGGCTGTCGCAACAGAACGCCACAGACTGCGTGGCTGATAAACAGCAGACACTTACTGCTCACAGTTCCGGCGGCTGGAAGTGAAAAGTACGCTCGAGACCAAGGTGCTGGCAGGTGGGGTGTCTGGCGAGGGCTCCCGTTGCCGGGTCTGAGACGCGCACCTTCTCGCGCAGGGCCCCCGTGACAGGGGCTGAGGGGCTCTGTGGGGTCCCTTTTATCAGGGCACGCCCCATTCCTGAGAAGGCCTCCCACCCGGCCTGATTTCCTCCCCAGAGTGTCACTTGACCCCATCGCACTGGGGGTTAGCCGTCAACATACGGGTTTCGAGGGCAGGCCAACCTTCTCTCTGGGGTGGCGCCTTCCCCTCAGGGAGCTCAGACTCCCCTAGAGGCCGTGTATCCAGGACTCCACCGAGGCTGCGCGAGAAGGGGCTGGTCACAGACGCCGCTCGTGTCTCACGTCGGGTAGAGACCCCGGTGTCTCTGTGCCTCCAGCCCCGGGCTTCCTGCGGGCAGGTGGCTCAGCCCCTGCGCGGAATTACCGGGCTGCCTGCCCGCAGCCAGTGGGCACCGGCGGGGACATGGCCCAGGTCCCCTCCTCCTCGGGATGACTCTGAGGCACAGGCTGCGTCCACAGAAGGGCTTTGCAGGGTCGCGCCCCGCTTGCCCGCTGGGGTGACAGCTCCGTGGCACACTCTGGTTGGCCTTCCCTTCTCCATCTCTCTGTCTCTGTTTCTCCGTCTCTGTCTCTCTCCTCCACCTCTTACTCCTGGCTCCCAAGTCACTTCACAAGCATATTACCTGCTTCCAGGCCCATGTCTCGGGCTCTGCTTTCAGGGGAACCCAAACTAGGAGAGTGAGTGCCTGCAAGGGGTGGGGGCGTGGAACCAGACAGAAGCAGGTTTGAATCCTGGTTCTGTCGTTTGCCCTGTGCCCCTCGCATGGCCCGTAACTTCCTCCCCCGCCTCAGCGAGCGGAGATGGTCCTATGCTCCCTGCCTGCTTGTCAGGGAGAGGGAGGGCTGCGTGCGTTGCCCGTCCCTGTGCCTGGAATGTCACAGGCTATAAAACGGATGTTAATATTCAGACGTGAATGGACATATTCTTAGTACCCATCTTTGTCATTCAACGCAAGGTATGAGTGTAAGGAAACGGCAGGAGGAGGAGGGGTCCCTTCTGAAGCTGCCATGATAGAAGGAGTCCCTGTTTCTTTCCCTGGAGCCTGCCTGTCTCATCGATCCTTCGGTGTCCACACTCCTGATACATTCCATTGACCCAGTGTATCCATATGTGTCATATTTATAACCTCACACAGAGTTTTCAGCATGGCAGAAATTGGTATAACTCCTTTACATGGCTGTCAGTTCTTTATCCCTGTTTTACCACTGAGAGACGTGAAGCCCAGAGAGGTTGGCTAACCTTCCCAAGGTCACACAGCTAAGAAAGAGCAAAGCTGGATTTGGACCTAGCTGGTCTGTTCTAGTGCCTCTTGGCACGAGATCAGCAACGCCTAAGAGGCAGTTGGCTGCTCTTCCAGCAGCCTAGCAGAGAAGAGACATCCTCGCGTCCTTATTTGGTGACCTTATAGATGATGCATGTGTTGTCAAGCGGCGCTCCAGGAGCCCCAGCCGTCTCCTCTCTGCAAATTCTCGCAAAGCCTGAGTTGCCTTTCCCCACTCCAGATTTCCACCTCTGCTCCAACTCTGCAGCCTCCAGCTTCTTCCCCTGGCCAGCTGAATCCCTCCAGAAGGAACAAAACTAGGGTATTCCCATCAGGGGAGAAGGCTGTACTTTTATGAAGCTGAATGGCAAGGAACCGCAGAGCTTAAATTATCAGGCTGTGATGGCTCCCGCCGTCAGGCAGGTGGAGAGAGAATGCCAGATGGAAGAGGCCCACTTACAGTAGCGATTGCGAACTCTTCTCCTTGTCAGCGTAGACTTACGTGGTGGATCTGAAGTGGAAAATGGGAATTTGAAAATTATAGGCAAAGAATGGCAATCAGTTTAACTAAAGCAAAGAGATGGGATTCAAAGAACCCAACATTTTGCTAAGTCAGTCAGTTCTGGGGAGCGATTTTACCAGGAAGTAAAACTAGACTCCAGTTTGTATGCGCGGTGGAACGTGTGATGTCTTTTTCCCGGCACGCTTGTGAGGGCGAGAGCCATGCCGGGACCAACTGGAGGCACCGCTTGGGGGATGAGGGATGCAAGGTGTGGAGTCCAGTGGCCTGAGTTCAAATCCCGCCTCTTCCTGGCTGGGCTGACTGGAGCAGATTCGGAACCCTCCCCGTTTTGGCATCTGAGAGTTAGCCTGTCCCGGAGGCTGATGCAGAGGATGAGGGGAGGAGATCCACGGATACTCAGCACAGCACTGGGCACGTGGCAAGGCTCTGGAAGTGGTAACTGTTAGGACGACGGATTTATAAAGCCGGCAGAATCTCATACCTGGTTTTAAGGATGGAGACACGCAGAGGGCCAGCCAGACTGCATCTGGCTCTCTGATGGGTCTTTCACAAGTTGAGGACATGAGGGCCCCTGGGTTGCTGAGCTGGTTGAGTGTCCGAATCTTGGTTTTGGCTCGGGTCATGACCTCAGGGTTCTGAGATCGAGCCTCACATCGGGTTCCATGCTCTGCAGGGAGTCGGCTTGTGATTCTCTCTCTCTCCCTCTGTCCTTCCCCCTCACCCCTGGCTCCCTCTCTAAAATAAATAAATAAATCTTAAAAAAAAAAAAAAAGGCTGATGACATGTAAGTTGATGACATGACTTGTTTTTCCGAGTGAAGATTTCTGTCCACTATAGCATAATTGTTAAGAACATTGATCTTGAGGTCAAATGAGGCTTTAAATTTTCATTCTCTTTACTGACCTAGGGCAACCACGTGGTCTCTGAAACTCAGTTTCCTCATCTGTAAATTGGGGGCAGTCGTAGTAGTAGCAAACTCATGAGGTTGTCTGAGGGTTAATGGAGATAGTGTCAGAGAGCACATTACAGAACCATCAATAAATGTTATCAGTGATATAAACATGTACCTGTGCATTTGTTCATGAATGCTTACAGCACGTAAAAATGTTGTTTTTACCCAACAGAATCCATTTTGTTGGTTCTTGTGAAATCAGTAAGCTACGTAGTCATTTGGCCATGTGTGTCTGGGTTACCGTGGTGTCGGGAGAGGTTCTGAGGTCATGCTCCAGGGGGAAGGATGCTCTGATTGATTAGTGATGTCTGTCCCTGGCATGACCGTGGAGAATGGGGATGTCTTTAATCTCATACTGGATTTGCAGGCTCTAGATAGTGGCCTTCTATCGACTCATTTGCCCTCAGGAACATTGCACTGCCTTTGAGGCTATGGCGCTATTTGCGTTCAGTATCTCTCAGAAAGAATACAATGATCCTTCCAACACTTACTGAGGGCCAGCCCTGCGACACAGTGCATAAACTGCATGAGGCATCACCCCTTGTCCCGACGGAGCTCACGGTCTGATAGAGGAGACACACAGGTGGCGAAGAACCTACGCTGGGGAGGTCGCCGGCCCCAAGGGGAAATCTTCAGGAAACGCACTAATGTCTGGAGCGGTTTCATCTCTGTGAAGCCGGTCGGGATGGGTGCTGGAAACGGGGAGTCGCCCAGGATAAGCGGGAAGCGCAGGCCAGGCTGTGGCCCCGCGCGGGGAAGGCACGGGGTGTGAGAGACGAGGTGTGTTTGCGAAGGGCACCCGCGGGGTAGGGATGGGGCCACAGCCGGAGATGAGCTGAAGACGTCTTCGAAAGTGAGCCGAGGGCCCAGCAAAGAGCCTTGGGTTCCGGACCGGGGGGGCCCTCCCGGGGTTTGGCTCCAGGCAGCGCCAGTGAGCAGGGCCTGTGTGCCGAGGTGTCGTGGGGGCTCCCTTCTTCCTCTGCTCTCTTCCTTCCGTGCTGACGGACCTCCGTCTCCGTCTCCGTCTCCGTCTCCGTCTCCGATCCTCCTTCCCCCTCCCTCCCCCGAGGCCTCATTCGCGTCCTCTGTCTGCCTCTTGGTTTCGTGGCTGCGGTTTGGAGTTCTCCCTCCCAGTGACAGCTGCTGCTTTGGCTCCGTGTTGTTTCGCCTCTCCTAGCAGGTGGGATTCTGTGGCATTTCTAAGTCTATTTTAAACACTTTGTAAGGCTTGATTTAAAGGAAAATCTGATTTTCACAGTTTGTGCATTGGTGCCTCTGGGGACTGTCCGTTCGATTATGTCCTGGAAAGGTCATGACACAGCTCGGGTCCTGGGAGCCCTGAGGGGGCTGGGCGGCTTTCGGCTCTTTCCTGCGGGGCCACGGAGGGCTCACAGGGGCCCGAGACTGTGCAGGCTCTTTATCTCATCGTAGGGGCCAGGGTTGTTCTTTTTCCTGAACTTTCACTTTTGCATATAACTCACCTGGGGCATCTTGTTAAAATGCAGACCCTGACTCAGGGGATCTGAGGCAGGACCCGAGACTGCATTTCTGACGAGCTCCCAGGTGACGCCAGTGCTGGGGGTCCAGGGACCACACTTGGAGTAGCCAGGATGTGCGCAGCACGGGGGTCATTTCGGGCGCCCCTCCCGCCGCGAGGCACTCGTTTCCACTCGGCAGGTGGATTTGCTCCTCCGGGCTCCCGCGGAGCCGCAGAGCCTTCTCTTGTCGTCCTCATGGCCCTCTTCCCATCTTGGAGCCCAAGGACCTCTGCCCTTGGCCTTCTTCCATTATCCTGGGCACCATTTCAGGGCTTCCCGTGGAAGAATGAAAACAAGATAGAACATTCCGGGCCAGTCAGTATGCTAAGACTCTTGCATGCCACGCGCCATCAGTGTTCCCTTCCTCAGTCTGGCCCTGCACGTTGCTAGAAAAAGCAGTGGCTGTTGCATGGACAGGCCACACCCCCCAGCCTTGCCTGGTGGGAACGTGCTGCTCTGGGATCCTCTGGAGCCGTGGGCAGCCCCCACGTGCAGGAGACGTGGCATTTCCTCCCTAGACCTTGGACGTGCAAGGGCTCTGTGTAACTTCTTCCACTTTCCATAACCTGTCTCGTGGTGCTCAAAGCCCCCACCCCTGGGATGGGTGTGGACAGATACCTAGGACAAGAGTGCAGAAGATACTGGGTTTGCACCATTGATTCCAGTTAACTCAGTCTTGGCAAAGAGTCAGTCGACAGTCAAAGCCTCCTCGGTGTGGTTTATGTCCTCTCTCCAGGACCGTCTCCTCCACCTCCTAAAGGTGATATCTGGGCTCAGAAAGAAGTTCAGGTATTTCAAAGCCAAGAAGTGATCTCTGTCCACGTCCTGTCCGCTGCCCTTTCTGACCTTCATTGTGGGGTTCTGGGTCTCATCTTGACCTTGGGTGTTGACCAGACCTGTGTCAACAGGCCTGGGCTCAGGGAGGCCCAGACCGCTGATAGAACATGATGTCTGGGTGTGTCTGTGACCCCTCACCAGTGCAGTTGGGGAACATCCAATCTGTTCAGGGCCCGAACAGAAGGAAAAGACAGAGCGGGGGCGGGGGGGCTCTGTTGTCTCTCCTTGAGCTGGGACATCCATCTTCTCTGTTTACTCATCGGTGCTCCTAGTTCTTGGCCTTTGAGACTCGGACTGAATTACAGGGTTGGCTTTCCTGGCCTCCAGTTTACAGATGGCAGGTTGTAGGACTTGTAGGCCTCTCTAATCGCATGAACCAATTCCTGTCATCAATCAGCCTTCCTCTCTCTTAGTAGATAGATAGGAAGAAAGAAAAATAGATTTTTTATGGAGAAACAGAACCACTAGGAACTATATCTATGGATACAGATATAGCTTTTATTTAGGGTGTGTATTTAGGTTCTGTTTCTTTGGAGGACACTAACACATCTATATCGATTGACTGATCAATCTGTCTATTGATCTATCTATACATAGGGAAAGGGAGACCATTGTCTTATGAAGGGTGCCGAGAGCCTATTCTGGAAGTCAGAAGAGAGAGGTTGCTCCCTTCTCTTTGTGCTTCTGCCCTGACTGTCCCAACGCTTCCCAAGGCGGCAGGTGCCCCAGCTGAGGACAGAGGACACTCTGCATGTCAGGACTGCTTGTGATCACATCCGGTGCAGGGCCCAGTCAGAGCCTCAGATCCGTCACCACGACCTCCTTCCATCACTGCAGAGGATGCAAGAGAGCTTCAGTTTCTAGAAACTTGGATCAGTTGTGAAGCACATCCAAACAGAACGAGCTCTTCTGAAGAACCATGCTCAGTGGCAGGGAACGAGTTCTGTGTCGGAGTCCAAAGCCTAGATCCTGAGACAGGGACCCAAAGCCATGGCTTCCTGCAGTCGTGGCCAAGCTGCTGCGGGGCCTCAAGGGTGCTGGCTTCACCGCTGTGCATGTTCCTCCTTCCTTTATTGGACGTTTGATGGCTCCCTTGGAAAGAACCGCCTTTACTCACCTGAGCACGCAGCATTGACCTCGCTCTGAAATTCGTCATTTGTTACTGGGGAATGTTACTGGACTCCTGTTTCTAATTCTCGCTTCCTGGAGGCAGAGTCAGCCAGCCCCTCTCATGGCTTCTCAGTTCTCCAGCTGGGATTTCTGGAGGCCACCGGGAGGCCACTTGCATTTTCGCTGCCTTCCAACCCTCTGCTCTGTTGATGGCTCATGAATGAACAAGCAGCAGCATTTCCCTGCTGGCGTGGGCTCCCCGCTGCAGTGGGGCGCTCACCGTCGGTGGAGGGGGGCAGGTGTTCTGAGAAGACCGGACCAGCTGCGGTGGCAAGGTGGACACTGGGCTTGGCTCTGGCAGCTCAGACTCAGAACGCTGCGCTGAACCATGCGAGGCTCCTCCGGGAAACAGGTTGTGCAAATCTCTCTTCTCCCTGTCTGGGCTCATGCATATTCATCAGTATAGAACAACTCCAGGCCGAAGATAATGATTCATGCAGGAAGTGCCATTCTGAACATTATTATCTGGGAGTGACAAATGAATTTCTAATTTAACATGTGTATTGCACAAATAGATCACAAGAACTTTAAAGTCAAAAGCATCCTTTGGAGTCATGCAACTTCTGTTGTAATGTAGCGTAAAATGATAAAGGAAGAACGTGTCCCCACCGGTGGGCTGTGCAGAGCTGTTCCCTTCAAAGCAGAGGAGAAATGAAAGGGGGTGTGATTTCAGACACCGCTTGAGTCTACAATAGAGGCCAATAATAATGGCCAAGAATGGAACAACAGTGACAACAACAAAGAGCCAGCCACTGGCACGAGCAGCACCCTTGTTTCGAGTTATTACTTGGGGATGAGCAAAGTCCTCCCCCCCCCATCCCTGCCAACAACAGAAATGCAATAAAGGCCGCTTGGGTTCATTGCTTGCTCAGTAAGAATCAGAGGGCAGTAACCGTGAGGCGAGACTGAGGAGGGAATGGGGGATTGATTTGCGTTGCATTCCAGTACCAGTTTCATGTTGAAATGTTAATTTATAGCATGATAATGTGAGAGCTACACTATCTGCCCGTCGGCAAAGATTGGCCACTTCCAGCTTGTCAAAGCTGACAGTCAAGCATGAAATGGCTACTGTCAAGGAGTGGCAGCTCTTTGAAGACTAAGTCTTAAGCCATTTCTTAACGTTCTGTATCCCTGTCATCACTGCCCGCTCCCCTTCCCTCTTCTTTCCAACGGCGGGAATAAACTGGCTTCCCAGCCCTTCACCTACTGGAGCAGTCCTCCGAAGCCCGTGGAAAACTCATGGCCTTCTGGAAACCTGGATTTCTGCTCTCGGTTTTGCTTTTGTGAGCTAATAATGACATTTTATGGTGTTCACTAGATACAAGGAACTGTGATCAAGCACATTACCTTTATGACCTTATTAAATTCTCACAACGATCGATGGCAAAAATGCTAGTATCCCCAATTTACTGAGAAGGAAACAGGGGCTCTCAGAGGCTAAGTCACACATTTAAGGTCACGTGAACAGCCTGTGATTGGCAGAAGGAGGAATAGAGACCAGGTCTTGACTTCAGGGACCACCCTCCTTACTACTAAGCTCTAAGATGTAATGCCAGAGAGGGGTGTCCTTTTAGGGGTGATGGCACAAAGCTTGACCAAGTGAAACCCTGGTGCAGGACCTCCCCTAGAGCTGGTCAGTTAGGTCCCCTGCCTTCTCCACCTCCTTTCCACTCCCGTGAGATGAGATGCTGACAGAGCCAAAGACAGAAGACCAGGCTTTAAAACCTCACTGCTCAAGCTCAGGAGAAAAGTTTCTGCTGTTCTCTCAGTAGTCTCAGCTCCGATTGTGCCTCCTGCCCCAAATTAAACCAGTCACTGAGGTCGGGGGATGTGGTACTCTGATTGACCAGGCTGAGTCACGTGCTGACTGTTGGAGGTGTGGATGAAGTCCTCACCCCCCGAATGATTTGGTCCGAAAGCAAGAGAAAGGTGGTGGTCGCTGTCAGCACAGCTGGGGTGTTGTGGCCTGAAGAAGGGGAAAGAGATGTTGACCAGACAAAACCAATAGGTATCAAGTCTCTTGACACTTGACAGGTCTCTCTGCCTCCCAAATCCTCTGGGTTCTAGAAGTCATAGGAGAGAGGGAGAGAGTAATTTCAGGAGGGACACAGGAGGGAACAGAAAACAAGAGGGAAAGATGGAAGGATCCTTTCAGAGAGGTTTGCTTAGAAATGGAGACACAGAATTAGAGAAGAAACAGAAAGATTTCTCTTCAGCTCCTCAAGAGAGAGAGAACACATAGGAAGAAATGCCCAGCCGTGTCTCATTCCCTCTTCCTGTACTGCACAGGCCAGTGATCTTCAATTTTGTTCTGTAGATACCCAAAGGTCTGGGAGGATTCCTCAGGCCCTTCCAGAGGCAATTACAAAGTGGAATCTGGAGAAAGCACAGTGGGTGAAGCCCAGGCACCTCCTGGCTTCGTTCCCATTTCCCATCTTTCTTTTCAGTACATTTCTATGTAAGGCCTTGTTGGGGGGGGGGGGAAGAGAGGGTTATTCTTCCAAACAATTCTCTACACCAAGATATTCTCAAGAATAAAGTCCTTTTGCTTATCTCTGTGTCATTGAACGCAGTGCCGGGCACACAGCACAGACCCAACAATTGTCAGTCTGTCAAATGGACCCGAAAGTGCTGAATGAAAACCAGAGAAAAGCAACAGAATAAGATTATGACTGTAAAATCTTAAACCATGGAAAGGATCCTAAGGGCCAGGGGACACATGGAGACCTGGCGATGCCCTTCATGATGGTATGACCACAAAGCCTTGCCTACAAAGATGATTGGCCACTTACTGCTCTCTTTTTGGCTGGGACAGCTCTTAGTGAAGAGTTAAAATGTTTGTGATGGGCCACTGGTTAATAATAACATCACTCTTTTGACATTTATCAAGAGCTAGGTGTTTGTGCATTAACTCATTTAACTGTCCTAATGGCCCCATGAGGTGGATACTCTAATTATTTTGCTTACTTCACAGGCTGGAGAGATTAAGTAAGTTGGCCAAGGTCCTGCCTCCGATAGGAAAAGGCCAGGGTATAAATCCACCTATCTGATTCCAAGGTCACGGTACTTAAGCACTCTTGCTTACCACATGAGAGTACCTTTCTCTTGGTCCTGCGGAAACACCTAATGGTTTAGAGTTCAGGCGACCAGGGAGAGAAGCATTGATGAGCTGAAGCACCTCAGCTGGCCAGGATGCAAGTGATGGATGAAGCTTTGTAGGAATTGTCTCTTTATTGAGGACCGAAGACCTTGAGGAATGAGGAGACCCTTCAGACCCCTCAAGGGCCCCAGGGGGAAGGAGGGATTTGCTTTGTTTTGGGGAGTTTCAGTGGGAGAAAGAGAAATATCTTGTCTTCTTCAAGTAGACATATTTCTGTGCCATACGAAGGACAAGCTTTCTAGAATGGCACTCCTCAAGCATTAGTGTGCACAAGAATCACTTTGAGAGCTAGTGTCAGAACACACGTTCAGGGGCCCCACACCCAGAGATTCTGATTCAGTAGGTCTGGGGTGGGTCCTGACCATTTGTACTTCTAACAAGATCCCAGATGCTCTGTTCCCCAGACCACATGCTGAGTAGCAGTGCCGTAGACCCAGGTTGAGGAAACTTCTTCTGTAAAGGGCCAGAGAGTGTGTATTCTAGGCTTTGTGGGCCAGTAAGTGTCACGGCTGTTCACCCCCGCCATTGCAGTGCAAGAGCAATTATAGACAGAATGTAAATAAACAAGCATGTGTTCCAATAAAACTTTATTTACAAACATAGGCAGCCAAGCCCTTGTGCATCGGTTAGGCTTCTGAGCTGACAGCAACAGAAATCACTGTTTGGTTTAATGAGGCAAGGAGTTTATTACCTCGCCTTTGGCAGGATCTCACTGAGCCTAGGCATACCTTGGGCCCTTGCCCTGTCCAGTGTTACTGATGCTTTAAGAATACACAAAGTCTCTTTTCTGCCAAGTCTAATCTTTGATGCCTCATCTGCTGTCTTTTTTCTCATTGGAAGGAAGCAAATGGGTGGATTCCATCTCTGCCTATGTGGTGTCTGATTGCACACGAGCAGCCCCCCTCTGAAGCCGGAAGATGTCTATACTATACCTGTGACTCATGAGAGACAGTGCTGGCAAGGTGTTTACATCTGAGTGAGCACCGTCCTTCTGTGTCACTCACATCGGCATTATCTGCCCCGTGCTAGAGTTGATAGATCCCGACAGTGTGCAGAATGCCTGGGAGAGGTTCAGACTCAGCCAGCCATATCATCAAGTCTAGATCAAGGGGCCTGTGGCTGAGCCCAACACAGGGCCAAACTCATGTTCCCCAGATGCCAGAAAATCCCTTTCTCCAAGAAGTGAGGCTTTACCAAATTTGATTTAACTATTAGTTTGAGATAACAGTGGCTGAGTAACACTGTTGGTTATGGTGTCAAAAAAAAAAAAAAAGAATATATCCCACATGTGGTCTCTTGGATAAGAGCTGGGACCTGGTCCATGAGAAGAAGCTAATATATACTGTCTCTCCAAATTATTCCTTGGGCCAGCCTTTTCTACCACCCACCCCTAGTAAGCGGTATCAGACACCTGCCCACACACGTGGGCACACATGCATACATGCACACGTTTAGGACATTTGTCGTGCATAGTCATGGAATGTCCAGAGAACCTGGCTTAGAGGCCGTGGATTCAGAAGCATCCCTGAAATTATGCTGCAGCCTCGGGCAGGGGGAGCTGCCACGGTGGCCACCGCGGGCCGGACACCCTGGTCTAACTGCTGGCACTGGGCATGGAATGCTGTTCGAAGCATCTCTGCCTTTCTTGCCTCTGGACGCGGAGCGTTCCTGCTGTCCCTCTGTTCAGAGTGGATTCCCGTGGCAACCAGCTTCCACTTCCAAGTCTTGCACAGGCCCTGCTGATTGGCGGAGGGACTTACGCGGGCTGTGCTGACTGGCGGAGGGACTTGCACGGGCCCTGTTGATTGGCGGGGGGAATTTGCTCGGGCTCTGCTGATTGGCAGGGGGGACTTGCACGGGCCCTGCTCATTGGCGGGGGGGATTTGCTCGGGCTCTGCTGATTGGCAGGGGGGGTACCCATGCCTGTGCCCTCGCTGCAGGGGCTGCTGGGAAAGAGGCCGAGGCTCCCGCCATACTGTAGAGAGCCTTCCCCATGAAGGAAGAATATGCAAAGGAGCAGAGTGGTGAAAAAGCAATGAAAAATGGCCACTGTACCTTCCAAGACCACTTTCTGTACATGTTGGGCTCCGTCTACCGTTTCTTCTACTTTCTCCCTCTTCCCAGATTAATTTCAAGCATTCGTCTACATTCTTCAGCCCACAGCGCAGGTGCCACTCTCAACAGCAGGCTTCTTGGGAAAGAACAGAACCCGGATTATTAGCAGCGCAAAAATCTGCCTTCCTCTTTCCCGAGGAGAAGGGAGGTCTTTGATTTCCAAAAATGCAAGGCAGGAAGTTTTAAAAAAAAAAAAAAAGGAAGAAGAGAAAAGGAAAAGAAAAAAGGAAAAGCATATGAGTTGAGCAATTCATTTTGTAACACGGGTTAACCTCAGCTCATCTAAAAATCAAAATTGAAAACAAATGGGTTTAAATTGCCGCAAGACAGCTTGCTGGTTTTCATCTTGTGGCAACATGGAATTTCTTTCCCGGAGGTCCTTTGGGAATTGGCAGGATCCACCACGTTGGCCGGCATGAGGAGGACCTGGTTGTGTGTGGAGATGGAGAAGCCGATCGATCAGTCGGCCTTGACACGTCCCCGCTAGCCTTGCTCGCGTCCCGGTGTGGTGGCAGCCCATGTGGGATGCCGGGGCAGCGCTGAACGCTCCAGCGAGGACGGGCACGCAGGTGCCTGTGTGTCTGCTGGGGGCGCAGGGCCAGCCGGACCCGGGAGCGAAGGCTGATTCTTGGTGTGCGCTCACCACTGCCTGTTATCATCCCTTCTCCAACCCAAATAACTTTTGTGACTGCTCGAGTAATTGAAATTGCCAAAGAGAAAGTGGAGGGTGTGTGTGTGGGGGGGTGCTCTAATATTTTCTCTGACTCTTACTTAAACATTGGCAACTTTCCTGAGACTATAAATATGACTGGGGCCCAGCCATTTCCCTCTTTGTCGTCGATGAAAATTAACTCAGTCCTCAGGGGCTGCCATCACTGCCAAAAACCTCAGGTGTGGGCTCTTCCTCCACACTGACAAAAATAACAGTTAATTAGGCTGCAACACCCAAAGGAAAGTGAACTTACACCACCAATCTCAGGGCGGCATGCAAAACGTCGCCATGACAACCGGCATTTACAGCTCTTCAATTTTAATACATCAAAGGCTAGGGATAATTTCCCAGCGAGAATACACGAGGGTGGATTCCCCCCTCCCCCATTCTTTCTGCCTGTCTTTTGCCAGTACGGGAGCCCTATTCCTGTGGCAACAGGTTTAAAAGGAAGAGAAGTCTTGTGAAAGCATGGAATACCTGGCACGGTACTCCTGGAGATGCTGCGCGCCTTGGGAGGCCCAGGGAGGATGGCACAGCGCCCTGCTCAGGGTGTGGGCTGGGTGAAAAGAGCTCAGGCAGGCGAAGTGTGAGCCGTGAACCTTCTCCCCCCACTCCAGGTGAACTTGCTGTTTTCATGAACTTCCCTTCCTCCCTCCCTCTGTCTCTCCATCCCTCGGCCTTCTTTTCCACCCTCTCTCCCTCCTCCCTCCTGCCTCCTCCTTCCCTCCTTCCCTCCCTTCTTGTTTTGTTGAGCACTTACTGTGTTCCACGCACCTAATAGTCATCACCTTATTTATTCTACATGACTACACTGTAAGTTAAATATTATTTTAGACCTGTGGACGTGGAGATTGAGAGGTTGAGTACCCAAATTACGCAGTAAGTTGCAGAGCCTGGGTTTGAACCAATTCAGACCTCACAATTCAGGGCCCTTGTACTTTCTGTCTCCTCGGTAGTATTCAGATTAACTCTCTAGAAATAGAAGTAAATAAATTTGCTATTATCATTGCCGTCACTAGGATGTATCAGTCAGCTGCTGCTGCTGCATAACAAACATCAACAGAGTCTCCATGGCATACAATAATAAGCATCTGTTTCACTTCAGGATAGGATGGCTCTGATCCCCAGGTGTTTACTCTGGGGCCCAGGCTGAAGGGGAAGCCGCTGCCCTGAGGCAGCTCTTCTCACGGTGACGGCAGAGTCGCAGAGGGTGTACCCAAGCACACAAGCACATTTCACATCCCTCTGTGTCACGTCTGCTAATATTTCCTTGGCCAAAGTAAATCACAGGGTTGAAGCCAAAGACAAGGAGTAGAAAAAAAATACACCCTCCCTTTTGTGGAAGGAATTGGAAAGTTTCATAGCAAGGGTGCAGATACAGGGAGGGGTGAAGAACCGGGGCCCAGAAGATCATTCTATACAATTAGTATCACTTACTGTCACCATCATCATCCTCATCCTCATTCATTGTATGGGCCAGACCTCTCTTTCCCTTGAACTACGTTTAAGTAACAGGTGATTTCTTTACAAAGCTCTTCAAGAGTGCTAGTCATTACTGGAGCAACTAATCATTCAATGGGATGAAGTTTTCCATAAAAAGAAATTTTTTTTAAAGAACCTTATGTCTTGGTTTATCACAATTTTAAAAAGTATGGTGGTTCTTGTAGTGCAATAGACTAAGTTTCTTTTGAATTACTATGTATTTTACTTTATGCATCTAAAAACTGTGTGTGTGTGTGTGTGTGTGTGTGTGTGAGAGAGAGAGAGAGAGAGAGAGAGAGAGAGAGATAGTCTTCAACAAACCGCGACCATTTTCTTTGCACTAAACAATGAAGGTTTCCTTGGTCTTCATCATGTTTTCCCCTGACATGAGACATCCATGTGATTTGTAATCACGGTCCTGCACATTTATAAAAAGCTTTACAGTATACAAAGCCTCCCCCCATCCAGATCTTTATATTTCATCTACAGAGCTGTGGGGACCCGCAGATGATGTATCCAGGACTGGAAGTCCAGTTACTCAAAGCCATTCCTAGTATTGAGAAGCCGTTCTGGTAAATGAGGCAGTCTCCAGAAATTGTGATACTTTAGGAGTGGTCAATTTTACCTTGAGAATAGTCTGAATATAGAAGGAAGTAGACTCTTTTTTTTTTTAAGATATAAAAAAATCTTTGAACTTTGTATGCTCTAAATATCTACATTTGTAAACCTCAAAATTCTTAAAATACCTTCCTTGTTCACAAACAAATCTGAAATAAGGCAAATCTTGACCTATATATATCCATATGTACTGAAAATGCAGGATTCTTTCTTTTAAGTTCAACCCGGTGCATGAACTAAGCTAACAGAACGTTGCCTGTTAAGAGATCTTTAAAGGACCCGCTTTAATGAAGAGATCAAGGTGAAGGCATTGACACTGACATATCCATTTTGTTGACAATCGAGTGCTCTAAAAAAGTCTGCTTAAACAGTTCCTTGCATTTGTGTATGTATGTATACCCTAACCTGGGGAGAACATTTATTTACCTTTTTTTCCATAGAGTCTTATTCCCCACCGTATTCTGGCTGCTAGCATGATTCCTGGTGTAGGTGTTTGCTCAATAAATACTAGTTGAATGAATGAATGAGGGAACGAGTGGATGGGCATGCTTGGGAGAGCAAATGCCAGCTCTAGAATTGCTCAGACGGGTTCATTGAGTCTGAGTCTGTGAGTTTCCCCCTATCTGTAGGTAGCTCTGCAGAGAGGTGGGCCAGACCCGCAGCCCACAGAAAAGCAGCAGCTGAAAAGACCATCCTTGCTGCAGAGGCACCCTGGCACCGAGCGATTATTTGTTTTCTCTAATACAATGTGAAAAGTGCTAATGGGATTAGCCTTTTGTGATGCATACTAATACGATATGAAAACAAATGCTAATATGCAATGTGAAATTGCTAACAAAGGAGGAAATTGCTAATAAAATGCAGTGGGCCTTGATGACAAATGCTTCGGACAGCCCTCTGGTCTGGCCAGGGTTGGCTTGTGGTTCAGGAATGACAGGGAGCTGGGGAGGAACCACAGCATACGAGTTGCTTTGTGATGGGTGGATTTTGGTTGCTTCCTCCAGAAGGACCTCTGTGTGGGTGGGCATTTGGGAGAAGGTGCCCACAGGACACCCAGAAGCATGCACACATGGGCTCGCAGCCCCTGGAGGACCCAGCTGGGAGGTCTCCGTGAGGAAGTGAGAACATGCCCCCCTTGCACTTTTGTGACCCGTCTTCAAGCTTTATCAGAGGTCTGTCCTATCTGTGGTGCTAGTTGGCTTTACTCCTACCTTGAGCCATTAGTCAGGGAGCTGTGCAAATGGAGATGTAGACCCAGAGTGAAGTGACTTGCCCCGGACACAGAAATAGCATCTGGGGCTAGATTCTACTTCTAGATTCCGTTCCTCCTCTATCTCCCCACTTGCATTTCTTCACCCGCATCTTCTCTGCCTCCATCCATTCCCTCTCCCATCTCCTCCCTTTCTGCAACTCCTCTCCACCTCTTCCCCTTTCTGCCAGAAAACTGATTTGCTTATGGCAGAGGATGGCTTAAATAAATAGCTTTGGTTGGTGAAAAAAAGAATTGATCCACGTGGAGGCAGGAAGTGACTGGATTCTGGTCTCAGGTTCTGGGATCAGCAGTGGCTGCACAGCATGTCTTACCTCAAATGGATGACGTGGAGGACTCTCGCGAAGTGGAAACGAGATGCAGTTCTTCAAGTAGAGGAATGGTGGAAGGAACGAGAGGAGAAAGTGGAGACAAGACGCTAACAGATTCTGATGACCATGATTGCCCAGCAGAGTTGCCTTGATGACAGGGGTGGGGGGGTCGTGGAGGGACCCCTATAAGGAGATGGCCATGAGGAGCTTAGGACAAGAAGAGAGGACTCCATGCAGGCCAAGGGGAGGATGGTGAGACTTTGGCTGCCAAACCACCCCACCAAATGTGTCCAAAAGATAAAGCGTATCCCATGAAAGAGGAAAAGAGAAATGCAGGGATTGTGGCCATTCGGAATGGGGCGGGGTGGGGGGGGCATGCTGGAATGAAAGAAAGAAAGAGAAGAGGGACACAGAAACAACAGTGAGAGCACGATGAAGTTCACTGGCAATGGGAAAGACAAAACAGGGGGAGATGGCAAGAGAACATTCCAGGAGAGAGAGGGACTGCCTTGAGCAGTTAAAGGGAAACAAGAAGAGGGGGCAGTGGAAGGAGCAGAACACAGGAAGTGCAGGGCTCCAAGGGAAGTCTCTGCACATCCCTGAAACTGCCGAAGAGAAGACTCTGGCCACAAAGCCCGAGCAAATACGGCCTCTGAGCGGGGAGAGGAGACACCTGCTCTCCACCTACGGGATGTCAGCACCAGTGGAAGGAAGACAGTTCAGCTGAGTCCTAGTCACTCCACTGAGTCAGTGGAATCAGGGTCAGGTTCTGAGGAGCAGGAAGAGGAAGAAGAGGAGCGGGAAGAAGAGGATGAGGCAGAAGAGGAGAGGAAGAGGAGGGAGGAGAGGCAGAGGGGGAAAAAGAAGAGGAAGTGGAGGGAGAAGAGGAGGAGGAGGGCTACCCTTCTGGATACTGGGCTGAAGAAGTGAGTGAAGAAGAAATGTGAAGATGGAGGACAAGAGAATGGAAGCATATCTTAGTTATTCCGAGACTGGGGGGCAAGTGAAGAAGGGGAGGGGGTGAGGGCACCCCGCAGACAGTACACCGACCCGAGAAGACACTGCCAAGGCCCCAGCCTCGTCACCCCCGACCAACAGTGAGCTGCCGGAGGGAAGGAGGCATGTGCAGGGTGTGGACAGAGCAAAGGACAGGAACACGGAACAGGCTCTGAAGTGGCTGAACGGGGAGGAGGAGAAGCAGAGCTTTCCGGTCACAGCACTGAGGGGGGTGGACGCCATCCTCAGGCCCAGCACCCAAACTGGGCTCCTTGAGAGGCAGTCTTGTACCGTGGCAGCACAGACAGGATCCACATAGTAATGAGCTCCATGGGCATGACCTCGGTGCGGGGGGAGGGGGGGGGAGTTGACCGTGAAGCCAGTCGCATCCAGGGAGGGGAGACCCTCGTGGCCCAGCTGGTACACATGAGGCACCGGCCCCACAGCCGGATCAAGCACCTCAAGCTCACAGTGTCCAGCTTGCTGCTGAGCCAGCCATCATCCTTGGGGCGTGGGGGTGGGGGGAGCTTTGGGCTGGCGTGGGAGTACGGGTCCCCGAGGAAGTTGATACCCTGGTCACCGTGACTTGTGTGCCACCGCGCCCCAGACTGCTGCTTGGAGCTGACGGTCCTCCTTGGCTGTGGACAGGTGGTGGGAGGCTGCGTCTTGGGTAGCTGCTGACTCACAAGCCACCGTTCCCTGGGTGTTTGGAAATGCATCAGGTCAACAAAGTGTTTAAGGACCGGGGGACCCCCAGTGAGAATCTGGCCTAGCTCTGGTGACCTCGCCACACTCAAGAACATGACTTTCATCAAGAGCCCCTGTAACAACCTCAATTCTCAGATCTTGGCTGTGACCTCATGAGCAAGTTCGCCACTGATGTCCATGGATGGAGGACACCAGCTTCCCCCTCACCACTGCAAACCAGGGGGCCTTGCCCCCCTGGGTCCTGCCTTCTTCCTCAAGCTCTGAGGTTCCAAGTGGACCCCAGAGCAACCCCAGGGAGCACCAGCTGAAGAGGCTCAGCCAGGACCAGGGCAGCTGCTGCCTGTGGGGGCTGTGGTGGATCATCAGGGTCAAGTCTTGAGCTGCTGGTCTTGTTTGGTTTTCCATGTTTCCTTATTTTATCTTGGCTTGTAGAATCAAATCATGTTTGATTTACAACATCTACCTGACTCACCTACGCCCTGATTTCTCTCTGTGCTCCCTGCCCCCCACTCATCGCCTTCCCCTCCACTCTCTACCCCTGTGTTACTTCTTTTCCATCTCCTCCTTCGTCCCCTCCTCCTACAAATGCTTATCCAAGGATTAATCACGTTGGTAGAAAGTAATAATTATTATGAAAACAGAATTTGGTGTGGGAGCAGCCCATTTTGGAATCAAAATTAGACTGAAAACTTGGCTCGGCTACTCAGAGGTTCTTCAAAGATGTGTAACGTCTCTGAGACTCGGTTTCCATATCCGTAAAAGGGGCTTCTGTGATGGGAACTATAACTCCATGTAAAGAGCCTCATGACCTGTAATTGCAACTCTCTGTAGCTCTGTGAACTATAGTTGCAGCTATTCAGAGATGGGCATGGGGTGCCTGGCTGGCGCAGTTGGTTAAGCTTTGGACTCTTGGTTTCAGCTCAGGTCATGAGCTCAGGGTCATGAGATTGAGCCTCGTGTCGGGCTCCATGCTCAGTGAGAAGTCTGCTTCAGATTCTCTCCCTCTCCAACTGTCCCTCTCTAAAATAAGTAAATTAAAAAAAAAAAGGTAGGTGTGCGTGGGGAAGAGGACTGGGAAGGGATATTGAAAAATTGAACATGGCTTACTAGAGTGATTTTTCCCCTCCCCTTTGTATCTTTTTTATTTGTTTGTTTGTTTTAAAGATTTTATTTATTTATTTGACAGAGAGAGATCACAAGGAGGCAGAGAGAGAGGAGGAAGCAGGCTCCCTGCTGAGCAGGGAGCCCCATGCGGGCCTCGATCCCAGGACCCTGAGATCATGACCTGAGCCGAAGGCAGAGGCTTTAACCCACTGAGCCACCCAGGCGCCCTTCCCTTTGTATCTTTAAAACATAATGTTTCACTGTACTTCTATGATTCTCAACCCTGTCAAACCCAGTGCCCTCTTTTTATAACTATTATTTTGTGATACCCCTTTACTACCTAGAAATAAAAATCATAGATGATATAGCTCACTTGCACACACAATTTCATAAAAATTTAATATAATGCCCTAACTATATTATAAGGGAGAATGGAAGGCAAGTAATTTACATAATATAATATGTAATTCAATGTGTAGCTGCTTGACTGTGAGTATAGAAGCCGCAAGAAAGTAGGCAGATGCTCGCACCGATATCTAGAATGACCACGAAGGGGACGCCTACCAAAGCCAACTGACACCGCTGAGTTTTGTTGAGGGCCCCAATACTTCAAGTGGCATTGCTACCGGTGGTGGGGTTTCCTGGAATGGTGAACGACTGCTGGTCTGGTTCTCAATAAAACAACATGAAATCCATCATTCAGTCCCAGACCTGGAAGCTTCCGTGTAAATTAAGACTGTGAAAAATAACTTCGTGTTTAGAGGGCAAGTAGTGTATACATGAGTTTTTCATCCCCTTGAGTGTCCAGAGAGACTTTGGAACGCCAGCCGGTATGTGGGGCAATCTGTGTGGCCTGAGGTTGTCCCTTCTGTGGCATGGACCCAGCCCTCTAAGTATTCGTGGGGCCCTGTCCCTACCATTGTGACAACTGAAAGCCATCCCACACATTTCCACAATTCCCCCCTGGAGGGGCACTCTTCCATACTGAGAGCACGGCTGTATTTCTGTTAAAAAGTAAGAAGCAAACACCACGCTTTGGGAGGACCACCTCTGGGCCAGCATCACTCCCTCACTGCGGCTAAAAAGCGAGCGAGAACGGTAGCACTGATCCCACGTCTAGAAAATTGAAAGTGAACCAATTTGGTATCATCTACCCTGACAGGTTCGGCACATCTCTCCTGTCACATTCCTGTCTGTCCTTAGAGTCCTCGTACAGAATCTTCCCACAGATCCATGTTCCTGCTAATAGGATTTGTCTCAGACCTGGCATTCAGCTCCCTGTTGCTCCCGGAGCCCGTGGTGTCTGCTCTCCTCTCCTCTCCTTCCCGAGCCCAACGGTCATTGTGTTTCAGCTAATAAAACAACTCCCGGCCAGATGGCGGGGAAGAACACGGCCCCTGGGAGAAACGATGGTGCTGCCACCGAAGGCTGGACTGGTCAGGACCGTTTGGACTGAAGCCAGACGTTCCTAAGGGGAGGCTGACAGTCGGGTCTGCAACAGGCAGCCCCATCTGGGCGAACCACTTGTCCTGGACTCCGGAACTCCGCAGCAGCCAGCAAGCTCCAGTCCATGCTGTGGGTCTCTAGAAGCCTTCTGTGACATCAGTGTCTGTCTGCCTCAGAGTTGGGGGAATTTGAGTAGGGCTTGGGATTTCAAAAGGAAAAAATGCAACTCACATTGAGAATTTAAAGTTCCTGATCAAAAGCTCTCTATTCAGCCTCGTGATTCTGTCACAATCCTGGAGGCTGAATCCTTCATTTCAAGCATTTTTCCTGTATTATTATTAAAAACTAGACAGCAGGTCCCAAAAGGAGTCACTAATGCTTATTGGGGGTTAATTATAGTTTCAGATCTCCCAGAAATGGAGTCTTATATGATGGTCAATGAGAAATTTCCTGACTAGTACTAGTCGTCATCTGCCCGAGAGACCCTGCTATTTCTTCAAAATAATGAGCCTAAAATAATCCTTGTGCCAAAGAGGCATATTTTGTGGTGGCAAATTCTGCTCCCCCTCAGACCTACCCTTACAGGGTTGTGGTGAGGATTCAGTGGGGTTCAGGTGTACAGTGCTTAGTGCGGTGCCTGGCTCACAGCAGTCCCTCAACAAATGGCCACTGCTAGCCTTGTCTTCAGTCTGTGCTGGGAGGCTCGTCTCCACTGTACTCTTGGGCGTCCTGCATCCCAGTCCAAAAGTCACTCTCGTCAAAATGGGATTCTTCTCTTTTTCTTGTGCCCTGTAACCCATTGGTAATGTAACCCATTGGTAAGTCCAGTGAGCTTTACCTCAGAAACATGCCTGAGTCCATTCTCATTTATTTATCTCTACTACCACTTGGCCGTGACAATACTGCCCTAATTGATCCTTCTCTTTGACTCTTACCTTTCAAAATCCATTCTCTACACAGAAGCTGCAGCCATTTCTTAAAAATTTGATTCGTGTCACCCCTTTGCTTAAAACCTCCAGTGGTTCTCCATGCCACCTAGAATTAAATTTAAGATCTTAAATTAAATTTAAGGTGTTCCTGGTTCCATGTGATCTGACCCCCATCCACTCTACAGTCTCATCTTGTGCTTTCCCTTCTGTTCATCATGATCCTGCTGCACTGACCTTCTTTTTCTTCCATTAAGACAAACTCATTTCTCCCTCCACACTTTGTACTTGCGGTTCCTTCAGCCCGGGATGCCCTCCCTGGCATGACTTACTTTCCTTATTCAGGCCTTAGGAGAATTGTCACCTCCTCAGAGAGGCCTTCCTTGACTACCTTGCCTAGTGTAGCCCATCACTGTATGGTTACCTTGTCCAATCTAGAACACTTCCAGGACTGAAAGGGAGATCTGTAACAAGTAAGCCAGGACAGCAGATTTCAGGCAGCACAGTCCTGGGTGGGTCAAGATGTGATGAGGCTTCCCATTACTCCCACCCTGTCTGTCATCGCACTGTGCTGTATTCTCTTCCTAGCCCTTGTCATTTTTTTTTAAAGATTTTTATTTATTTATTTTACAGAGGGAGAGAGATCACAAGGAGGCAGAGAGGCAGACAGAGAGAGAGGGGGAAGCAGGCTCCCCGCTGAGCAGGGAGCCCGATGCGGGCCTCGATCCCAGGACCCCGAGATCATGACCTGAGCCGAAAGCAGAGGCTTTAACCCACTGAGCCACCCAGGCGCCCTTAGCCCTTGTCATTAATTGATGGTATTAGCATGCTCATTAGCTCTCTGCTCTGTTACAGTGTAAATTCCAAGAGGATGGGGATGCTGTCTTTCTGGTTCACTGTTACACCCTCATCCCCCTGAATACTGTTAAAAAGCAAAATTCAACTGAGTAAATGATGAAGATCTTACTGGCTTTATTAAATGATTCATGAATTGGGCGGCATCCAGTCTAGCAGATAGAAAGGAGCTCTAAGGAGTCATACAAAATGACTTCTTTAGGTATGCTAACCCTGAGAACTAAAACTGCCAATTATTTTACCAGTAAAAATGGGTTTATTAGGGGATAGCAGAGAGTTGCAATCCAAGACAAGGAAGCTCTGGCAAAAACAAAGGCAAGCCCGCAGAACAAAGGAGAGGAACACTTTTATACAATAAAGGAGGAATTTGTGAGGGCTGGTCTAGACAAGAAGCCCATTGGAGTCAACTGGGAGCTTGAAGTATAGTGGCTTCTCATTGGCTGGGCTGCGGCAGTCTCTCATTGGCTGAGCTGTTGCCAGGGCAGGGGGAAACCTTTCTTCCTCCAGCTCTGGTAGTAAAGTAGTATCCACCTGCAAGGTAGTCTCTTCCTATTGGATGTGCACTTGAGGAGGAGTGGGAGGGCCTGAGCGCTCCTGCTGAACCTCTTGACTGCTTTTAGTGAGTTTCCCCCTTTATTAATTTTCACAGGCATAAGGGAGGGAGTGGGAACAGGAAGTTATACTAGGCCAAAAAAGCAGGTTGGTTATTGCAAGGTCACTTTCCTTTAGGGGACCACAGGGATCTGTCAGGCAGATTACCTGACCTGGTGCTGGTCAGAATCTTCCTGACTGAGTGGTTTAGGATTACATTTCTGGGAGAGTTTAAACTATAATTCTCAGCTTGGTGAAGTGGACTTAAGCATAAATGAGTGCATTTTGAGCCTGTTGCCTTGTTTTTAGCTACACAATTTAGCACAAAGTAGGTATCTTTAAATATGTGTGGAATAAAATATATTGAACGTAAGGCGCCACGATGTCCATGAATTAGGTGTTTGGGTTAGTTATGGGATTAGTTATGGGTCAGGTAGCTGGCATTATGGGTTAGTTGTCCTGGCTACCCTCCTCTTGTCTTTTTGAACAGTGAATCAGAAAACCTGCCTTTCTGTGCTGACCAGGAATCGTGTTCTCATCCAAATCAGGAGCTCTGACCAAAGCTGGCTGGGGTTTTACAGGGCTACCCAGAGGTTGCTTATTTATTCTTAGTGGCCCCCATTTTTGAATTAGGTTTGGTAAGTTCAGATCAGGAAATAGTTCGGGGAGTACTATTTGAGAGGTACTTACTCACCCTGATTAGAAAGCGCCATGGTTTTACAACACTTGGAACCGTAAAATAAATGCTCTCCCTGCTTATTGATTGGAAATGCCAGAAAAGCAATGCTGGAAATAACACACTGGGATCATTGAATTAATTAGTGTGGATACCGATTGTGTAAAATCCGGTTATTGTGGAGTGGGGATTGGATTGCATGTTAATTAATATTTAAGTCCTTTGGAAGTAGCACTGGAAGGAAGAACCCTCCCTCGACCCTTTGGTTCCTCCGCAGCCCATCCCCCACGAGATGGGATTTCTTGGGGGCCCAAACAAGAAATCCCCTTATCACAGGCAGCACAGATTGCAGACAGGAATTGGAGTCGCACTATTTGCATTTCTATAAAGGAAGGGCCTGGTATTATGTAACTGCATGTGGGTTCCGAGGGCTTCTAATGGGTCTCCCTTTGTACAGTCTCTTAGCAACCAATTGAAGTTTGTAAGCTGAAACAAAGAGACTCAAGACCGCTGTTCCTCGAGCACATTCCTCTGAGTCCAGCCAACCTCTTAAGAGAAAGAGCTTGGGGGGCTACCGGGCCTTTTCTGCTTTGCCAAAGGTCAGGATTCCTTGTCTCGTCCTTTCACCTGGAAAGGAAAAGGAACTGTGGGGTTGGGCGACAGGTGGGAGACCAGCTCGCTGTGTTCTGTCTCTAGAACTTCACCTGAAGCCTGGGGAAGTCTTCAGAGACGTTGACTGGCATTCGTTCATTCTAAAATGAGGCAGTGCTGCGTGATGGTCCTGACTGTCCTCTAGCGCCCGTGGGCATCTGGGCTCTGTCACCTGTTCGCTGCACGTCCTTGGGCAACTTACATTTCTGGGCTTTAGTTTCTTCATCTGTCACACAAGAACAAAACCACCTTCCTCACTGGTTTGCTGAGAGCATTACGGTACAACAGAAATTTGACTAATCGCTATCCAAGGTCAGGGTTCCCTATGTGTCAGGCACTTCCTTTGGTGCTGAAGGAACTGAAGTAAATAAAACAGACAAAATCCCTGCCCTCGTGGAGATTATGTTCTAATAGTAAGTGTGTGTGTGTGTGTGTGTGTGTGTGTGTGTGTAGTATACAGAGATTATAAATGTACATGTTAGCTATTTATTCATTAACTTGTTAATTCTGGTTGGTTATCCCTCCATTTAATCATTCAGTGACTAATTTTTTTTTTTTAAAGATTATTTATTTGACAGAGAGAGATCACAAGCAGGCAGAGAGGCAGGCAGAGAGAGAGGAGGAAGCAGGCTCCCCGCTGAGCAGGGAGCCCAATGCGGGCCTCGATCCCAGGACCCTGAGATCATGACCTGAGCCAAAGGCAGAGGCTTTAACCCACTGAGCCACCCAGGTGCCCTCAGTGACTAATTCTTAATCACCTTTCCTTCCTTTCTTCCTTCCTTCCATCCATCCATCCATCCATCCATCCATCCATCCATCTGACGTTTTCTGAAGGAAGAGGACAACAGTAACATGGTCCCTCTATTCAGTGTAACAAGGGCTATAATAAAAAACAGACACAGACAAGGTGTATAACAAAGTTTCTTAGCTTGGGCACTACTGCCGTTTTGGGCCACGTGATCCTTGGTCGAGTGTATGTGGTGGGGGATGGGCTGCCATTTGAACTGTAGGCTATTGGCCCACACCCCTGGCTTCTACTCCCTCGATTGCTGTAGGGCCCCCATGTGACAACCGCGAGTCTCTAGACATTGCTAAATGACCCGTAGTGGTGGTGGGGGGGGAGGGGACAGAATTGCCCCCCGGTGAGAATCCCTAAGTTTATAGGAACACTGTCCTCAGGAAGGGAAATTCACCCACCACATTTGACCGGAAAGGAAATGAACCCAGGGCTTTAAAGTTTTGCAGCCACAGCAACATTGCCAGACATTTCGTTTCCTAGAGATCTGTTTTCATGTGCTGGAAATCAGGGAGGGACTTAGGGAGTTCTGGCAATTAGAAGTAGAATCTTACCCACAGGGACTCTTTCTGTCACCTCTGAAAGTTGTGGCTTATTTTAAAAACATCTTTGAGCCTCACGGAAGAAGGAGGGTTTTTGGTTTTTTTTTTTAAAGATTTTATGTATTTATTCAACAGAGAGAGAGAGAGATCACAAGTAGGCAGAGAGGCAGGCAGAGAGAGAGGAGGAAGCAGGCTTCCGCTGAGCAGGGAGCCCAATGCGGGCCTCGATCCCAGGACCCTGAGATCATGACCTGAGCCGAAGGCAGAGGCTTTAACCCACTGAGCCACCCAGGCGCCCCGGAAGAAGGAGTTCTGACAGAGAAGGCCTGGAACACAGACTCAGGCTTAGTGCCTTTGGAGTCTGTCCTGATTTTATTGACGGCTCCACACCTATAAAATTCCACCCAAGATTTCTCATTGGGGAGAAGAGCAGAACAAGGTCTCTCTAAGGGACTCTTTTGAGATTGGCCAAAGTGCCGGATGTCCAGCTTGATTAAAAGGAACATGCCGGATAGGGTATCAGGTTGAGCTGAGAGCCGCCATTTTGGTCCGCAAGCACCTTCCACACTCAGCTCCTGAATACTAGCAAGGTGACTCTCCTTACCTCTTTCTTCCCTGCCCCGGATATGTTCACTCCCAGGGACATGTGAGTCACAGGAAGTTTGTCTGGGAACCTGTGGCGTCTTAAGTAGCTCTTGAATCTTACACTCTTTCTCTCCATTCCCCTGCATCCTCTCCTGTCCCTTCCCCCCATCCTGTCAGGTTCTCATTTGATCACATCTGGACTATTAACAGTCGGAACTGTTCACCTCCCACCTACTCTTGCCCCTTTAATCTGTCCTCTGCAGAACAGAGACCAAAGTCTTCCCATTGAACTTAGACCAGAATACAAACTGGCCTTCAGGGTTGTGCATGATCCACCCTCCTGCCCAACAGCAACACCAGCCACTCTCCCTGTGCTCATTCCACGCCTGCTTTACCAGCCCTTCCAGCAAATTCACACCAAATACGATTGTGTCACATTTCCCCTTACAGGCCCCCAGTTCTTCGAGATCTTCTCTGGTGTCTCATGGTTCTGAGGATGAGAATCCCAACAAGGCCCCCGACTCCATCCCAGTTGGGCTTCTGCCCACCACTCCGACCTCATCTCCCATGACCCCCATCTCTGTGGTCTAGCTGCCTCCCCTGCACACGGGACTCTCCCCATCATGGGCTTTGCTTCACCCTAGAGGCTCTACCCTTCCCTTTCTTCACGTCAGTACATCACATCTGAGCTTCAGTGTAATCATCTCATGCCGAGCTCCCGTCCTCTTCTTATATGTGCTTATTGCATTATATACTCTCGCTCATGGCTTCCTAGTGGCCAATTTTCATTTATTTACACGCTTATTATATTAGCAGCTGTCCTCCACTGCAGACTCGAAGCTCCACAAGGAATGTGGCCATGTCTGTTTTATTACCATTTTCAGCCCAGTGTTTGGAATTGTGCCTTACTCACAGCACTGAGAGGTGCTAAGTAAGTATTAGTGAGAAGACTCAGCTCCCCCCTCCATTACAAAGCCCCACGTTTGGAGGATTGGGCCAACACGAGCTTTTCTGGAGCCATGGGGGACAGGTTGAGGATGGGGCAGACTAGGGAATTTGCACTCCACGAGACATGAGGGCAGGTTAGAGCATCAGGAAATTGTATTACTTGACATTCTCTGACCTCTTTCTGTGTGCACTTTCATCCTATATTATCTATATTACAAAGCCCTTGAAGGCAGGCATAGGGCCTTTTTTTTCTGGTACCATGAGCACCTTGCTCAGGTATACAGTAGGTGCTCAACAGAACTGCACCAAATGAATGGATGTATGCATTATGGAGTCAATGCAGGTCTTATTGTCTGAGCTGAGGTTCACTCAGGAGTCACTTGGTGAAGGAAGGGAAGGCTTGGGATGGTTATTTATCAGTAAAACACGATGTGTTGGAGGTTTTCACACAACATGATAGAAAGGGCCTGAATGGTTTCTTCCTAAGCTAACTTTTTTTGCAAGCATACTTTTACCAGGCCCTGTGATAAATGCTTTGTGTGCGTTATCTCATTTAACACGAAGTTCATTTGCAGTGCTGCTAACTTTGTAGATGGGTAAACTGAGGCTTGGAGACAACTAACCAGTCTAAGGTCAGAGAGCAGTTGGCAGAGTTAGTACTCAGATTTGGGTCTGACTTCCCAAGTTCCCAGAGGTAGTTTACTGCAAGGACTCCTTCACTAATTCTGGGCCCAGAAGAGAGCGGCCAATATCTTTGCCTCCGTGTCTTCACCCATCGGATGGAACATTCCATTCCTGCCCAGATCTCAGGGTTGAATGGGAGGATGTGTGGGGGCAGACAGGCATCAGGGGTGCCGTGATTCATTCACTGAGCTCTGGCGCCACGTAAGCGTGAAAGAGCATGTTTGTGTTACGTGTGTTACGTGAGCTCCCATTTCTCAAGCCTCTGTCAATGGCCAGGCGGCAGTCTGCATGCAAGGTGACCCTGAATGGGTACCTGCTTTCCAATTCCCACTGGAGGGGCCCCTTCCATCTTAGCAGACTCAGAAGCCAGAAGAGGTATTTCGCTCTGGTTTCTGGTAATTTGCTCTGCTCTGTGAACTTCTGTATTTGCCTGTCCAATTTCATGAAAATTGGATTAGTAAGTGTTCAGTGGTGCTGACTCAACCAGTCTATAAGTGATGGTGTCAAATGGAAGCAGAGCCCACTGGTATGATGTTTGGACCCACGGCTGCCGGGAGTTCGGGATTCTGCGGGGGGCATAGCATAGGCTACTCTTAGGGAAGATGGTACCCTCCCTCCCCCGGCCCCACAGACCTGTGAAAAGTGGAGGGACACTGCTTGCCTCAGAACAAGGAGAGGGTTTGCTTCGGATGCTGGTGAGCTTGTGATTTGGTCAAGATGTCCATTCATTTGTTCACTGAATCTTTTTAAATTCGCACCTGCTATGTGTCGGGCTGTTTTGGGCTCTGGAGAACCAGTGATGAATAAAACAGAATTTCCGTCCTGGTGAAGCTTACCTTCTGTCCGGACTAGGGAAACAATCACCGAATGAATACACAATAGAACGTCAAGCACAATTCTATCCAGTGCTTCTGTGCTCTCTATGAAGTATGAGTAAAGGTCATCTTTTTAAAGATTCATTCATTTATCTATTTATTTGAGAGAACGTGTGCCAGTGAGGGGGAGAGGAGCAGAGAGCAAGGGACAGGCAGACTCCATGCTGACCGTGGAGCCCGATGCAGGGCTCAGTCCCATGGAAAAGGTCATCTTTTTAAAAAACAGCTTTATTGAGATATAATTCACACATTATAGAAATCAGCCATCGAAAGTGTACGGTTCATTGGTTTTTAGTATATTCACACACGTGTGCGGTCACCACCACAGACAATTTTAGAACATTTCATCACCCCAAAAAGAAACTAAGCTTTAGCTATCCGTCACTGTCCTATATCCTACCCCCCGCCCCCAGCCCTAGGCGCCAGTGACCTACTGTCTGTCTCTACAGATGCGACTGTTCTGGACAGAGAAAGAGCCCTCTTTTGAGAGTGAGGGGCAAGGAAGTAGCCTTTATCACCCATCCGTCCCAAATGAAGCCTCTTGGATTCAGTTTCCCTTGGAACTGCCTCTCGGATCCAAATTGCCATTGCTTTGTAAGCTTGGGTTCTGGGATGGGAGGGGGGGCCAGGGGTCGCTCTTTCATGACCTCACCTGCTCAGCTAAACCCTCCCTGAGGTGGTGTGCTCCCAGCCAGCCCATGCGCGCACGCGCACACATGAGAGGCGCCGGCCCCACGTGCAGGTGTGTCTTCAGGCAGTGATCAGCGTGTCCTGTCCCTAGAGGCCTCCCCTTAGTCCATGTGGCCGTCATTCCTCCCCTGGGCAGCTGCAGTAGCCTGCTCTCTGCTTTCCCCGCCTCCCACCTTCTTCCCTTCCAGCCTGCTCTTCCCAAGACGTTAGGAGACAGGTGATAAAGTCGGACTGATCCGGTCCCCTTGTGCCGATGACTGCCCCGCGTGGTCCTCACGGTAGCCGAGGCTCCTCTCCGTGGTGCATGAGGCCCTGCCTCACCTGGCCCCTGCGTCATCTGTCACGGTCCCCCTTGGCCATCGGAATCACGTGCAGTCCCTGCCCGGTGGCCATGTGCTCCCTAGCAGGCTCTCGCAGGCACTGCGGGCCCGTCCGGAGCGCTCTTCTGCCCACAGCACCTAACTCCCACTCATCCCTCAGGCTTTAGCCTGAATAATCCTTGTAGATTCCTTAGGGATTATTTTAGGGGCCTTCCCTGTCTCCTCAGAATGTCCTTGGGTGCCTGTATTATTTCTCCATTACTACTTGACATATTACCCCGCAAACTTAGCATTCTCTCTCCATGAGTACTTACTGTTTCGTGCTTTCTCTGGGTCAGGAATTCGGGAATTGGTGGTTCTGGATCAGGGTGTCTCATGAGTAGTCATGATGTCGCCTGCGGCTTCAGTCGTCTGAGAGCTTGACTGGGGTGAGGTGAGCCCTTTCAAAATAGCTCAGCCCCATGGCCATTGGGAGGCCTCAGTCCGTCGCACCGTGGGCTGCTTCACAGGCCTTGCAGTGTGCTTCCAACGTGGCGGCCAGCTTCTCCCAGAGTGATGGGCCGGGAGAGAGGGTGGGAAGCTACAGTGCTTTTTAGGTCTACAGTGGACTGAATGTTTGTGCCCGTCACCCCCAAAGTTTATATGTTGAAATGCTCATCCCCAAGGTGACGGTCTTAGGTGGAGCCTTTGGGAGGTGATGAGGTTCTGAGGGTGGAGTCCTCGTGAATGGGAGCAGTGTCTTTAAAAAAAAAAAAAGCGAGAGCCAAAGCTCTCTCTCCCTCTTTCTGCCGTGTGGGGAGACAGGCGGCTGCAGCTCGTCTGGAGCCCAGAAGACGGTCCTCACCCGCCCCCGACTGATTGCAGTCAGCCTTCCAGTCTCTAGAACCGGGGGAGACAAGTGTGTGTTGTTTCTAAGGCCCCGGGGGTATTCTGTCACAGCAGCCTGACGAGGCTGAGACAGGGGCCCGGGCTCTGCAGTCACAGACTGTGGCTTCTAGCATATACTGTGGGTTAGAAGTGATTCGTTAAGAACCAGCTCACACTTAAGGGAAGACAGTTAAGCTCTACTTCATGAAAGAAAGAATGTCTAAGCATTTGTGGACACCTTTTAAAACCACCATAGTGCCGCTTGTCCACACTGCCAGCCTCCTGGCCCTGACCGAGCCCCGGGCAGACTGTTGTCTCCCTCCGTCCCCCCACTGCTCCCTGTCAGTTCCTTGAGGGTTGGGACTGCTTTCCCTTCACAGCCATATTCCTAGATGCTTCCGTGGGTTCTTGCCTCGTGCTTGGTAACCACCCCTTTGTTTGAATGAGCCAGTGATGTGTTCTGGACACATGAAGGCTACAGACCGGTACTTCTCTCACACCGCAGGCCTGCAGATCACCAGGGGTTTGGTTAAAAGGAAGATTCTGATTGAGTAGGTCTGGGGTGGAGACCGAGGGGCTGTGTTCCTAACAAGCTCCAGCTGAGGCCGATGCTGCGCGGCGTGGAGGGCGGGTCTAGAACACGTGATCCTAGTTCCGGACAAGCTTCCGGACCGAGCTGGGAACACGGGGGGCCACCCGGACCGCCTGAGGCCGGCCGCAAGGCAGTGTTGGCCTCGCTCTCTCTTCCTTGGCCCGGCGCGATGGAAGAGATGCCAGTACAAGGCGGTCAGGAAGGCGTCTGTGGGATGCAGGAAGCATTCGAAGCTTACGTAAGTTCTCGGTCGGCTTTGGCTCTGGAATAGAGCTGGGGCGGTGGGGGGAGGGGTCCCTTGTGTTTTCATGTTTGGGCAGAGGGGTTGTGTAGCATGAGCCAGGACCAGAGGGAAGCCGGCCAAGCTTCCTGGGAGGATCCAGAAGAAAGGTGGGGTTGGGTGGTGGCAGGTGACGGAGTCCTCGTCTGTGCCCCCTTGAACCCATGAAATCCAGCTCGGCTGGAAGCAGGCTGATAGACCAGGTGAAGTGTTTATATTCTTCTTTCCAGGTCTTGGGAGGATGTACAATTCTAAGGGTCACCTTTTAAGGAAAATTGAGTTGATTTGTAACATTGAAACGCTTTCCGTGAATATCTTGGGTCTCACTTCTATGCTCGTGGCTCCGATTTTAGCAGCGTGGGGCACTGATATATATGTGGGACACCTGGGGTCTCAGGCTGGCTGGTTGTTTCCCTCGTGAGGGGCTGGTGGAAGCAGAGGGCAATCATGAGAACCCTGACCATTGGGGAAAAGGTTTCACGTCTGCTGAATCCAGTGCTTCTCAGTCTTGACTGCACATTGGAATCACCTGGGATCTTTAAAAAAAAAAAAATGCCTGGGTTCTGTCTCCAGATTTCTGACTGGAGTGTGGTGTGGATACGACCGTTAAAACACCTGTCCGGGTAACTGTGTTGTGTGGCTGTGGTGGACAGCCACTGGCTTCATTGTGGGTGAACCCCTCGCTAATAGCAAGGCAGGCGACATTCTCCCCCTTCGTGTTCATGTGTGTGTGTGTTTCACAAACGTTAACACGGTATTACAGGGTGGAGTGGCTGGTTCAAAGTCACATTACCAGTAAGTCAGAGGCTCAGAATTGTAAGCCCAAAGTAGTCTTTTTCAGTTTGCATCAGGATTACCTCTATGTGGCTGGTATTCTGCTCCTTACAAAGGAAGAGAAACTGAGAGTGATGGTTAATTTTATTT
The DNA here is from genome assembly GCA_002007465.1 of Ailurus styani. Lineage (NCBI taxonomy): Eukaryota > Metazoa > Chordata > Mammalia > Carnivora > Ailuridae > Ailurus > Ailurus styani. The sequence continues at coordinate 1,888,777 of LNAC01000248.1, forward strand.
GCCACCTTGACCTGGCCCTGGTATTTGGGTAAAGATTACTCTGGGTTGGTCTGGGAGGGTGTTTTGGAGTAAGAAGAATACTTGAATCCATAGACTGGGTAAAGCAGATTAACTTCTCTGTCATGGGTGGGCCTCATCCAGTCAGGTGAAGGTCTGAATGGAAGAGAGAGACTGACCCTCTCGTTAGCAAGGGGGAATACTTCCTGCCTGATTGTCTTGAGCTGGGACATCAGTCTTTTCTTTATTCGGACACCAACTGAAACATCAGCTCTTTTTTTGGACTGGAACTAGACCACTGGTTCTCAGGCCTTTGCACTTGGTCTAGAACTTACATCGTCAAGCCTCCTGGGTCTCCAGCTGGCGTGACTACGGATTTGGGGACTTAGGCTCCATAATCAGGTTAACCAGTTCTTTATAATAACAAATCTGATTTATAATAATAGTAACAAATCCTGTTATTTCCATTAATCTTATAATTTATAATCATATATATATATATGTGTGTGTGTGTGTGTGTGTGTGTCTTCTCTGGTCCTCTTTCTCTGGTGAACCCTGACCAGTGCACTGACAGAGGTAACAATTAGGTTTCGGGATAAAGGTCAGGCTTGAAGGTGGGGTATGGGATGCCCTTTCCTCTGCTGTTTCCGGTTTTGGAAGCTAAGTTTGGACCAGTACCCATATCAGATGAACAAATCATAGATGCTCTGATGACAAAGACAATGTCAGTGTCTGTTGATGCAGACCGTGAATAGACCAGGTGGGAAAACAAAAGTTGGCAGGAAGGGCTGTACTTCATTGACCCCAACCCTAGAGTGTGAGTGTTCTTTGTTTGGAACGATTCTCAGTTCTAGAGTTGATCAGACTCTTGAAACCTACCTGCCCACCGTTCATCCCCATTTAAACCAGCACATGCTCATGACAGATGGAGATGCTAGATAATTGCTTTGGTGGTGAGGAGAGACCCCAAAGGTTTTACACAAAAATAACAAGCATTCTCTAAGGAATGAAGCCAAGGTGCTCAGCCCCTGCTTGGCAGCCAGGGAGTGCGTCCAGTCAGACTCATCAGGGTGGGGAAGTATTTCACGGCGACTGCTGGATCGTAGATACACCTGGCTCCTGAGCGGCCTCTTAAGAGAGAAGGTTGGAATTTAGGAGAGAACCCCCCTTTATAGTTTTCATTAGGTATGGGATGTGGGGCGCTGGGGGCCTGGTCTGCGGAGAGGCCGCGGGATGGCTGCTCTTCGGGGCGGAGGAGAGCGGGCACACGGAGCGAGAAGACTGGGAATGGAGACTGTATGGCCGGTCCTGTGGTGGAGGAGAGATTTCTGGGGCTTTTGAGGGCAGGGGTACCTAATACTGCATTCCAGATGTTTGAAATGCCGTCCTGCGATCCCTTCCCTGACAGCGCTGGTACCCTCTTCTGTCCGCATATCTTGGCAGTAGCATTTGGGGGAGTGGTGCATTCGGTGCTTATTGTGGGGTGGGGGGTGTGGTATGGTGCAGAAAGAAGGGGGGGAAACCCTGTAGAATAGAAGGGTGATCTGTAAGACGAACCAGGTCAGTGGATGTGGAGCCCAGGGCTGTGGCGAACCTGAGTCTCCCCAAGAATCTCCAGAGAAATGGGGGGCAATGCTGGCTGTCCCTCAGATCAGGGTGTTGGAGAAAATGTCCCTTGAATATCAGAAGTCAAGGTGATATGTAGCACCTAGTCATGAAATAGAGACCTAAGGAAGTCATTGAGTCTTAAACAGAACGATTGTGGAGAGCAGAGTCCATGTAGTGGCCCCTGGAGAAATTAGGGGATTAGAGAATCATTCATTAAACACTGGCAACACTGCCTTCTGGGTCAGGCCCTTCGGTGTGTGCTGAAAATAGAGACCTTGCCTGGCCTCTGAAGAGCTTTTACTTCGGGGATGTGAAGGCAGGGGAGCTGACGTTTACCGAGCCCCTCCCCCATGTAGACAGGGGGCTGTGTGTTTCATAGGTGTGCTGTCCTCCTAAGATTCTCCCAGCAGCTTTGTAAGGAACCGTCATCCCCAACAGACAGATGGGTAGGCTGAGGCCCCCGAGAGTTTAGGGAATTTGACCCAGATCCGACCCAGCTGATCCATCATGAAACCAGTGTTGGGACCCAGGATGATCTGACTCTGAGGTTGGAGGCGTTGGAAGTTGGACCTTCTCTTGGTCAGAGGCCCTGGAAAATTCCTAGTAAAGGGTTCAGTCTTGATTTGTGATTTGGAAGAACATTCCCCCTCTTCCGGAGTCCCGCCCAGTCTGCAGTGATGCGCACCAGCCTGGCTCTTCTCGGGGGCCAACCAGTGCTCTCCTCCTCAGCTCCCTTTTTGGAAGCCAACACACCAACTCAGCAAGGCACGGGCTGAGCGTGGTGGCGGGGGGGGCTCGGGGAGAGTGGTGGGGGGACAGAGCAGGGGTAGCTCGGAGGGGAGACTGGGAGGACCCAGGAAGATGAGACCCTAGAAGCGTGGCCGGTCTTCGGCGGGTTAGCCTCATCCACCGTACTTAGCGAAGGGCAGTGCTGGGGGCCTTTTTCACGAGCCGTGTGCCCCGCGACAAGGAGAGAAGGAGAAATCCATGCTGTGGTCCCACAAGTACTCCGCGACAGGGGAAGTGAGGCTCAACCCTTCTGCACCGTCCACAGGATAGTTGTCTAAAGTGATTTGCTCCAGACCGGACCGGGACCCTGCTCCTCAAGGAATTCTCTAGGAGCTGGGTGGAGACACTCGGGGCACTCCAAGAGCAGAAGCGAATCGGACTGGCAGGTGGGGACGCCCCCGAGCCTGGGGTTGGCCGTGGCAAGTGGGTGGACATCTGTCATGTTCGTGTTTGCGGCACCGTCCTTTCCCTCGGGAAATGCTGCTCTTCCACTCGGATCCGCCGGTGGGGGTGGCCTGTCCACCGGTTTCGCACCCGGTGCCCTGGCCGCAGGCCGGACTCAGCCAGTGACAGCACCGTGTGCGCCCGGCTCGGCGGACGAGCCCAGGGCTGGGCGCGCGCCCCCAGCTTGCCCGTGACAGCCGTCTGGCTCGGCAGTGAGGACCCGGGACGTTGGCGTTTCTGTGTTTCTGCGTGATGCGGTTCGAAGGACGAGCGGCAGGGACTCCCGGGGGCCACCTTTGTCTCTCTCAAGGCACCCTCCCGCCGTCTGCAGGGGAGCATAGGATCCAACGGGGGCTGCAGACTCGGAGGAAAGGGGGACCATGAGTTTCGAGACTCCTGTTCCGGGGCGCCTTAGAGCACCCTCGTTCTTGTGCCTGGGGCTTGTTTTTGTACTTTGTGTCTTACGCAGTTTCATGAACCAACAGATTGTTCTTCTGAATACACGTCTTTGAATTGGCTTCCTATGACTTGCAAGGGATAGAACCCCGACGAATGCAGACGGGAACTTTAAAAATCTGTTTTGAGAATAGCTTCTTGGAAGCAGCTGGCACCTTACATGTTCTGTGCTGGGTGCTGAGATGGAACTCTGGACGCTGCCCCTACGTGTCTGAACTTTTGAAGGGACCTCCGTGGTCAGGAAGGCCCCTTCCCTATCCGGCGGGTGCAGAGCGGACGGAGCTCCCGGGCGGCAAAGAGCCCCGGTGACCACACTGCAGGCTGCTAGCGGATCCGAGGCCAGAGAGCGCCCGGGGCTCTTGGTTCCCAGGCCGGCACTGGGCCGCGGGGGTCAGGCGGCGTGCAGCCCCCAGGCACAGCAGTGGAGCCCACCAACTGAATGCAAACGCAGGGGGTCAGGAGTCTGCGACCCTCGACTTCCAGGCAGCCGTGCCCCCTTGTAGCGTCCGCAGGGACTTCCGAGACCAGGGCAGGTGTGACTCATTCTTGGTTAGGATCTCACTCACGGAGCTGGTCTAGAACTCACCTTCGGGCACCCTGGTTAGCAAGGCCTCGAGCCAACCCTCCCAGAGGTCTAGCTGCTTCCACCAGAGGTTTGGCCTTCAAGGGGAGACCTGTGCTGGAGGCCCCGCAAGGGTCCGTTGGGGGTAGGGTCTGGGACACTGCTGAAACAGAACTTCATTCCCATTTCAGCTACAGCAGCCTTCCCAACCCCCCCGTTTTTAATTTTCTTTTATATCTTGGAGTTTAATGTGCAGTGTTGTTGTTTTTATGGCTTCTCTATAAATGAAAGGGGAAAAAACCCCTGAAAATCATTAATCTGATGAATTTGAACCAACCACTGCTGTTCTCTGAACAAAAAGTGACACGTGACAGGACAAATCAGCAAGAAAAAAATTCCAACCAATCTTTTTGTGAAAAATGCCCCAAAATGTCATTATTGAAGGGGGAAAAATTACTGTTGACTTTACAGCAACTCATGTTTTGCAAAATTTTATTAAATAGTGAATGTAAAGACTGCATTTGGATAGATGACCTCATCATGCCCATATGTTAATTAAGAAATATGGCCTCATTCTCTTGTTCATTCGCAAGATATTCAGAGTATCTGTGCCCTGGGCTTACCATGCTAGGTGCTTGGAACACCACAGTGAACAGGACAGGCAGCATCCTTCCTCCTGCGTCGAGTTTAGAAGATCATCCTTCCCTTGCAATCAAATCCTCTTTTTTGAGAACTTTTCTTTGGACACACTCAGATGGAAAAAAGTTTTTAGCCAATAAATCTGGAATCCATCCATGTTTCTGAAATCACTTAACTTCTCTAGCTGATTTCTATTTTTATGTATTTTAATTCCAGTATAGTTGATGTACTGTTACATAATTTTCAGGTGTACAATATAGTGATTCAACGATTCTATATATGACTCAGTCCTCAAGATAAGTGTGCTCTTAATCCCCTTCACCCATTCCCCACTCCCCTGTAACCGTCAGTGTGTTCTCTATGGTTAGGAATCTATTTTTTCATTTGTCTTTTTTTTTCCTTTGTTTTGTTTCTGAAATTCCACAAATGAGTGAAATCATATGGTATTTGTCTTTCTCTGACTGATTTCACTGAACATTATACTCTCTAGATCCATGCAAGTTGCAAATGGCAAGATTGCATTATTTTTTATGACTCCTATTTCACTGTGTATATATTACCACGTCTTCTTTACCCATTCATCTATTGATGGACACACGGGCTCCTTCCAGATCTTGGCTATCGTAAATAATGCTGTAATAGACAGAGGGCTGCATATATCCTTTGGAATTAATGTTTTTGTATTCTTTGGGTAAATAACCACTAGGGTGATTAATGGATCATAGGATAGTTCTATTTTTAATCTTTTGAGAAACCTCCATACTGTTTTCCTAAGTGGCTACACCAGTTTGCATCCCCATCAACAGTTCCTTTCTCTTCATATCCTCACCAACACTTGGTGTTTTTAAAATTTTTTATTTTAGCCATTCTCATGGATGTGAGGTGGTATCTCATTGTGGTTTTGATTTGCATTTCCCCGATGATGAGTGATGATGCACAACTTTTTATGTGTCTGTTGGCCATCTGTAGGTCTTCTTCAGAGAAATGTCTTTTCATGTCTTCTTCCATTTTTATTTGCATTAATTGTGTGTGTGTGTGTGTGTGTGTGTGTGTGTGTGTTGCAGAAGTTCTTCAGATATTTTGGATACTAACCCTTTATCAAATATGTCATTTGCAAGTGTCTTCTCCCATAGGTTGTCTCTCAGTTTTGTTGACTGTTTCCTTTGCTGTGCAGAAGCTTTTAATTTTGATGTAGTCCCAAAAGTTTATTTTTGTTGCCCTTGCCTCAGGAGACCTGTAGAAAAATGTTATTACAGCTGATGTCAGAGAAGTGACTGCCTGTGCCCTTTTCTCGGATTTTTATGGTTTCAGGTCTCACATTTAGGTTCTTAATCCATTTTGAGTTTGTGTCTGGCATAACAAAGGGTCCAGTTTCATTCTTTTGCATGTGGCTGTCTGGTCTCCCCAAAAGCTTTTGTTGAAGAGACTTTCCTGCTGCATATTTTTGACTCTGTTGTCAAAGACCAACTCAACCGTAACATTGCGGGTTTACTTCTGGGCATTCTACTCTGTTCCATTGACCTATGTTCTGTTTTCGTGCCACTACCATACTGTTTTGATTATTACAGCTCTGTAATACATCTTGAAATGGGGGATTGTGATACTTCCAGTTTTGTTCTCCAAGATTCATTTTGCTATCTGGGGTCTTTTGTGGTTCCATACACATTTTAGGATTACGCTAGATCTGTTTAAAAAAATGCTATTGGTATTTTGGTAGGGATTGTACTGAATGAGTAGATTGCTTTGGGTAGTGTAGACATTTTAGCAATATTTGTTCTCCCAGGGCGCCTGGGTGGCTCAGTCTTTAAGCGTCTACCTTCGGCTCAGGTCATGATCCTAGCATCCTGGGATAGAGCCCCGCATCAGGCTCCCTGCTCAGTGAGAAGCCTGCTCCCTTTCCATCTCCCTTGCATTTATGTTCCCTCTCTCGCTCTCTCTCTGTCATAAATAAATAAAATCTTAAAAGCAAAATAAAAAAAGACCCCAATATTTGTTCTTCCAACCCACAGGTATGCAATGTCTTTCCATTTCTTTGTGTCGTCTTTAATTTCTTTCATTAGTGTTTTATAGTTTTCAGAGTATGGGTCTTTCACTTCTTTGGTTGGCTTTATTCTTAGTATTTTACTATTTTTATGCAATTGTAAATTGGATTGCTAATTTCTCTTCCTGGTCCTTCTTCATTATGTATAGAAATGCAACAGGTTTCTGCATGTTAATTTTGTATCGTGTGACCTTCTCAAATTCATCTGTCAGGTGTAGTAGTATTTTGGTGGATTCTTTACGGTTTTCTATATATATAGTATCCTGTCATCTGCATATAGTGAAAATTTTACCTCTTCCTTTCCAATTGAGATGACTTTTATTTCTCTTTGTTGTCTGATTGCTGTGGTTAGGACTTCCAGTGCTATGTTGAATAAAAGTGGTGAGAGTGGACATCCTTGTCTTGTTCCTGACTTGAGGGGGAAAGCTCTCAGTTTTTCTCTATTAAGGATGATATTAGCTGTGGGTTTTTCGTATATGGACTAAACCTACTTCGTTGAGGGTTTTTATCATGAACAGATGTACTTTTTCTCCTGCTTTTTCTCCATCTACTGAGATGCTCATATGGCTCTTCTCCTTTCTCTTACTGATGTGATGTATCACTTTGATAGATTGTTGAGTATGGAACCACCCTTGCAGCCCAGGAATAAATCCCACTCGATTGTGGTGGATGATTTTTTTTTTTAATGTATTGTTGGATTCCGTTTGCTAGGATTTTGTTGAGGATTTTTGCATCTATGTTCATCAGAGAAATTGTCTCTAGTTCCCATTTTTAGTGGTGTCTTTGTCTGATTTTGGAATCAGGTTAATGCTGCCCTCATAGAATGAATTTGGGTTCCTTTTCCTTCGTGTCCTTTTTTTTTTTTTTAATCGCTTGAGAACTAGAGGTATTAATTCTTCTTTATGTGTTTGGTAGAAATCACCTGAGAGGCCATCTGGTCCTGGACTTTTTGCTTGTTGAGAGTTTTTTGATCACTGCTTCAATAAAATTAAGATTTTATTTATTTATTTGTGAAAGGACACAAGCAGGGGGAACAGCAGACAGAGGGAGATGCAGGATCCCCACAGAGCAAGGAACCTGACCTGGGACTTGATCCCAGGACTCTGGGATCATGACCTGAGCCAAAGGCAGACATTTAACGGACTGAGCCACCCATGTGCCCCATCCTTTGTCTCTTTTTCCTGTCTTTGTTTTAAAGTCTGTTTTGTCCCGTATAAATGTTGCTACACCAGCTTTCTTTTGACATCCATTTGCATGAAAAACGTCTCTGTATCCCTTATCAATCTCCAGGTGTCTTTCGGTCTGAAATGAGTCTCTTGTAGGCAGCATACAGATGGGTCTTATTTTTTTTAATCTACTCTGTCACTGTGTCTTTTGATTGGACGTTTCAGTCCAATCAAAGTCATTATTGATACGTATTTATTGTCATTGTGTTACTTGTTTTCTGGTTGTCGTTTTCCTCTGATCCTTGTGTAGTCTCACAGTTTGCGGTTTTCTTTAGTGATATCCACGATTCCTTTCTCTTCATTGTTTATATATATGTAATTGGTTTTTGTGGTTACCATTAGGTTTGTATATAACATCTTCTGCATATAACAGTCTATATTAAGAGGGTGGTCACTTAAGTTCAAACCTATTCTTTCCTCCTCCCTCCCCCTACCATGTTTAAAGTATATGATGTCATATTTTACATCCTTTTATTTTGTGAATCCCTGGACTGATATTTTTATAGAAACACTTATTCTTACTGCTTTTGTGTGAACCAAAGATACTTTGACTTCTGGTCTTTTCTTTCTACTCAGAGGGTCTCCTTTAATATATTTTGCAGGGCTGGGGCACCTGGGTGGCTCAGATGAAGTATCAAACTCTTGATATCAGCCAGGAGATTGAGCCCCACATCACAGGCTCTGTGCTCAGCCGAGGAGTCTGCTTGAGATTCTCTATCTCCCTCTCCCCTCTGCCCCTACACCCAACAGAGGAAAAGTTCAGACTGTGACCTCTGCCACAGAACTATTGGATATGGACATAAAGAATATGTTGGAAATGGAATTCTGGGAAAAAACTGTCCAGGCAATGGCTAGGTTGGAGAAGACCATTAGTGGCAACATAAAATCTCTAAGGGTGGGAAATGAGAGCTGATTTGGCAGAACTTAAAAGTATTATCAAGGAGATCCAATCTAATCTAAATTCTCTAACAGCTAGGATAACTGAGGCAGAAGATCGAATTAGTGATCTAGAAGACAGGCTGATAGAAAGCAGGATCAGGAGGGGGCATGGAACAAACAACTTAGAAGGCATAGAATATAGAATATTAGAAAATAGAATTAGGGAAATAAATGCCACCATGGAACGTTCCAGTGCCATAATTTTTGGGATCCCTGAAGGCGTGGAGAAAGAGAGAAGACTAGAAGATGTAGTTGATCAAATACTGGATGAAAATTTCCCTAATCTGGTGAATGGAACAAGCCTTTGTGTCCTAGAGGACACCCCCCCCAAGATCAACAAGTCTAGAAAGACCCCCCAGACACTTAATTGTGAGATTCACAAATCATAAATTCAGACAGGAGCTCTTAAGGGCAGGTAGGGGGAAGAGATTCTTTACATACAGAGGAAGGACCATCAGAATAATGTCAGACCTGTCCACAGAAACCTGCCAAGCCAGAAAGGGCTGGCAAGACATATTCAGGGCAGGGCGCCTGGGTGGCTCAGTGGGTTAAAGCCGCTGCCTTTGGCTCAGGTCATGATCCCAGG
>LNAC01000248.1:1898175-1930351 GCA_002007465.1 Ailurus styani
AAGACATATTCAGGGCACTAAATGAAAAGAACATGCAGCTGAGAATACTTTATCCAGCAAGGCTGACATTCAGAATGGATGGAGAGATAAAGAGCTTCCAAGACTGGCAAGGTTAAATAAATAAATAAATCTAAAAAAAAGAAACCATTTCTGTCAGGTCTGGTTTAATGGTCATGAACTCCTTCAGTTTTTGCTTGCCTGAGAAACCTTTCTTTCTCCTTCTATTTTGAATGATAGCCTTACTGGATAGAGTATTTTTTCCCTTTTAGCATTTTTATTTTTTTTTATTTTTTTAAAGATTTTATTTATTTATTTGACACACAGAGAGAGATTACAAGTAGGCAGAGAGGCAGGCAGAGAGACAGGGAGAGGAGGAAGCAGGCTCCCTGCTGAGCAGACAGCCCGATGCGGGCCTCGATCCCAGGATGCTGAGATCATGACCTGAGCCGAAAGCAGAGGCTTTAACCCACTGAGCCACCCAGGTGCCCCCTTTTAGCATTTTTAAAAAGTATTTATTTATTTGACAGAGAGATCACAAGTAGGCAGAGAGGCAAGCAGAGGGAGAGAAGGAAGCAGGCTCCCCACTGAGCAGAGAGCCCGATGTGGGGCTTGATCCCAGGACCCTGAGATCATGACCTGAGCTGAAGGCAGAGGCTTAACCCACTGAGCCACCCAGGCACCCTCTCTTCTGGCCTGAAAGGTTTATGCTGAAAAATCTGCTGATAGTCTTATGGAGTTTCCTTTGTATATAACTTTTTTTTTTCCTCTTGCTCCTTTTAAAATGTTCCTTTATCACTTTTTTTTTTTTGCCATTTTAATAACTATGTGGACCTCCTTTGATTTTTTTGGGGAGTGGGTGGGATGGAGGGAATGCTCTCTGTGCCTCCTGGACCTGGATCTATTTCCTTCCCCAGATGTGGGGAATTTTCAGCTATTATTTCTTCAAATAAATGTTCTGCCCCTTTCCTCTCTCTTGTCCTTCTGGGATCCCTATAACGTGAATGTTTTATGCTTGATGGAGTCACTGAATTTCCTAAGTCTCTTCTTACTTTGCATAGTTCTTTTTTTCTCTCATTTGTTCAGCTTGATTACTTCCTATTACTCTGTCTTCTAGTTCATTAATTCGTTCCTTTGCATCTTCCAGCCTGCTATTTCTCCATCAAGTATATCTTAAATTTCATTTCTTGAGTTCTTCATATTTGATCGGTTCCTTTTTATGTTTTCTATCTCTATAATGGTCTCACGGATGTCCTTCATTCTTTTCTCAAGTCCAGTGAGTATTTTTATGATCATTACTTTAAATTCCACATCAGACATGTTACTTCTATCCATTTCACTTAGGTCTCTTGCTGTGGTTTGGTCCTGTCCTTTCATCTGTGATAGATTCCTCTTTCTCCTCATTTTGGCTAACTCCCAGTGTGTTTCTGTGGGTTAGGAATGTCAGGTTTTTGTTTTTGTTTTTAAAGATTTTTATTATTTATTTGACAGAGAGAGGGATTACAAGTAGGCAGAGAGGCAGGCAGAGAGAGAGGAGGAAGCAAGCTCCCTGCTGAGCAGGCAGCCCGACTCGGGGCTTGATCCCAGGACCCTGAGATCATGACCTGAGCCGAAGGCAGAGGCTTTAACCCACTGAGCCACCCAGGCATGTCAGTTTCATCTCTTGCTCTTGAAACCAGTCGGTGGCAGCACACTTCTCTGCGGGGGACGCGCAGGCCTCCCCAGAGGTGGGCTTCCCAAAGTGGCTGTGTGTTGATGAAGAGGGGCGGGGGAGGGAAAGGGCACCCGCCAGCTCCTTTGTTCCTGGAGAAGTCCCCGAGGGAACTCGGAACTCGGAGAGGACTAACCAGCACTGCCTCGAGTCAGCCCTGGGAGCCTCGCACGCTGCTGCTTCTCTGCAGGGGGCAGGTGGCTCCTTCTGGGCGGGGACTCAGCCCCTGATTGCCCTCTGGGCTCTCTCCGAGCAGAGCCCGGTGATTTTTAAGGTTTGAGGCTTTATGTCCCCTGGTTGTAAGCACTCAGAAAACTTGGCTCCTCTGATTTTCAAAGCCACATGCTCTGGGGATTTCTTTCCTTGCAGGCTCCCTGGCGTGCTAGGTTGTTGCCCTTCCGTCTCTGTGCCCATGGCTCCCTCCCTCTAGTGGGTCCCACTGGGCCCTCCCCTTTCCTACCCTCTTGGATGTGAACTTTTCTCTACACCTGGTGGTGGAGTTTGTCTGGCAAGTCTCTGGGGTCCTTTCATGGGTGTTGGCTCTGATACAAGTGTTATGTAGTTGCATCCTTGGGACGAGGTGAGTTTAGAGTCCTCTTCTCTGGCATCTCCCCGGGAACTCTCCCATCAAGTGTATTTCTAACTTTACTCACTGTGTTCTCCCTCTTTGATGGGTTCTTTTTTATCTCAGTGTTGAGCAGCTCGTGGATGTCCTCCACTCTTTCCCCCAGTCCAGCGAGTAGAACCTTGCAATGGGTTTGTCCTGTTCTTTCATCTGGGACCTACTCCTCTTTCTCATCGTGCCTAACTTGCCGTGTCTGTTTCTCTGTGTTAGCGAAGTGAGCTCAGTTTCTTGCTCTTGAAAGGAGAGGCCTTGTGGCACGTGGTGGCTCAGTCAGTAAGCATCTGCCTTTGGTCAGGTCATGATCCTGGGGTCCTGGGATCAAGCCCCACTTAGGGTTCCCTTCTCAGTGGGTAGTCTGCTTCTCTCTCTCCCTCTGTCCCTCCTCCGCTCATGCTCTCTCAAAAAAAAAAAAAAAGAATGAAAAAGTTTTAAAAAGGAAAAAAGAAAAGGTGGCCTTAGGAAGAAGAGGCCCTCTAGCGCCCTGCGGGGCCATGACCCTCTTGACCAGAACCGGGTGCCTCCGGGGGGTCTCCTCTGTGTGTTGCCCGTGCCCTGTTGTTGTGGCCAAGCCACGTCTGCTTCAGCCCAGTCGCACCTGCAGTGGCTGTGTGCCTGCCGTGGGGGGACTGGGCCCCGTGGCGGCGGTGCGCCAGCCTGGGCCCGCCTCGGGCTCGAGGGGCGTCAGGGGAGTCGGAACACGGGTTCGCTGGAGCTGCGCTCGCATCCGACTGTGGGCCGCTTTGCTTCGGGTTGTCCCCTGAGCAGCTCTCCCTGGTGGGTGGGCCCGCGGTCATACGAGGTTTCTTCCCACCCTTCTGGTCACTTGGAGGGGTCTGTGTGGCTAGCTGTCCCTCGCCCTGGGGGCGGCGGCCCTGGATGGAGCTGCGGGCACGCGGCCAGGCCTGGGGCCTCGGTGCGGACCAGGGGGGTCTGCCGTGTGCTGGGGGGTAGGGGGCGGCTGGGGGGGCGTGTTTGTGAGCGGCCCGGCCGGAGGGGCCTGGCGGGCGGACGCGCCGCGCTGTGCCCCGGGGGACCGTGTGCTTATGCTGGACCGGGGGGAGATGGCACCTTTGTTCCTAGAGGAGTCTCCCAGCCATCTGCCCCTCGGGGACAGGGACGAAGATTAGTAAATAGCTCGCCTTTTTGTCCACCGCGGGCATTTTGCAAGCCGCTGCCTCTCTATGTAAGGGCAGGACAGTGTCCTGCCCTCCCGGCTCTCCTGGAGCCGAACCTGCTGATTCCCGAAGTTGCAGCGGTTCTGTCCCACTGATGGTAAGAACTCTGTTTTCAAAGCCAAATGTGAGGGGGACTGGTCTTCCCAGCAGAGGTGCCCTCGGTCTCTGGTGCCTGGGTGGCGTCGGCACCTCTCTGAGCCTGTGGCATCCGTCTGTCCTGCAGACAGTCCCTGGGGCGGTCTGGCTCCCGACCACATCTGCGGCCCTCCTGCCTGCTGTGATGTGGCCTCTTCTCTCCATTCAGTTCTGCAGGGTCTGCTCTGTCCGTGCTTGGGTCGTGGTCTGGTGCTTTACACTGACCTGGCGTTACCTGGAGATCTGTCCGTGGGACGGGACGGAGTGAGCCTCCGGTCCTCCCAGTCTGCCAGCTTCCTAGGAAGTCCTGCCTGGGGCATTACTGAGTGTGGCATCCAGGGCAGGCCACCACGCCACCCCCAACCCCTATCCCCGTCCCCATGTCACCGACTCTAGCCTATTTTGTTCCAGTTGGGCAGCCCCATCTGGGTCTCAGGCACTCTCAGTCCCTGTCCATGGCCTGTAGGAGCCACGTATAAACATGGTGGTGAGGCCAACCCAAGGATGGAGAACCATTCCTCCTGAAGACCTGAGAAGGTCTCAGTGGGGCCTGGGGAACATTGGCTCAGGTTCTGACGACGATGCTCATACCTTGTATCTTGGTACCTTCAAGCCAGTCACTTTACCCACTGGATTCTCTGTTTCTTTTACTTGTAGGATGAAGGGCCTGAGATTCGGATTCTGCAGAGGAACATCTGAGCGGCCATTTCTGGATGAATGAGGAGCTAAGGTAAGACTGCCCGCTAGAACACACAGTCTCAATGGCATCACACGTTTCCTGTTGCAGTCACCAGTCGGGAATGGGGGTGGTCAGGGGGCCTTCTGTCCATGTGACTGTCCAGGGGCCTGGGTCCTTCCCGACTGTGGCTCTGCCCACCTGTAAACTGGGAGCTTCGCGAGGTTTCCCAGAAGAGTAGAGCAGAGCGACTCATGAATGCTCCAACTCAAGAGGATTCAAAAACATAGTGCTGGAAATTTTTTGGGCCGGGTCTTCAAGTGTCCTGCACCCTTCCCACCCACATCTCACGGGCCAGAGGTTGGCCACAAGGCCACAGCTAGGCACGAGGAAATCTGGGAAACGTGGTCTAGCTGTGTGGCGATGAGGAAACGTGTTGGCTACGCGACCAGCCAGCTGTGTAGAGAGAACCACTGCCACTTTAAATGGCAGCCCTTGCTGGCTGGCCTTGACCTACAAAAGGGCCTCAAACCCTGCACTTCCACCTGAGCCGGGGCATCGTGGGCAGGAGGGCACTGCAGGTCTGTCACTGAGCGAGGACAGCAGGCTGCATGCGGGGCTGCGTCCGGGCACCCCATCCCCCGGTCGGATGACAGAGTCTGTCGTCAGCCCACAGAGGCAGGAAGAGAGTATTGGGTTTTGTAAAGATGCAGGATACTGCTGAAGAGAAGCCATACAGCCACTGTTCCAGAAAGACAGTATTTTTTTTTTAATTTTAAAATTCTGCATCTGAAAACACAGTAAAGCATTGCTATATACCTGCAGTGTTTTTGGTATGATACAGTATTTAATACATCCACTGTTTTCTGCAAAAAATTTTGCTTTGTCAGACAGAAACAAACTCCCCTAGACAAAAAAATACAGCTAAGGCACAATTTCGTTGTTGTTTTTCTGCTAAATGAAGATACAGAAAAGGTGCAAAAATGGGCGGGTAGTGCAATTGCTTCCGAGAAACACTGTCTACCTCGAGGAAAAGCGTTCGTAGGATCAAAATTTTGATGAGTGGTCAATTTCAGATAGTTCAATCTCTTAAAATACTCCTTTAAATAAATAGCAAAATATCTACATCTTTCAGTGTGTGCCATGGGAATTCTCTTTTTTTAAACTTTATTTACAGATTTTTTTTAAATCAATACATTACAAAATAGTTCTGTACAGTTTTATGCATATCATGATCTATAACAAAATAGTTATTTTTAAAAACTATATCACCACATGTCTTTGAAAAAAGAAATGAGGGGGATAGTAATAACTTATTGTGAGGCCTCTAAAAAAAATACCCAAAACAAACGCTACTGACAACATAATATTAAAAACAAAAAAGAAGACGGAGAAAGGACGCTAAGGACGGTTGCGCTCAATTCCAGTGAATTTCCTATGAAAACCCCGGGGGGGTTGTCTTTGGCCTCCGACGGGACCTGGAGCCACGAAGTTGGGAGTGTGATCCCTCTGAGAACACGACCCATCCGCGGGGAAGGACGGACAGAGAAATTGAGAAACTCTCCTGATTTACCCTTGAACGAAGTACGTCAGTCACCAAGCCTGGGGGAGCGGGGAGAGGGAGGACGGGTGCTCCCCCCCGGCCTGGGACCTCAGCAGCCCAGCTGGCAGGAGCACCGGAGCCTTCGGTTTACCCAGAGGAACGACAGGAGGGTATTTTTCTTAAAGACGACACGTAGAAGCCATTGCTGTAGCATCTACAACGTGCAGAGGGGCAGCCCCTGGCGGACGAGTGAAAGCATCAGGATCTCTTTCTTCCAGGATGTTGGTGGAAGTCGGAGGGAGAGGGCAGTCGGCTTTCCAAAAATAACGTTAAGGCCACATTTCAAAAAGGAGGAACCTAAGGCTTTTGGGGGTGGGGGGAGCGAGGGAGGTGAAGCAAGTGGGAGTGAAACGAGGGGTGGAGCAGAGATGGGGTGCAAGGGGCGGCAGAACCTGCTTTCCGGGGGGCTGCGGGGGCAGAGGCGGTTGGAGTGTTCCCGGTGGAGGGAGGGGAGGGCCGCCTGCTCCCTGCGTGGGGCTTGGCGAGGACAGAACCAAAGACAGCGTGAGGGGTAGACACAGGTGGCGCATGAAAGTCCTCCTTGGTCTGAGAGGGGTCTGTCCAGTATCTGGTTTGCAAGGGAAACCAAAACAACCAAAGTTGAGAGAAACTGACACAGAGAGGGAGACAGAGGGAGAGAAATTGCATAGATTGTACGTTCAGCTCCAGCACATTTGGGACCCCTAATTATCCCCCCCCCAGGTAAACTGCTCAGCAGACACGATGAGGTAGCGCCTGTGGGAGAGAGCCCCATGGGCAGAGTAAGGTAACGGAGCGGAAGAGGGTGTCCCGGCACAGCTCCGGCATGGCATCCGCAAGGGGGGCTGCTCAGACCTGGGGCTTGGAGAGCGTGCGGGGCTGGTGGAGACACCCCTCCTCCCCGGACCCGTCCTTGTCACCTCCGCCTGGGCCAGCTGGAATTCTGGAAGGTGGGCCTCTTTAGGACACGTGTCCAAATTCTTTTTCTTTTTTTAGGTACCATCTAGGGACCAGGACCACCTCCCAAGCCAGTTCTTCTGGGACATTTCTCCACGGGTCTGTCTCTCTGGGGTGGAATGACCGGTAGGTAAGAGGTTCGTGTTCTCTCTTTGGAGCGATCTGCGCAAAGCGCTAGAATTTTTGCCCCTTCCTACTGGTGGTTTATTTCCTCCTCCACCAGGGCATGGCCTAACCTCTTGGTAAACCATCTCTCCAGCGAGCAGGGGTGGCTGGCTGTGCACAGGATGAACTGGGGAATTTCTCTCGGCCCACAGTCAGAACCAAAAAAAACCCATAAAACAAACACTGACACTTAAAAATCAGATTTCCTATGGCAATCGGGATCTCTGGCTTCCTTTACCAAATGGGAAGCTTCTGCAGGCTCACGGGCGCAGCCAAGATGCTGTCTTCAGATGGGCCGCGCGCACACCAGTGGGCCCCCCGTCCCCACCACAGAGCGTGGCTTGGAGCTGACCGGGCTTGGCCACAGCTGTGCCTGGGGTGCCCCACCCCCCTCCGCCCCCTTGCAGGCTTGGCTGTATAGGCCGGCTTGACTAAGGCCCTACCTTCCACAGCTGCTTCTCTCTACTCTGCCCCTTCCTGGCAAAGAGACAGAGGTCCCTGTCCCTGTCCTCCTTGTACCTGTAAACCGG
Source organism: Ailurus styani (assembly GCA_002007465.1). NCBI lineage: Eukaryota > Metazoa > Chordata > Mammalia > Carnivora > Ailuridae > Ailurus > Ailurus styani. The sequence continues at coordinate 1,905,729 of LNAC01000248.1, forward strand.
GAAGCCAGGAGGCAGCATGTCCACCCACCGAGGTGCATGCTCAGAGGAGCTGCAGTCCGCTTTTTGGGGACTTGTGTGGTCTTGCTCGTCCTGAGTGCACTGGCATCTGGAAAGTAAAACTAGCACAGGGAGAATGAAGCTGGAAGGACTCCCGATCTGACCAGAAAGGTCTTTTTCCAAAGGGAGGAAAGGGCCCCCTTCTTAAACATAGGGTCTAGGCATTGCTTGTTTCTCCGAGGGCGACTGCTTTGCGCCTGACCTGGGCCGTGGGACTGGGGCTGCCACGGACATCACACGGGGTGCCACAGCCTCCCGAATGCCTCCTCCTCCCCAGACCGCCCCCAGGCACCTGGTCGGTGAGCCGGGGCTAGACTTCAGACTGTAACTGGGGTTCATTTCCTGTGCTTGGGTCCTAACAGCCCGAGCTCCTGGCGGCCTGAGCCAGTGGCCTCTCAGGACGCGCTCGCTCACGGGCAGATACAGTGCCCCCTAACCCTAACCGTGTCCCCTGGGAAAACGTCACCTTCTCTCCGATCCTCCTGGTCCAAAAACAGGTCTCTAAGGAAACCCTGGGTAGGACTGGCTGGCTTCCTGACTTCCTGGCCGGGAGCAGAGGGAGGGGTGGGGATCGTGCCCAGAGCAGACTTTCTCTGCTGGTTCCGGGGGCCGGGGGGGGAGGTGTCCTCTGGGGGAAGCGAGCCATGTCGGTGCCTGCAGCTGGGCCCTGGGGAGGGGTCTGCAGGCACACCGGACCCAGGCCCGAGCCCCACACAGGACTGCTGGAGGCCTGGCAAGGACAGTGACAAGGAAGGCTCGCTGGGCTCAGGCTGAGCGCGCCCCCTCTTCCTCGCAGGCTCGGAAGCAGGCTCTGCCACGGGGCCTCTCCCTCCCCTCGCATCATGAGCCTGTCCTGACCTGGTGCCTGCGGTGGGCAGCACGGGCGGCTCAGGAATTGCAACCCTGCTGGGACCAAGGGGCCTGCCGAGGCTCCCACCCTGCCTGAGCAAAAGGTAAGGCTCCAGGGTCGCCAGGGGGACCCTGCTTTCAGCCAGCAGATGATGCTGGTGTAAGCTTTCTCCTCGTGGCGTCCAATGCCCCTGCTTTCCTCTGAGGGTACGGAGACTGCAGAGCAGACGGAGATAGACACGGGACTAGTGGGAGGCAAGGGGGGGCCTTTCGTGAATAAAGGCAGCTTCAGTTAGTAAGAGACATCACTGACCAGCTGCGAAAGCAGCACCTACTCGTTAGTCCTTGACTAGAACATCTAAATAATAAATACCGGAAGTGTCCCTCCTCCAGCCCCTCCGTGGCCCGCAGGACGTGTGGCTGGGCAGGGGCTGCGGGGCGAGCTTGGGGGAGGATCTGCAGTACCTTCACACCCCTGCTCCCCGGAAACAAGGACAGGCTCCCCAGGGCCAGACAGCTGGCAGCCAGGGGCGGCCTTGGCCAAGGAAAGCCTCTCGCGGGGGGAACGGGGGCTGGAATCAGAGAAAGGGGCCTTGGGCTGGGCTCTCCCGAGGAGCAGGGCTGGCCCTCCGAGGCACACAGCAAGGACGGGTCGCAGGTTTCTGGCCACTCACTCAAGCACTTGGAAGAACGCTAGTGTTGAGGTTTGAGCCGAGCCGGCGCTCACACTTGCAGCTTTCCCACTGCACGGCAGAGGGGCCCACCGGCACCTCAGAGAGGGAAGGGCGTGAATTTAAAAACCAAAGCTGAAATGCCTGTTCTTGGAGGCGAGAAGCCTGGTCCCGTCCCTCCAGGCCACGGGGGGCCATGCCCCAGGTTGGGCGGCCTCACCTCCGTGCGGAGGCCCTCAGGCTCGGGCAGGTATTGCTAGGCTGTCTGGCTCAGGAGTCGGGTCCCAACCGTCTCCGAGTTTCATGGCGGTGGGCCCCGGAGGTCCCCCTGTCCAAGCCCCACGAAGTCAGGGTCTTGGTCTCCCAGCCCCTGAACTGATGCTCAGACACCTGAGCCTCCTTCCCCTCCTGCTGCCCAGTCTGCGAGCGACGCTGGCCTGGGACGCAGAAAGTGGGGCACCTTGGCCGTATCCCACCAAAAAGCGCCCCTGCCCATCCCGCAGGTAAGGAGGCCAACTGCCCGGACCGGGGCTGGTGGAGGAAGGCACAGCCAGTCCCTCCCCCGCCAGGGGCAGGAAGATGAGCCCTGGGGTGGGGCCGGAGGTCAAGCCCACGGCCAGGGCAATGCTTTTCACCGGGGGTCTGCAGAGCCCTTGCGTTCGGGGAGGTACCTCGGGAGGCGCCCTGGGCAGGGGGACGGCCCGGTGGGCTGAGCACTGACAAAGAACCTCACACTCCCCAGCTTCAACCCGAGCAGCCTGGATTTCAACCACACCTTGAACTTCTACCTCCAACTGCGCTTCGTAAACAGAAAAGTTGGAGAATCACTTGACTGGGAGGATTGTGTCACCACGGGGGAGGACAAGGAACCTGGAGGCTTCCAGGACAAACCCGAAGAGGTAAGACCACCCCGGCATCGGGACCGAGCGCCCCTTGCCTCTCCCGGAGCCAGGGTGCCCAACACAGGTCGTTGGCGGGAGCTGCCTTGACCTCTGCACCTTCCTTCTCCATCGCTGTGGAGCCAGGAGAGCCCCTCTCACGACAGGCACCCCCGGCGGCAGGGGGGCCAGGGTCCGGGTGCCACTGGCCCTCGGGCTGCTTTCCCTTTGACATCTGCTGGGGCCTGTGCGTGCCCGGTGCTACCTGAGCCGGCCGTCGGGTTTGACAGCCCCCAGCTCAGACTTGGGGTCGGGGCTGAAGGAGCTCCAGGCCGTCTGGCTGCAGGTCTGCATGACGGGGCAGGCCGTGGGGCCCGCGGCGCAGACGTCCATGGCAGTCCACATGCCCCCTACCAGCGTGTCCAGCCAGCGCTCCAGTCCTGCACCCGCGGCGGCCGCGTTCCTCCGGGCCTGCTCCACCTGCGCCGGGCTGATGGGCAGGCTGAGCACGGGGTTCAGGCTCTGGAAGCTCTGCTCCATGTAGGCGCTGCGCGGGGGCCCGTTGTGCAGCTTCAACGCCTCCTCTGAAAGCCACAGGGAAAGAGGAGAGGGTCAGGCTGTCCCTGAGCAGGTACCTCCCGTGGGCCTGGTGGTCGTCAGGGGACAGGCTCCTGCGTGGTGGCGGCAGCCTGCAGGGACACCCGTCCCCCAGCCATGAGCGCCAGTGGTGCAGGGCACGGCCCACTCGTCTGTGCCCTGCGCACGGGCTTCCAGAGCCGCTCCGCAGTCTAAGTCACTCATTCACACAATACATTTTCAGCACCTACTTTGTGCAAGGCCTTCCTTCAACACATACTGGCTAAAGCTCCCTCTGCAAGGCAGTCATTCGTTCATTAGATGAAGCTAGAAGGCCAGGCCCCACTCCACCTCCTGGAGGGAAGCAGATGACAGGATTACAGCCCTGCAGTGGGAGACTGAGGACGAGCCCTAGAGAACCCACCGGCTGCAGTAAATCAAGTTTCCCCAGGACACAAGCTGTGCCTCTTAGTGGACCTGCTGTCTGCCGCCAATTCTGCCACCGGAGCACCACGGAGCCCTGGATACAGACCGTATGTGGCCCGCAAAGCAGGGAAGGTTTACTGCCTAGCCCTTTAGGGTAAAAGCTTGCTGCCCTTGGGGTTAGAAAGGGCTGTGGATGTTTATTTTGGATGGGGGGTGGGGGGCAAGGGAGACCTCGCTGAGGTGCCACCTGAGCTGAGCACTGGTTAATGAGACCGGGAAGCCACAAGCAGATCATGGCACAGAGAATTCTGGGCAGAAGCCAAGCCTCCTTAAAGGCCTTTCTGCAAATCACAGAGCTCGTGAGAGTCGGAGCCAAGGTTGGAGTCCGGGTCTGTGGGCCTGGACACACTCTCTTAACAGCCTGGCTTTGCTGACCAGCGCTCAGTGGGGCCAACAGACACACGGAAAGATGCTCAGCATCACTCATCCTCAGGGAAACGCAGACCACAACAATGAGCTCCCACCTGTCAGGACAGATAAATTCCAAAAGATGAGAAACAACCAGTGTTGACGAGGACGTGGAGCAAGGGGGACCCTCGCGCATGGTTGGTGGGGACGCAAGCTGGTGCAGACGCCGTGGAAGACAGTTCCCAAGAGAGCTACCTGGGCACTTACCCAGACTGAAAGTGCTAACTGGTGAACACACGTGCGCCGCACGCTCTCGGCTGACTGTGACGTTACTCACAGTAGCCAGCCACAGAAGCGGCCCGGGCGTCCCTGCATAGCTGAACAGAGGAAGAAGATGTGGTGTACACAGTGGGACAGATACGGCGGAACAGTACTCGGCACTTACATCAATGTGGACGAGCTAGAAGGTCTAATACTAAGGGAAGTAAGTCAAAGACAAATACCCTAGGATTTTACTCATGTGGCATTTAAGAAACAAAAATAAAACAGATACAGAAAAACCAGACTCTTAGATAAAGCGAACTGATGGTTGCCAGAGGGGAGGTGGGCGGCAGGAGGGGTGCAAGTGGTAATGGGGGTTCAGAGCCCACACGTGATGAGCATGGCAGACGTAAAAAAATTGCTGAATCGCTGTATCGTACGCCGGTAACTACGTAAGTGCCCTGTACGCACATGCAGATGGCACCTGGCAGACTGATGCTGATGTTCAGCCAGGATTATGGTTGGTGTTCTTAGTACACAACCCTTGTACACACACACAGCCACAGGGCTGGTGTTATCACACCCATTTTGCCGATGGGGAAATGGGCACCTATCTCGTGAGACCGATCTGGAGTTGAGTCCGGGACTGGCTGAGTCCACTGCCCACTCCTGTCCTCACAATTCTCAGCTGGCAGGCTCNCCCCCCCCCCCCCCCGATTTTATTTTCATCTGGAAGCCAGTCTGTCAAGACTTGGTTTCCACATCTGTCAAGGGGCTACTCCCCCCTGCCCCAGTGACCCCCAGGACTGGCAAGGGGCTCAGGAAGAAGTTCATGTGCTCTATACACAGGAAAGGAACACAGCAAGAGGGGGCTGTGACTACTTCCTAGGGCTACCAGATGGGGAAGCAGGAAGTGCACACATCTGGGCTGATGGAAAAAAGCTAGCCGTTTCTGTTGTGGGCAGGTTCCCTCCTATTGCCTCTTGCATTGCCAAACACAAGAACAGATTGTAAAAACCTACCGGCCCCTGATCTTGGTGAGCTGTGTTTCAGCCAGTCGGCTCTGGCTCGGACTGAGCGAGCGAGGGCTCCGAGGAAAGTCCTTTTGGGACAGCGTGGCATTCCTGTTCCTGTTCCCCTGACGGTGGCTGTCCCCCTCAGTGGCAACCAGGACAGCTCGGATAAGCCACACACAGTTTTCGAAGACCTGCGGTCCTGAGCGGGGTTCAGGGAGGAGTAAGAAAGACGCCACACCCGCCCTTCCTAACGCAACGAGTGGGCTGAACAGAGGCTTCGAAATCTGGCCCTAGCTCCGTGTCCGTGATGCGGGCGGGGGCGGCTCCCGGGCCACCTGTCCATCGGGAGCCTCTCCGTCCCTCCACGTCCGCGGAGCCGGCAGCGGGGGGCTCCCAGAGCCCACACAAGGCCGGACGTGCAGCTAACAAGCATCTGAACACAGGGAACCAAATATCGTGGCTGATGCAGAAAACCCTTATGAAAAATGAGGTTAATGTGGGAAATGCTATTACAGCATCAGCCCGTGATGCTCGCCTCTCTAATTAAATTTTCCTCAATTCCACCTCATCAGATATCTTGAGATTACCAGGGACGCATCAATAGCAAATTACTCCTGATGAATCATTTTACAAACTGCATTGCTCCCACCTTCGTGTTCCCTGTCACTGGAACATCGTTAACAGGCAGTCACTGACGGCGGAGGGGCTGCTCCCGGGAGGGTAAGACGGTCCCCGGCGCATCCTGGGCAGGGAGAGGAAGAGCCTTGCCTCCTGCAGGACCTCCAAGGAGAATAAAAAAAGTCTGGAAAAATCCGGACCCCGTGGATGGCCCCAGTGCTCCCCCGGAGTGGAAGGCCACTCCTCTGCTCCGGCTGACAGGTGTGGGGGGCAAAGAGGCGACGCGGTTTCTACCGCTCGGGGACGCTGAGGCCGGGGACCTCCTCGGGAGGGCAGCGAGGGCCCTACGCGGGGGGCTCTGGCCCAGCCAGAGGGGAGGGGCTGTCTTCCGTTTGCCAAGGAGAGGGGGACAGACTTCCATCTCGAGAAAACACGAGGCGTCTTCCTGCTCGCTCAGCACAGAGACTTAGCAGAAGCCAACAGAGGCCGCGCCACACCCCCGTTCGGATTCCAGGCCGCCCCTCCCCGCGTCGCCGTGCCCCTCGCTCCCCGCGTCGCCGTGCCCCTCGCCTCGCGTCACCGGCCAAACGGCACCCAGCCCAGAACTCTGTTACCTAACGGAGGCCGTAAGGCATTTTTGGCTTCTGGGTTTCTGATTTGTTAGACAAACAATGCCAAATACCAAGAGACCCAGAAAGCCTGTTTCTAGGAATCTGTTTTAGGGATATATCGGTATGGGCGCAGACAATTTTAGATTCGAGAATCATCCTTGCAGTGTTTTCTGTAACACCACCACCGCCAACAACAGAAGCAGCTATGTGTCCATTCACGGGGGGGACAGATGGATTCTGGGTCCTTAACCCAACGGAATATGAAGCAGCAGGTAGCTTCACATACACTGACGGCCCAGACGGCAAGTTTCATGACAAAATGCATCACTCCATTTTCAAAAATCAGCCATGTGTGACTTATTTTGTGTTCATGTTTATGCTTTAGAAGCCTCCAGAAACCTCTAGAAGGATGAACACTGAAGTATTGGCAGCGGTTACTCTGGGAGGTAGGACTGAGTGGGAAGACATTCCCAGTGATCAGAGGAGGAGGAGACACAGAAAAATACAAGCTCGCTCTTCGGGTGAGGAGAGAAAAAGACAGTGGGCGCGTTAGGAATCCGACATGCCTCTCTGCCTGCCCAGCGGGAACCAGGGACCCACCGTCCTGATCTCGCACCGACTCTTGGCCTGCTTTTGAACTTTAAACACATGCACCCTCATGACGACTCCTTCGGTGACGTGTCCCCCTCAACGTTGTGGTGTAGACACTCACCCAAATCAATGCGCAGAGCCGAGCGGCACTGGTGTTCCTGGCCACGCCGAGCTCCGCTGTCCGGACAGAGCTCACCAGCGTTTAGCCATCTGAACGCGGGCATCGGGGCTGCTCCCGGTGTGGTGCAGTCAGGCACAATTCTGCTCTAGGTCTGCGCAGGTCTGCAGGGCACCCACGGAGCCCTGGGATTTCCGTGCGGCGCGGGGGGGGGGGGGTGCTAAGCCATTTTCCAAACCCGCTTTATCGCTTTGCTTTCCCGCGTCGGCAGGAGATGGACGGCTCTTCTCCAGCCTCCTGCCCTACGATGCTGTCTGACCTTGGGACATTTCTCAGCATGGAGTGTGAAGCGGGACCGCTTTTTTGCTTTCCATTAGCATTTCTCTCATTATTCATGAGGCTCAGCATCTTTTTATGTGTGTGGGGGCCATTTATGTTCTTTTTTTCTCTTTCTCTTTTCTCCTTTTTCTCTTTTTTTACAAAGGACCAGATAATAAATATTTTTGGATTTGTGGGCCATGCAATCTGTGTCACAATTACTCAGTGTTGCCACTGTAGTCCCGAGGAAACCGTAAACAGTATGTCAGTGAATGGGTGTGGCTGTGTCCCAATAAAACTTTACTTACAAAAACAGGGCATGGGCCACATTTGGCCCACGGCTTGCAGCTGGCTCTGATTTATGAGATTTCTTTATATATTTTGAAGGTAATTTTTTTACGTGTAGCAGATGTTTTTTACTAGATGTAGTGTCTTTTCTCCTACCATAACATGTTTTTGATGAACGGAATCTCCTATTTTAATTACTATTTTTTAAAAAGTAAGATTTGCTGAAACTCAGTATCTGGGTATATTTCCCATCTCGTCTTAAATATGATCAGGGCTCTCTGGAAGTCCAGTGGGAGAGCAGGTAATGATTAGACATCTAATACACAGATGACATCACCTCAGTGCACAAGTGGAAAATTAGCAGGTCCCCTAGGCTAAAAGTAGGGAGAAATGCAGGGTGGAGAGCGCTGTTCTCCGAGGCAGCCTACGTGCCCCGCATGTGAGCAGCACGGCCTGCTGTGGAGGAGGACCCCAGGGACCCCCAGGATGGAACACTGCCTCTGCAGAGACTCTGGGAGTACTCACCTGGTTTGATCGGCTGCCTGTTGGAGAAGGTCAGCGGTGCAACGAGGAATTTGGTCTCTGCGACTGGCACCCAGTGGTGAAGAATTTTCACTGTCCAGACCCCAGGCCTCAGGGGCAAGTTCAAAGGGGGCTTGTAGTGGGTGAACTCGGCAGTGGATTCAATCAGGATGTCGTAGGTGGCTGCGATGATGTTGACAGGATCCACCCAGATGACAGTCACGGTGACATTGGGGCCCTTCCCCCATTTCTGCATGCCTACGGGCTCATCCATGGGCCCCAGGAGACCCCCAAAGTTGCGGAAGAGCCGCTCCTTGGCATCCCAGTCAGTGCCGACCTGAAATGAGAGTGAGTCCTCAATCCACTCGTCCCAGAGAGACCTAAAATCCTGCTCATAGCCCTGCATATACCTATTTTACAGATGAGCAAATTGAGCCTCCCAATAGATCACCTGCTCAAGACTGCACAAGTAGTAGTAAGCAAAAGATTTGGGATTAGGTCCTGGTCTGGGAGAGTGCAAGGCCTGTGGCCCATTCATTAAACCCTTGGGCTTCCTGGGCCTGGCACAGGGTTAGCGCTTCAGGAGGAGAACCTACCACGTGCACTGAATAAATGAATGAATGCCGGCTGGCAGGCCGTCCCCAGGAGGGCCCCTGCGGCCCCACAGCACGCTCTGCTGTCGGTCTTTGGACAGCCGCCTCCAGACGGGGATGGAGCAGCTGTCCGGGGCGGGGTGGTGGTGGTGGTGGTGGCGGGCCGAGACAGTGACTGTGGAAACAGTGACTGTGGAAACATTTCTGCAGGGCATTTCTGCCAGCCCGTGGCTCAGCTCCTCCCGCTGACCCCAGCCCGGCAGGAAGGAAATGGACAGGACTGAGCGAAGAAACGAACGAGAGCGTGAGCAGGATTTCAGCTACAGCCTCCCAAGTCCTGGCGAGGTCGCTGAAGCAACCCAGTCCCGCCCCTTCCCTACGTGCAACCCTCTTCAGCACCTCAGGGTTCTCAAGTCCAGTCTCTCACCTCATCCTGTGAGGTCCGGTCCCTCCTGGCCCCGCCTCATCTCAACCCCTCGCCCTCCTCCTCACTCACCCCTGCTCTGGCACGTCCGTGAGGGGTGGGGGCGCGCTCTCATCTCTGACCTTCAGTTATTCCTGGCCTTCTGGCTCAGTCTCTCTCCTTCCTTCCGTCTGTCCATCCATCTACCCGCCCTCTATCCACGTCATGAATGGTGAGGGGCTGAGCACACGGACATCCCTGTGCCCGAGGCCCTGCACACACTGGCTTTCCCACGGATGCTAACAAATGGAGGAATGGTCACAAAACGAAGTTGGGGGCCTACTTAAGGGCTTTGTGACCACTTAGGGGAGGACACCCCAGAACAGAATCCTTGGCAATGCTCTGAAGTTTGAGCTCTAAAACCCAGACAACCCAGGTAGAAGATGTGTGGAGCAGCTGTCAGCAGAGAAGCTGGATCTCACTTCCCATCCTAGGAAAGGGAGCAGAAGGCTCGCTGCCACCCCCAAGCGCGAGCTGGGCCGGGGCTGCCTGAGATGGGGCCCCAATGCTGTCACACCCTCGGGGGCTTTGAGATCTTCTCACAGACTCACTGCAAGTCCACAGCCACTTACTATACAATGATCACTACTCAAATTCAAGTCCATGTTCAAGTTCACCATGTTGGTCCCCAACTTCAAACCCACTAAAAGTCTCTCACTGTGTTTAAAATACTATCTGAGCTTTTTTGCCAGGCCTTCGAGCCTGCTCACCATCCACCCCATCCCCTCTGAGGCCTCCCTTTCACTGCCTGCCCTCTCACTTACTGCCCTCCGGCCACACAGGCCTTGCTGCTCCTTGAGTGTGCTCAGCTGCTTCCTGGAGCCTCAGGGCCTTTGCACATGCCCTTCTCTCTGCTCAGACTGCCCCAGATCTCCCCATCACTGGCTCTTTTACAGCTTCCCAAGTGAATCCTCCCGTTGAAAGTAGTCCCCACTGGCCTCTTCAGCCCTCGGCAATGACATGAATGAAGTCTGATGTTCTTTGTGATACTTGATGTTAGCCGAGATGTTTTTGCTCATGTATTTGCTCACTCACAGGCTGACTGCCCCACCTGACTACAATTCCACGGCGAGAGCCTGGACTGTCCAGTTCACCATGCCCTCTCCTGCACCTAGTGCATCGTAGTCCCTTGGTGACTGTCTGCCGAAGGAATGAGCATCTTTTCTGCAAGCCACTAGCACGGGACTCCCGTGGGATGGAGAAATCCTTCTGACCGCTCAGGGACACTGGCCACCCGCTCAAAGCCAGGCTCCCGGCCTGGGCCCCCATGAGGGGGATCCCCTGCGGTTCTTCCCTTCCCTCCTGTCCAATGTGACAGAGTTTGCCTTAAAAACTACTAGGACTCCAGAAAAAACCGCAAACTACAAAATCTGGGGCTCCGTGCATCACACACTGGTACTCTGCCAGAGATCTGGACGGTCGTCACATCAAAGTTACCAGCCCTACCTCACAAACCACTAGTCACAGAGTGGCCACCCTCATCTGTCACTGCCAGAAGTGCCCCGTGACCCAAAGGCTGGCTTATCAACAGGGAGTGCCCAGCCACCCAGCATCTGTCTCGTTAACGGGACATTAATGTCTTCAACTGGCTGCCTGGGCCCCCAGTGCAGAATTCCCCTGGGCTGGTGTCTGCCTGCCCCCGACGCTGGCAGTTTCTGGAGGCAGCTCCCATGGCGGCTTGGATCCAGCTAATCCATGTGGATCCTTCACTGAAAATGGTGGCTGCAGAAGAACCCCCACGCCGTAGGGTAGAGCTGGGCCAGCTGGGGCCGTGGGCAGCTGGGAAAGGACCAGCACGGACCGTATAAGCAGGTGGAACAGTCTCCCCTCCAACCCCACTCCCAGCCCTTCACGATACTCCATATTCTAAAACCAGACCGACTCTTCATCCCTAACCCAGCAGCCACACTCACGGGGAATGCTAAACTCCGGGGTCCATCACCTCCTTCAGCTACTCGCTGAGATGGGGAAGGCAGCGATCGGGTGCTGGAGTTTGGTGTGAGCCACCCCTCAGCAGGCTGGATCATCCTTCCGTTCCTGCAGCGTCCCCCACCCCCTCCCCGAGGGCACGTGTGCCATTCAGAAATCGTATTTGGCTCCTCCAGACGCCACGTGCAGGGAATGCCACAGTTACCAAGAGGGACACGGTCCCAGCTTTTTCGGGGACAATCGACAAGTGGTAAGAGAAATCAAAAGATGATTTTGAACGGCAAATGCTACGAAAATGATAAAATAGGTGCCAGGTGAAGAACGGAGCTCTTGAGGCATACGTGGGTGCACAGGGAGGGCTTCTCGGAGGGGGCACCATTTGGATTTAGATCAAAATGACCCAAAAAAGCTAGCCACGTGGACACGTGAGGGCAAGTAGTTTAGACGGCAGGAACAGCACCTGCCAAGAGGCCGGACCAGGTCTGCAGGTGGGGCTCGTGTGGCATGGGGGGTACTGGGCAAAAAAATAATCACACTTGCATCCCCGTGATCCACGCGCCAGTCTGCCTGTCTATCCGGTGGCCCACCTGCCCGCCCACCCACCCATCCATCCATCCGCTCATGCATTCAGTGACTCCTCTGAACCAACCCCAGTGCTAGCATCTGGGGAGACAGAAGCACATGAAGCACGCGGTCTGTGGCCAGAGAGACGCGGGCTCCACCTGAGCTCTTCTACCTCCTAGCTATGATCCAGAAAAATCACTGGCCCTCCAGAGACCTCAGTTCTCCAATCTGTAAAAGGGGACTAATGCCATCGCTTCATCAGGAAACTGGTCTGCTATGGTCTACGACCAACGGAGGCTGAGGAGGGGTCACCGGCCAGGATGAAAAATGAAGGGGAATACAGATTGTACTGTAAAAAACAGAGCACAGCTCCAGGTCGGCTGGGTCCCCTGCCACCGGCCACCCTCTGTCTCTCTCCCCTGGGCCCGTTCGAGGTGCCGGTTCCCGTGCTCGGGCTGGAGGAGCCTCTCTAGGCACAGGGGGTGCTATCTTCGGGGCCCCTTCCCCTCCCTCTCTGTCGCCAAGTGTCATACTGGCCAACGGACCCCAGCAGGGAAGCCGGAAAAGACCACGAAAGTGCGTCAGTGTCTAGCGTCTCACCTCGGAAAACTGGAGCCTCCCGAAGTCACTGGGCGGGCTCGCGATCTTGAAGACCTTCTTCGGCATCACCCACGTCTCCAGGGTCTCCAGTTTGCTCACAGCCAGATTGGTAGCGTGGTGCTTGATCAGAAAGCCCTGGAAGCGGTCTGCGAGGAAGTAGAGGTGGACAGACGCTGGGTGGCCCATCGGGTAGTACCTGCAACACACAGTCCCGTGTGAGCTCGGGCGGGGGGGGGCGCGGTGCACAGGCTCACGGCCCCGCACAGGCCCCGTCTTCTCCAGCCCTGACCACGGGCCTTTGCACCACCCCCGAAAGCTGCTCCCTGGGCATCTCGGATCCCAGGCAGGCACCCGACGAGTTCCTGGCTGATTATCAGTGGAAAACCTGCCGACTGTACAAGAGTATAAGAAAGAAAGTAAAAATTATTACTTCTGATGTTTCTTCCCTTAGGGGATGTCAGCTCACAGATATTTATCGATCCTCCGGTGCCAGGTACTAGGAAAGGACAACGGTGGGCCCGTGATGCCACAGTGATGGATTTCCTCTCAGCCTGATTTTCTATGCATATATTTGCATAAATCTTACATGCTTGGGATTGTAATATACATACTGGTTATATCCTGCTTTTTGCTTCACAGTATTTCCCGATCATCATCACGTCTTTGAAAAGTCTCTGAAAACACGATTTTTGCGTGAGCGTGTGCACACCCTACCCCACCGTGTGCAACACTGCATTTCACAGAGCAAGTTCATCACTGGATGCTTAACAGTTACTATTTTTGGGGGGGTGCCTGGCTGGCTCAGTGGCTTAAAGCCTCTGCCTTCAGCTTAGGTCATGATCTCAGGGTCCTAGGATCGAGCCCCACATCAGGGCTCAGCAGGGAGCCTGCTTCCTCCTCTCTCTCTGCCTGCCTCTCTGCCTACTTGTGATCTCTCTCTGTCAAATAAATAAAAAAAATCTTAAAAAAAAAAAATTACTTTTTTTTTTTTTTGGCTTTTCTAAACACTGCATTAAACATCTTTGAAGAAAACTGTTTTGGGAGACATCTCTCCTCCTCTCTCCTCTCCAACAGGCTCTCATGTCTGCTGTCCACCTTTATCAGAAAGGTTGTACTGATTCACGCTCCCACTGTCCTCACCAACAGCACTGGGTCTCATCCATCTGAGAGAGAGAGAGACACAGAGACACACACACACACACACACACACACACACGGTAGCTCGTGGATACACGCCTTTGATACCCCAAGTCTTGCTGGCTGAAAGGCGCAGGGAAGCTAAGCAGAGATTCCCCCGAGGCGGCGGGGAGCTGAGACGGGAGGGCTGTGGACAGCCCAGCGCTGCGTCCTTCCTCTGTGGGAAGTAAGAGCTGCCGGCTTCGGGAGGGTGGAAAGGGCACAACACTCGGTGGGTGCTTCCGGCCCCTCGGGACAGCGTCCCACAAATCCCTGTCCCCCCCAGTGGCCTTCCTTCCCCCTGGTTCCAGTCGGGGGCGGGCGTCTTCGTGTCCAATGATGACGGTGAGGGAAGCCGCCTGCCCGTGGGTACGCAGCTCCCGCCATCACTGCCTTGTTTTCTGGATGCTTCCTGGGCTCTAAGAAGAAAAAGCCTGCCCCGTCTTGGGACTGCTCGCTGGGCATTCGTGGCTCACATGAACCTGTTTCAGGTCTGGATGCTGGGAGCCGACAACCCTCCAGGTCCCCGGATGTGCTGCAGAACTTTCTGCCATGGCGTTATTGCTTGCCCTCTGTGCTGTCCCATCCAAGAGCCACCACGGCCCCTGCTGACTCCTCGGGACTCCTGAGCACTTGAAATGAGGCTAGTGTGACTGAGCAACTCGAGTTTTAATTTAAGCCTGAAGTGCCCGCTGGTGGCTGGTGATGGCAGTGGACAGCGCAGGTCAGAGCTCTGGAAGGGTCTTGTGGTGGCATGGATTCATGTCCCGGGGTCCTCCCTTCTCCCGTCTCCACGCTCTTTTCCATCTCACTCTGCACGTCTCCGTGCACCGTGGAGCCAGTCTTGCTCTCCCTCTTAAATCTGCAGAACGTGGTGGAAGGGGAATCATGCGGGTTCTGAGCCACGGTCTCCAGAAGCCTTGTGCATTTCTACTTGCCTTTCCGGCTCTTTTGTGACCACCGAGAGAGCACACCTGGGCTAGCCTGCTGGAGGACGAGGCAGCCCAGCCATCCCACCTGAAGCCATCGTGGATCTGGTGACGATCCNGGGCCCCCCCCCCCCCCCGATGCAGGAGAGATGGCCGTGGAGACCAGGAACACTGCCCAGCTGAGCCCCCAACTTGAGCGCTGTGTCGACACCTATCAATGAAAACACCGATTTGCGGCTTGTTACACAGCATTATTGCGATAAAAACCGCCGCTGTTCTGTAATTTGAGTGGGGTCAGTGAAAGCGGATGAAAAGCAGGAGAGCTTGTCATGGGAGTCAAGACAAGAAAGCGGTTCTGGAAGGGAGTGGTCAGTTGTGTTGGGTGCTGCTAAAGGGTCAAGTCAATGAGCCAAAGTCAAGCACTCTTGCAATCCAGTCTCTGATGGCTTGCTCTCCCTCACGTTCTGTCCAGAAATCCTGTTGTCCCCACCTGCATCCACCCTTTCCTCTCCTTATGCATTGCCAGCATCCTGGTCCGAGCCATCATCATGCCTCACCTGAACCTTTCCAGGACCTTTCTTACTTGTCTCCTCCTACTTTGCCTACTGTCACCTATTCCTAGTAGAGGTATCCTTGGTCCACTGCTTAAATACCACAAGTGCTTTGCTTAATGTTTGTGATAAAATCTAAACACCCCACCTGTCTGTAAAGTCCTGCCTCTTCCTCTAGTATTGTTTTGTTTCACTTTGCCCCAAACTCCTACCCTCCAGCCACATGGATTTTCTTTTGGATTCCTGAATGTGCTAAAAGCTCATTTCTACCTCAGGACCTTTGCACAGGATATCCTCGTTGCTGGCGATGCTCTTCTCCTTTTCTGGTGCCATGTCTGGCTCTGTATTACAATTCTGCATAAATGTTACCATCCCAGAGATTCTTCCTTGACCACTGAATCTTACCTCACCAACTCATTGCTACCACGTGCCTTTACCTTCATCCTCAGCAAAGCCTTTACTCTTATTGATCTTTTGTTTCTCCTTGTGTGCTTAGGTCCTGTCTTTACACCAGAATGGGAAAGCCTTGAACTCCGATGCCTGGTCTGTCTGGGTCACGGCTGAGGGCGCAGTGCCTAACAGAGCCTAACATATGGCAGATGCTCAATCAATACATGTTGATTGCGTGAAAATTCCAGAAGGATTTTCTCTTGAACCTTTTGGTTCTAAAGTGCACGTAGGGTGCAGGTCACCCAGGACTGAATGCGAAGTCCTCTGATACTTCCTCTTGACTGGATACAATACTTAAGCCATTAAAACGAAGATGATAGGTAGTTTTAATTAATTCGCCACCGCACAGTGTAACCTAGAGGCTGCCACAGATGCATCCACTTGGCCCAAAGTTGTCTTTCTTACTTAAATAAGGTGGGCACTGAAATGCTCAGATTCCCCCAAACATCTGCACTTCTAATTTCTCTTGAAAAATCAGGAGACACGTTGGCAACTTCAGGTCTTTAATTCCCCCAGGGTAAGAATGTGCTGGAGCTCAGAAGCGGGGCCCACGGGGGCTCCAGACTGGCCTGGTCAGCCCACCCGACAGGGCTGAGCCTTGCCGCCTGCCTGGTTCCGGACAGCACTGGAGTTTGACCGCCTGTTATTAAAACACCGACAGCCTTATCTGGATGGTGGCTCAAAAGCAAGTTGGTTTTTCTTGTTTGGTTGTTTTGGGTTTTTTTGGTTCTCCTCAGGCCTGCCATTTCAAAAATTTCTGCTCTGGACATGTGTTATTTTATAATGAGAAAAAAAATCAATAAACATTATTTTTATGAAAGGTTACACTATAGACCGGAAAGATGATTTGCATGAAATGCCTGGAGGAAATGAGAAGTAAAGTTTTCACTTGCTATCTCCCCAGACACCCCACGCAGGGGCAGGAATTCACTCTTTTGCCTTTTGGGATAAGGGTCCTTTGTCCTGATTTATTTGCAGGCGCATAGCCATAAATATATGGGCTTTGCCCACAGCAAGGCACAATGGTTCTATTATGATGAAAAATGAGGTAGAAGCCAAAAGGCTTCCAGGCTCCAGGCAACTTGATGGCTTGTTTAATCCCAAAACAAATACCAGGAGAAAATCTCAACAACCCTAAATAAATTGGGGGTGTCTTTTGGAATTTCGTCTATACAGTCATCTGCCTTATAAATTCCGTAAAGTCCAGGACTGACTTGAACAACATTCACCTCCCAAGCGGCGGGCACTGTGTTACCTACAGCGATGCTCAGGGTCACTCTACGGACAAGGATTCTGTCCCAGACTGGCAGGAGGGGGAAGATACTCATGGATGACCTTGACCCCTGGCACCACAGCTGCCGGCCATGGGAGTGCTGGAGGGAAGTCTGAGCTACTTTCAGCTTGGGAGGGGGAGCCCCTGAGGAGCTTCGCAGAGCATGTGGCACTGGAGCTGACCTTGGAAGACTGGGGGAGGGTGGGCTGCACAGGGAACGTGCGGAGCAAAGGGAAACACGGACAGTCAAGGAGCAATTCATGCCACCGGTTAGGGAGTGTGCAGCTCCCAACCCTGGCTGTTTCCTACTTGTGACAACTTCGTGGTAAAACACTGAGACATCCACAGTGACATGCGTACTTACTGAGCACTTAGCATGTAAAACACTGTTAGAACAGGGATAATACTAACAGTGATACATAACTCACAAGGCAAAGTTTGAAGATGGTCTCCGCTCACACCACCTTATGCTATGAGGCTTATTATTACCGCACCCATCTTACAGATGAGGGAACTGAGGCACAGAGTTTAATGGCTTGTCTAAGGTCAACATGTAGTCAAGTACAGTCCTGGGTTCTTAACCCACTCTGGTCTCCTTTCAAACCAGTCTAGAACTTGCCAGGAGAGGAGAGAGAAGTCGGAGGCCAGGTGGACAGAATGAATCGAAGCCGGCTTGCTGCAGCCCCGTAGCCCAGCTGGCTATGCTCTGGACACCGGGCAGACACTTTGCCATGTTTTCAGGCTTTTAGGGAACAGAATGGTTCCTCTTTCTTCTCCTTCGTCGTCCACTCCCCAGAAGAGGGAAGAGTGGGGCAAGGAGGAACACTAGGGGAGGCCTCAGTGTAGACAGATTGTGGCTCAAAAAGAAAAAAAACAACAACGAGGTTTTCTCTTTGCTGTTGAAAGAGGAGAATGGAAAACGAGAAGGAGAGTGATTAGAGGAACTTCTGGGAATCCATCCTAAGGAAGTAACCAGAAAAGGGAAGGGAAGGAAAAAAAGGCTTTTGCACAAAGGTAGTCATCAGAACATTATTTACAATGGTCCATTACTGACAATGCAACAGGAAAGGACTGGATTAGGCAAACTCTGGAATTTCTACTCAATGGAATCCTTGCAGGCATGAAGGAGGATCATTATCATTAGGGAAGCTGCAGAGCAGCATGGGGGAAAGGGGGCTAACACTGTAACGCCAAGTGAAAAAAAACGGGACTCTAAATTCTCCTTGCAATTATGTAAATATCGGCAATGCATATTGCTGGCAGGGAAGAAAAGGCACACAGGATGAGGAGGGCTGGCTGCCTTCGGGAAGGAGGGGTGGGGGATGATGGTGAATTGCTCTCCTACATTCCCCCTCTTATTTCCATATATTCCAGAACACTCTTTCTTGCAGTGTCAACTGGTACCTGCCAGTGGGGGGTGAGATGATTCTAAGGGATCCCTGAACGTCTTAAATAATAGGTCTGCACTTTAACAATGTTTCCGGTTATATTTTTAGGTTTGCCAATCATAATATGGTTGTGTTTGAAAAAGGAGCCTTTATTTTTCAGAGGTATGTATTAAAATACTCATGGCTCAGAGGAGAGGCCATCTGGGCTTGGCTTCCTTCAAAGCGGTGTGGGAGGCGGGCCACGTGGGCAAAAGCAACGAGGAAATCGTGTTGGGCCGGAGCTGGAAATCACTAGAAATCACTGCGGCTGGGTGACGAGGGTGCGGGACCGCACTCTACTATTTCATCTATGTCTGACGTTTTCCCGAAGAAAAATTAAACAAGCGGAAGTTCCGTATTTTCATGGTTCCTGTGCATCTAAGGCAAACACGGCTATTTAATGTGGGGACAGAAAGCTTCCTTCTGAGACACACGGACTTTGCGTGAAGAATGCGGGCACCACCAGGACACGAGGTCAACGGGAGACCTGGTTTCCTGCGCAGGTAGTCGTGGGCCCGCGGCTTCGAGCGGACGGGCTCGAGCTCACACCGCTGGGAAGGTTCGGCTGCTGTGTAGGTCACAGAAGACGGGGACGGGCGCGCTCCCCCTCGTGGCGCCCCCCCCCGGCCCACCTCCCCCCCCGCGGCCGCGGGCTCACCGGCAGCTGTTCTCGCCCTCCACGTGCAGCGACGCCGCGGCCCGGCGCAGGCCCAGGCGGGCGAAGGAGTGGTACAGGGTGAGCGCCACGTCGCTCAGGCTGCGGGTGCCGTCCGGCTCGTCGTACACGTTCTCCCAGTAGGAGCGGAGGCCCGGGGTGCCCGCGGGGTAGTTGCCGTACAGGTAATAGTCCAGCTGCCCGATGATTTCCTGATTCACCACGGCCTCGAATTTTCGGGCAAAGAAGGTGGGCCTGGCTGTCTGCTGTGCTCCCGGGGCGGGGTGGATAAAAAGAGCTACGTGAGCAAGCGGGGTGGGGGTTTAGGAACAGGGCTCCCTGCAGCCCGCCCGTCCGGACCCAGATCCCAGCTCTGACACTGTAACGCATCCCCCTGTCCTCAGTTTCCCCATCTGTAACACGGAGTCAGGGGAAGTCTGTCAGGACTGAGTGAGTTAACGCTTGTAGAGCCTTTGAAGCCATGGCGGGCACCCAGTCAGCGTCATTTAAATGCCCGTTAAATAAACGACCTCCTAGATGTTTAGAGCGGAGACGGATCTCAGCAATCATCTAGCTGGAGGCCCAGGGCAAGCACGGCCCCCGGATTTATCTCCGTCGTCCGGCACAGTGCTTCAAAACGGAGTCAGCTGGCAACAGTTACAAGGTACCGGAGCTCGCCGAAACAACTTCTGGCCTCCGCGTAAGCAGAAATAGACCCGGCAACCCCGGGCCCGCGTTCCCAGACGGAAACGACTGGCTGAAGCCGCGGGGCAGCCGCCCCTGTAGACGGGCACGGACGCTTCCGCTCGCGTCAGGCCCCGCCCCTCCCTGCTGCCTGCCGGGCATCGCTGCCGGTTCAGAGACTCGCAAGGAACCCCCCAGAGGTACTGGTCGGTCTCTGCAAGGGGCGCTTAGGAGTCTACATTCTTAAAAGGGTTTGGAGGGATTCGTTCGCTGAGGTTTGAAGAAATTTAAGCGACGCCGGTACTGCAGCTGCACACCACCACCAACTGAATAGCTTAAAAAAAGTCCGGATTCTGGGGACACCTGGGTGGCTCAGTCGGTTAAGCGTTCGACTCTTGATTTCGGCTCAGGTCATGATCTCAGGGTTGTGAGATCTAGCCCTGCCTTGGGCTCTGCACTGCAAATGGAACCTGTTTAAGAGTCTCTCTCTCCTCCCTCTGGCCCTCCCCCACCTCCCACTCTGAAAAAAAAAAAAATTCAGATTCTGGAGTCCTTCCCCAAGACCTATGGAGTCAACATCTCTGGAGATGAGGTTCAGGAATCTGTAACCAAAAAGCTTCCCAGGTGATCACAAAGAGCACTTATGTAAACCAAGTTTTCAAGGAAACAGAGGCCCAGAGAGGGCAAGGGACTTATATGAGGTCACACAGCAAGGTAATGGCCAAGCCAGGATTAAGATTCTGGGGTTGAGGATAAAGAAATAAAATACTGGGTGCCCTGTTATTTACCAGCTCTTATACTCAGGCCTGGGTGAGGACCCACAAGGGGTCACATAATAATTATTTCCAGCTTTGCAGCTACTCGGCTCTGCTGTTGTCCTGTGAAAGCAGACACAGAGTAAATGCAGCTGCAGCAAATGAATGGGTGTGGCTGTTTCCCAAAAACCTTCATGTACAAAAGCGGGTTTTGGCCCAGGGGCTATAGTTCAAAGATCCTGGTCTAGGGATTTGGAAACAAAGAAAGCACAGCCCCTCCCTTGAGGAGCTTAGGGTCTAGTGTTATTACTGACCTTAAGCTGAGTCTGGCACTGTTTTCACTGCAGTGGATTAATAATAGCACTAATGACAATAAAAACCACTGTGCACATACTCTCTGCAGAGCACTGCGTCATGTCACCTCGGATTCTTCCATCAACTCTGCGAAGCAGGCATCATGACCCCATTTTACGTATAAGGAAACTGAACTCAGAAAGGGGAAGTGATGGATCCAAACTCACACATCCTCAGGATTCGAACCCAGATCTGGGGACTCAAGCCCCATCTCTTTCTGCTGCCTCATCCTAGGACTGAGCTGCTAACTAAACAAACATTCTCGATATTATTCTGAACATCCTCTCGCTTCCCTGCTTTATGAACCCTATGGTGGCTTGTAGATAATATTTAGTAATATTGTGGCCCTCTCCGTGGTAGAGGGTCAGTTCAGTTCCCTTACAGTAGTGCTGAAAAGAGACCACTTGGGTTCAAATCCTTACTCTGCTACTTTCTAGGTATAGAGGTCTTTGGGGAAATCACCCGAGGCCTCAGCTTCCTCATTCTTGAAATGGGAATAATCACAGAGGTACTTAGTATAGAGTCTGGCAACACAGGGTCATCTGCTATTAGGATCGACTGTCACTACCACCTGAAGCCTGCGACAGGGGGCTTCATGTTCTGGGGGCAGAGAAGTGGACTCAGGGGCCGGGCAGCCTCTGTTCTCTGCTTGTGGTTTTTCACAGCTGGATCTCCTAAAAGGGCACGTTTCCATATTTACCACTCTTCTTCCAACAAGAACTCTGAGTTCCTTACAGGCAGCAGTTGCTTGTATCTAGATGCTGGAGGATATTCTGGATATTTGTTTACTGTGGAAGAGCGAGCCGGAGCACGTGCGAGGTCTCTGTGCCGGCCCGTCTTTACCGGAGACCACGATGTCCCCAGGAGGCTTGGGGCTCGGACGCCCAGGGACAGCGCCCCCCAGAACCATGTGGCTACTTGCTCTAAATGACGACGGTCTTTTGCCTCGAGGGCAACAACTGGTCCTCCACAAAACTGGGAATCTCTCTTTTTTTCCCCTTTTGAATAGGTCGAATACTGCCCCCTGCAACCCTCTTTCTGCTCAGGGAGTCCTTTCTGCGTGGACGCAGGCGTGAAATGTCACCCAAGTTCACACCTAAATTAACATGGGTATGAGGAGGTCCGTGTGTAGCTCTTAATCTGCCATCAAAAACAGGCCGAGGGCGCCTGGGTGGCTCAGTGGGTTAATGCCTCTGCTTTCGGCTCAGGTCATGATCTCAGGGTCCTGGGATCGAAGCCCGCATCGGGCTCCCTGCTCAGCGGGGAGCCTGCTTCCCCCTCTCTCTGCCTGCCTCTCTGCCTCCTTGTGATCTCTCTCCCTCTGTGAAATAAATAAATAGAATCTTTAAAAAAAAAAAAACAAAAAAAAAAAAACAGGCCGAAAGAGATGTTTATCGCAGCGACCGCTGACAGGGCTGCGAGGTGTCCGGGGGTCCTGGAGGGAACCTGCTAGCGAGAGGACGCCGACCGTGCGCTCTGCACCCGTGTGGACACAAAGCCAGGGCGGCCGCGGGGTCTGGTGGAAAAAGCCCAGGTCTGCAGCGAGAAGCACCTGGGAGGGACCCCCAGCCCCACCACTCACTGTGTGTCCTCGGACAAGAGAGTTTGCCCTGCTGTGCCTCAGGCTCCCCACCTGCACACCGGGAACGCTGCCTACTCCAGGGAAACCAACGCCCACAGAGGGCCTGGCACAGAGCCCGGGACGGGACGGAACAGACCCCTACCCCCTGCTTCTCCAACATAAGGAGCCTCCTGGTCACCTGGAGAATCTTACTTATATGCAGATTCTGACCGAGCACGTGTGGGCGGCAGCATGGGGGGCAGAGATTCCGTCCTTCTCACAAGCTCCCTGGCGAGGCTGATGCGGATGGTCTGTGGACCACGCGCCCAGGAGAGGAGCCAGGCTCAGAGACCGGAAGCTCCATTTGGGCGGCCGTGCCCTGCCCGGGACGGTTCCGTTACGTGCCAGACCCAGTCGGCGGGGGCACCTCAGCCTGGGTTCTCGAGCTGCACTGCGGCTCCCGGCCGCCCTCTGGGCCAGTGCTTGGGGAAGGAGCGCACCCTCCCGCACGTGGTGGCTCTCGTGACCTCAGAATGACGTGTCTGACCATTCTGGGGCGCTCTGTGCTCTCAGCAGCAGGGGTGAGGGCATGGTGCAGGGGGAGGAGGAAGAGCCTCAGGGTGCTGGCCTAGATGGAGCAGGAGGGGCACTCACATGGGATGGAAGAGGCTGCCATCCGAACGGGTCTGGGGGCCAAGGCATCCTCGGGGCTCACAGAAGCAGGTGCAACACTGATCCCCCCCTTGCCCTCTGCTCCCCCAAACCATGAACGGCCAGGCCGCGCAGACACTGAGATGGCACTAACGCTTCGGCCTCCTCGTCCTCCTTTAGGTCCACGGAGCATGGTGGCTTCCAAATCTGGCTGCTCACCAGAATTTTCTAGAGTCTAATATGTTAAAATAAAAATTCCGAGAACTCACTAGAGACCAGCAGTTCTTAACTGGGGGTGAGTTTGCCCCCAGAGGACGTCTGGGTATGTCTGAAGCCACTTCTGGTCATCACACGAAAGCGAGCTACCAGATCGAGTGGCCAGAACCCAGGGACGCTGACCGCACGGCGAGGCGCGGGACGGTGCCCCCTGCAGCAGACACTGACCCGGCCGCCACGTTAACAGTGCTGAGGAGGAGAGCTCTGCCCTGGGCACACTCAACTTTGAACTCTGAAGAGTATTTATGACCCACATTTTAGGGGATTGGTGGAAAGGCAGCACAGAGACGTGGATGTGGAAACATACATTGGCCTGTGTGACCTCGAACAAGTTTTCTGACCTTTTTGCACCTCGGTTTCTCCCCCTGTAAAACAGATGAGCAGTATCACTCTGTGTACCCATCTAAGGTTGATGGAGGGGGTTGGTTCATGAGTCACCGCAGGCAAAATTCTTAGAACTGCTCCGGCACAGGGGAGGGCACCGATGAACGGTGAGCCCTGCTCCTGCTGTCACCGTTACTACCAGCAGCCAGGGCCAGACACCGCAGCGCAAGAGGCCACACAGGCCGGGCCGGCGGGCTCACCTGGAAGCGGTGGAAGTCCTGCGGCTTGAAGTCGTTGGGCGAGCAGCCGCACCAGTCCACGATGTGCTTGTACTGGCACTTGCAGCCCAGCTTCCGGTTCCAGTTGGTGATGCGCAGGTTGTTGTCCACCATGGTGTCGCAGTGGGGGCTGTTCTCCAGGACCGTGTGGAAGAAGGACTGCAGGGGAGAGAGGGAAGGGACCGGCTGAGACCTCCTCCAGCCTCCCTCCCCAGCACGTGACTGCGCAGGGACTCTCTCGGGAGGCTCCTCGGTCATCTCCGCAAACGGGGTCAGCCGCCACCCTGGTCCCTCTCAGGGCACATGGGATGCTTGGTCTAGAGCGGCTGAATTCTGCTCGGGAGACCAACACTCTGGGTGTTTCTCTAAATTGTCTTTCCCCAGCCATCTACAATCTGATTTCAAGATGTTTCCTATTATTCGGGACATCTTCTGTCTGCCTGGCAGAGAGGAAAAGTCCCTCCGGTCACGTCCACACATGGGAACCAGAGGAGAAACATGGTGACAGTTTTCCAGAAAACCCTGGATCAAAGGGCTCGTGCTTCGCAAACCGCCAGGTCTGAAACCAAAGGGATTCCAGTCTGAGATATCTTGAGAACAAAAACTGATGCTCTGGAATTTCACCCCTGGGTAAGGGAAGCCAGATTCATGCGTGTGTCAGTCCCAGGGCCAAAAGGTGTCCTAGGCACCCCTCCTACTTTTCAGCACAGGGGGGGGGCGGGCCGGGGCTGCTTGCTGTCCATGGTGCTGAAGCAGGCTCCACTGGTCTCTGCTAATCCTAAGACTCTTGGCCTCTCTCTCCTAAGAATCTGAGAAAGCAGCAATGCTGAGAATGGAGAAAGAGACCAGAGAGGAGAGACACGGTTATAGCCTCTGAAAGGGAGGGAGGGAGAGGGAGAAAGAGAAGGAGGGAGGGGGGAAG
>LNAC01000248.1:1931787-2157016 GCA_002007465.1 Ailurus styani
AGAGAGAGAGAGAGAGAGAGGGAGGGAGGGAGGGAGGGAGTGGCAGACTTCTATTTGGATACTCTTTTGTAACAACCCAAGATACGAGGCGGATACATTCTGCCCTGCTCTCTGCTCCCTTGGGGAAGCTGTTGGGGGAAACGAGTCTGCCTGTCACAGATTTATGGCTCAGCCTTGAGACTTGTCCCGGTGGAGGTCTGGGCGAAGGGAGAACAAGGCAGGGACGCCAGAGTGTACAGTGGCTGCGTGTGCGGGGCGGCGCTGAGACAGAGCCAGCATCAGGATGCGCGTGTTGATTAAAACCACCAGAGCCCCAAACAGTCTCTTCTCGACGGGTGGATGGGCAAACCGAGGCTCCATACACCTCCTCCAGCCTCCCTTCCTGTGTTGCTAAGTGACATATGCCCGTGAACCTGGATTTTAAGCTTGAATTGTCTACAAGCCCACAGAGGCACATATTATCCATCGAGCAGTGGGGAAAAGTTCCCAATTACCAACTGCCCTGTGTCCTTTCACAATGATACAGAAATTCCCTGTAAGATAATGGATGAGGAGGTTATCGGCATTGAGAGAAAAGGTGATTTTCGCTGAAACAGGATTAAAAGCTGATTCCGAACGTGTGTGCAGAATAGTAAACCCAGGCCCAGTGACGACAAGCCCGCCATCCCTCTGGAGTGATGTGGGCAGTTGGCCCGACCAGCTTGGCACTGCCCCAGATGGTGAGGGATGCAGGAACCATCAAATGAGGTATGTTGTCTCGTCTGGCCTAGAAATGCAGCCCGAGCCTGGGGCACCGCCAGGAAGAAATGGTAGCAGACTGTTCACGGGAGGTGTCACAGGCTCAAGAGATGCGCAACCAGCTCTGGAGCTTTCCGAAGTCAGAAACTGGGATCAAAGTGAACTGGAGGTCAGTGCAGGTCTGAGAAGAAGGCTGCTGGACTGTCAGTGGCAACATCTCAGAACTAGGTCCCCACCACTTCTGGATGGAGCTGGGGACCATTTCAGAACAGTCTACAACCTTATGCAACCGGGCTTCTGCAATGGACGGCATGTTTCTGTCTCGTCCAAAATTCACAGGTTGAAATCCAAGGCCCACAGTGTGATGGTGTTAGGAGGTGAGGGCCTCTGGGAGGTGATTAGACCAGGAGGGTGGAAACCTCATAATGGGATTCATGCCCAGATAAAAGGGGCCCCCCGAGAGCTCCCTCGTCCCTTGGGGCGTATGAACACTCGGTAGCAGTCTCCAGCCTGGAACAGAGCCCTCGCTAGAACCTGACCATCCTGGCACCCTGACCTCAGACTTTCAGGCTTCAGAACTGTGAGAAGTAAATTTCTGTTGTGTATAAGCCACCTACTCTGTTGTACCTCATTACATTACAGCAGTCTGAACTAAGACACCTTTCCCCCACTGAAGTCTGAAAAGTGGTGACAGGCTCCCTGGAGCTTTTCAAATGCTTCTGAAACTCATCAGGAAATGCTAAGTTCCAATGGCTGTCAGCTGTCAGGGGGCTAGTGCAGGTCCAGCAGAAGTCCTGGCTGTCTTTAGGATCATTGGAATTTCCATTTGTGAATGATGAGGCCAACATTACTGTCTATCTGTCAGAGAATGATAGACAAATATTCAAAATTAGAAAGGGTACTCTTCATGTTGAAAAAGTGGGTATTATAGGATTGGTGACCATGGAGGATCTGTCAAAAGTTGATGTGGGTGTGTCCTGAAAAAGCCAGCATATACAGTTGTGCAGGCTACACACTGCGCAACACTAGTGGGGTACCATCAACATGGTAGGTATGAGAGGTTTCTATGGTTTGTTTGGTTTTTTTTTTTTTTTTTAAGAAAGTTTTGTGGAAAGTGGCAATGAAGTGTCCTGTTCTAACAAAATCAGTATATCATGATGATTTTTATGATCAACGGGAACCAAGTGTCTTGAGGAAGGGCTGCTTTTCCTACTTTGCACAAAGATGCCGTGGGACTGCTGGAGGCAGTGTCGTGTGTCTGTCTATTCCATAAACCCTCCATGCAGACCGGAGGGGGACAGGGGCCTGGCACGACAGCAAGGACTAGTTCTCCGCCTTCATCTGGAAGTTTGGAGGACTATGTATTGGACCCAGCATGGCTCTGCCAAACCTTCCACCAAAATTCAGCTTTCGTGTTGCTCCGAAGGCTAGAGCCAGCCCCCACCCTGCTCGGGGACTTCTCCCCTACACACTCACCTCAGCAGGAAGCAGGGTGTAGGAGTAAAACTGCTTCATCTTCGTCACAAGATCATCTGTGGAGAACGTCACATACTCCACAAACTTCCGGTTCAGCAGGAACCAATCTGAGCCTCCATCCACAGCAATGCCCTCCGGGATTCGCCGGTCCCCCAGGCGCCACATGTGGGCATCACACTCCAGGAAGAGCCGGTCCAGACCCTGCTTTCGGATGAACCTGGGAAAGAAACAGTTGCCCTTCAGCCCAAAGGTGCACGGAATCCAAATGAAATAGCACAATCAGGGCAATAAACGCACGTATTGGGCACTTGCTGTATGCCAGGGATCGAGCAGGGGAGGGGCTGCACATATAGTTTCTCACTTGATCTTCCGAAGTGAGACAGGTCACTATATCCCTGTGAGGCGGGCAGCGCCATCAGGCCCATTTTCCAGCTGAGGACCCTAAGGCTTAGAGCGTTTAGGGGATTTGCCCGGCACAAGAACAACGCAGTGGCCATCCGATTCTGCCTCTGCAGAACTTTTGGAAATCACCTTTTTATGCCCCAGATGCCTGGGCAGTTGGGTGAATCAGCCTCTGGCTGCTCATCTCGGAGTCGTGAGCTTAAAGGCACACCTCAAAACAGGTAGGATTACAAAGCCTCTTTGACAAACACCAAAGTTATGATCTAGTAATTTATGTGCTTTTGGATTCACACATCAATAACAGGATCACAAAAGATTTTTAAAAAACACTGCATCTATGATAACCACGCATGTTTCTTTTTTGAACACAAGAAAACACGATCTTGCAGCAGGTCTAAGAACTACCATAATTTTGCAGAAGAGGTGAGCGTGACACTTAGAGATATATGCATGACCATAATGTGGTATGAAAATCGGTGATTCCCAACGCTTACTACCAATACTGGTGTGGCATGTTACCTCTGTTTAGCTGGGTTTTAATTAGAGTTTAGTGAAAACAAAGATAATTTTCTTCCCAAAGTTATGGAACCCTTGAATTCTCTCCATGAACCCCAGGATTAGCAACTCCCACCCTAGACCGTGTGCGTATGCATGTGTGTGTGTGTGTGTGTGCGCGCGCGCATACTCGGGATTTGCAACACGGGCAGAGCAGAATTGGTACTCCCTATTTTGTAGATGCAGAAACCAAAGATCACAGGGCTGGTAACAACAGATGTGTTGGGAGGATGGGCAGAATTAGAACCGAGCCTTCTGGCGCGAACCCTCAGTCCCTCCGCAGTTAGTAGGAACTACACACCTACTGTGAGCTAGGCACCGTGCTGGCCTGGTGTGGGGCAGGAAGGACCAGGAGGAAGGATGCTCCTGATCTTCAGGGCCTAGTTCTCGCTCTGGAGCCTGCACCAAGAGCTCTCCTGACCATGCGTCTCGCTACTTCTTCAGCTCATACAACAGAAGGTCAACCATTTTAAAGTGTGCAGTTCAATGGCATTTGTATGTTCATGATGCTGTGCAGTTACTGCCTACGTAGTTTCAAAAGCATTTCGGCACCACGCATCTGCAAGGAGACACTATAGCCATAAGCAGTCATGGTCCCCCTCCCTCTGGCTTCTGGCCTCTGGAAACCACTGACCTGCTTTCTGCATCTATGGACTTACTTACTCTGGGCATTTCATACAGATTCAATCAGACGATATGTGGCCTGTTTGTGTCTGGCTTCCTCTACTCAGCATAATGTTTTCAAGGCTTCATCTCAAGTTCTGTCTACCCAGCATCCACTCCTCAATTTTGGGAACCACACCTTGATTATTCCTTGGACAGTCACCTATCTCCAACTCTCAGTTGACCCAGCACCAGGGGTGGCGACATGACCAGGCTGGTCAGGGAGGGTATTCCATCTGCCTGGCTGCCGTAACTGGTTCGGGGCTGGGGGAGGAACTCAAGGTAAGTCTGAGACTTGGCCCTGGATTTTTGCTGGATCTACTGCAAAGGAGGGCTCTTATATGGTATTTTTGCTGGGAGAATGTCAGCTTAGAGCTGCTGGCAGCCATCCTGTCACCATGAGTATAGAAGCTGTTTGACAGTGGAGGTAACACAGAAGGGAAGGGGAGAAGGAGGGAGACGGGGAAGATGGAGAAAGAGAACAAAAGAGGGAGACAGAGGGGGAGGGAGAGAGGGAGAGGGATTAAGTCTCGGAGACTTGGCTCGAGACCCCGGATCCCACTATGTGTGACTCCCCACCACACTCATCGGTAATGTGCTTAGGGTGCTTGGAGACGGGATTCTGTTACTTGCAGTTGAAAAAGTCCTAATACATTCCTGAACAATTTAAACTTTTATTGCTACCAGGATGGATGTGAACGTTCTCAGGCCCTGGAGGGAGCAGGCAGCCAGGGCTGTGGCACACAAAGACCCCTCTTCCACTAAGCCAGTCCACATCCCTTGTCACGTGTGTTCAGGCCTTTGCACCTCCATGGCGGCCCTCATCACTGTCTTCAGACTGGAGTTACCAGTCTTCCCCGCAGGCAGACTCTGCTCTCATTAGAACTGACCTTGGATTCCTCCTTTCTGCTTTCCTCACAGTTCCTAGGACAGTGCAAGCCAGTAACTCAGGAAAGGTCTACTTCTTTTTAAAGCCCCATGTCATTTATTTGAGAGAGTGAGCGAGCAAGCAGGGGAGGAGCGAGGGGAGAGGGAGAGAAACAACCCCAAGCGCGCTGCACGCTGAGCGCGGAGCCCAAAGCAGGGCCTGATCTCACGACCCTGAGATCGTGGACTGGGCTGAAATCAAGAGCTGAACACTTAGCCAAGTGAGCCACCCAGACGCCCCTCAGGAAAGGTCTGCCGTGATGGCCACACTGCAGGGCACAGGAGACAGTTTCACTGTGATGGACATGCCACACTCTACAGAGAACCCCTCCAGCTGGGCCTCCAAATCCCTAACATCCACTGGAGGGAATCATGTGAAAGCTTACTAATAAATCCATATCCCCACTACTCTGCATAGGCAGGGGACCTGCCCCCGGACACTGGCCACTCACTGAGCATGATGCCGTAAGACACCGAATTCTTAACAGAAATGATGACAGCGTCATAAAAATGTTGACGATGGTGAACACACTGAGTTCTGCTGAGAAGTGCTTTCCATCTACGCTGGGGGTGGCTCTGTCAGTAACCAGCTGAGTGACTTTGGGAAGTGATGTCCTTGAGTCTTGGCTTCCCCCTTGGTAAAATGACAAAGCTGGGCTAGGTCTTGACTGCAGCCTTAAACACCTGCAGAGGTCAGACCGATAACGGAAGCATCTGAAGCAGACGGGGTGTAAGACAACAGGGGAGGTGGAGTCAACAAAGGAGAGAAAGCATTTTTTTTTTGTTGTTGTTGTTGTTGAAAAGCACTCAAACTCCTTAACAATAAAGGTACAGAAGAATGAAACTCGACCATTCTCTCACACCATACACAAAGAGAAACTCGAAATGGATAAAAGACCTCAATGTGAGGCAGGAATCTATCAAAATCCTGGAGGAGAACATAGGCAGTAACCTCTTCAACATTGGCCACAGCAACTTCTTTTAAGACCTGTCTGCAAAGGCAAAGGAAACAAAAGCAAAAATGAACTTTTGGGACTTCATCAAGATAAAAAGCTTCTGTACAGCAAAGAAAACAGTCAACAAAACAAAGAGGCAACCCACGGAACGGGAGAAGATATTCGCAAATGACACTACAGACAAAGGGCTGATGTCTAAGATCTATAAAGAACTCCTCAAACTCAACATCCAAAACACAGATAATCATGTCAAAAAATGGGCAGAAGACATGAACAGACACTTCTCCAAAGAAGACATACAAACGGTTAACAGACACATGAAAAAATGTTCATCATCAATAGCCATCAGGGAAACTCACATCAAAACCCCAGTGAGATACCACCTTACACCAGTTAGAATGGCCCAAATCAACAAGACAGGAAACAAGTGTTGGAGAGGATGTGGAGAAATGGGAACCCTCTTATATCGTTGGTGGGAATGCAAGTTGGTGCAGACACTTTGGAAAACTTAAAAATAGAGCTACCCTACGACCCTGCAATTGCACTACTGGGTATTTACCCCAAAGATACAGATGTAGTGAAAAGAAGGGCCATATGTACCCCAATGTTCATAGTAGCAATGTCCACAATAGTCAAACTGTGGAAAGAGCTGAGATGCCCTTCAACAGACGAATGGATAAAGAAGATGTGGTCCATATACACAATGAAATATTACACATCCATGAGAAAGGATGACTACCCAACTTTTGTATCAACATGGACAGGTATGGAGGAGATTATGCTGAGTGAAATAAGTCAAGCAGAGAAAGTCAATTATCATATGGTTTCACTTACTTGTGGAACACAAGGAATAAAATGAAGGACTTTAGGAGAAGGAAAGGAAAAATGAATTGGGGTAAATTGGAGTGGGAGATGAAAGACGAGAGACTGTGGACTCTGAGAAACAAACTGAAGGTTATGGAGGGGAGGGGGGTGGCGGGATGGGTGAGCCTGGTGGTGGGGTATTCAGGAGGGCATGTATTACATGGAGTACTGGGTGTGGTACATAAACAATGAATTTTGGATCACTGGAAAAAATAAAAATAAAAATAAAAGGTATTTCTGGCTAAATAAAACATATCCCTAGCCTGAATCCAGCTCATGGGCCACCACCCACAATAACCACTGGTTAGGTCACTCTTGGGCATTTTCTAGCTGTGACACTAAGTCACTCTGTTCTACCCAGGAAGAGGGTGAGGGGCAAGAATTCCAGCCGGAAACATGGGACCCAGAGAAGCCTGATGACCTCTCTGAGGACACAAGTCAACCAGAAGACCTAGGTATCCAAAGACCGTGGTCTTGTTCTTTCCCTAACACACGTTTCCAAGGGTAAAATCCAAGCTGTTTGCGAAGCCATATTCTCTCCTGGAGGGACCTGTTGAAGGTTTTTCTATATACTTACTGTACCATTCCACTGACAAAAAATTCAGCTCTAAAACTGGTCCATTAAAGGAAGCCCCTGAGTTTAGTAAAGGAAAAAAATCCTACCTCAGCTCCAGTTGGTGCTAATTATATAAAAATGTCCAATCGCAGACACAACCATGCTTAAGACTTCAAAATTTAGGTAACTTACATGAGAACTCACATGGTAACCAAGACTAACCCAGAGAGAGAAAGAAGAGACATACAGGTGTGAGAACATGTGAAAGTTTTCTTTCCTCAGACCAGCCTTTTAATTTCGTGTTCCATTATGTGGAAGAATAGCACCGTCTTGCAATTTTAATGTGATGTCCCAGACCATAATATCCAAATACAATATTTATGCAGTAATCTCCAAAATGAAGTATTCATGGGGTGGGAGACTGGTTGCTGTATTTACTGCATTTGAAAACGGATAAGCTTCAAATACAAGCTTTGGTTAGTTATGAGTAAATAGAGACAATCAATCCCCCTGGTCTCAGTTCCAGCGTTGAGAGGGGGTCTGGACTAGGAGGAGGTGGTCGAGGCCCAGAGTCTGGGCATCTAGCAGGGGAAAGGCATCGGCTGCTTGGTCAGGGATCTGCATTTTTGTTTCCTGCCCTGTGCATTTGGCTGGACATCAAGCTAAGTTGGCACGCCTGGGTGTGTCTTTTCATAAATGCTGGCTTAGCAGTTAAAGGTGTGTGGTTCGCCCACCTAAGGGGGGGGGTGCAGATTGACTTGAGCACTGAGCCCAATACAGAGAGGGTGACTGACGACATGCCCCTCTCTCTAGTTTCGTCTTCAGATGACTTGGTTATGTGCGGGCAACAGGGTCAACACGTGGAATTACAGAAGAGACACGGAGAGGATCTGGGTACTAAAGCTGCCTCTGATTCACAAACGGTGAGATGTGGGGTTGGCTGGCCTCACTGAAGGGCAGTCTGCTTATCTAGAGGATGGGCTCCATGACAGCTGTGCTGACAACCTCTTGAATTAGCCGTGGAAGTGGGACAGGTGAGGTTGATGAGGGTCTCTGCTAAGTGTTCAGGAAGCACTGTCCATCCCAGCCAGGGACCGACCCAGTCATCAGTTCCTTCTTACAAAGCCAAAGAGCCCTCCCCAGTCTCTGGTGTCCCTGACCACACTTTTGTGTCTTGTTTTTTTTCATAGCATTTAAAACTCTGTATTACCATGTACAAGATACCTATTTAGTTTACTGTCTCCTTACTGGATGTAAGCCCAAGAGGGCAGAGGTTTTTTTTTTCTGGTGGTTGTTGTTTCGTTGCCTATGTTTGTTCACGGCTGTATCCTTAGTGCCTAGAACAGTACCTAGCATTCAGCTGGTGCTCAATAAATATTTACGGATCCAATGAATAAAGGGAAGAGTAACAGCTGTGTCAGCTGTTCAATCAGGAAGTAGCAGCCCTTAGTTAACCAGGTATCTGATTCTTCCAATATACACGTGACAGACAAAGGAGCTGAACCATGAGAAGGTTAAGTGCATTCTCCAAAGCCACAGAGTCAGCAGTTCAGGACTCAAATCCAGGTCTGTCTGATGAATCCAATGCATGCTCTTAACTACTCTGCATTCTGCTTCTGTCCGGTTTGTTAGGGTCCTTACAAAAGCATCCAAGCAGAGGATGTGAGAACTTCTACCTCAAAAAGACACGGTGCAGAAATCCAAATTTTGAAAGAAAAGGACTCATTGTTGGTCTTGGAAGAGGATTTGTGCCAGACCTCACAAGAACTTTGGTCTTCAGAACAGACTGCCTAAGGGCAAACACGGAATCATCTGCCTTCATTTTTACCTCTTAGGTTTTCGGGGATGGGCGGTTTGCCTTCCAGAGACTTTCCCTACAGACGCAACATGGAACAAGATGTCACAGGGACCAAGCTCTACTCAGCTAAGCATCAAAGAAAATTGGATGGAAGGGGACAGGGGTCCCGACTCTCATCCGTGTGTGAAGAGGTCAGTTAAGTAAGCTGTTGTAGCCTTTGAAACTGATCTCAGAAAAGGCAGACAATGAAGAAGTCTCAATTCACTTAATTCCCTGGCTACAATCTCAGCATATTCATTGAGTGTGGAATTATTCCAGAACTGTCTTGTCCTATAATGAGTTCGAAAAGGAAGAACTCTGCCCCTCAGATTTTACAGCGTGTTTGAGTAGAAGGAATCTTTGCAATCATCTAATATAATTAACTCTATAGACTGAAAAAAAAATTCAATGCACTGAGTGGATGTATGATTCAAAGTCATCCAAAGTCACACAGCCTAGGAATAAAATCTCCCTTCTTCCCTTTCCTGTCCAGTGATCTGTCACTGAATCCAGATTACTCCTTTAGCATAAGTACAACCTAAGCACTTTCGTTAAAAAATAAAGTCATGGAACAAAAGCATGAAAACCCACAGTGCTCCATAAATGTTCACCAAGATACTATTTTTCCTTCGTCAAGCTACGAATTTGAAATTTCCATCTCCCTCTTCTCTCTCTTGCGATTTGGTAGACAAGCATGAGTAGAAGGAACCTCCAAAGCTCAGAAGACACCACTAGGTCCTGAAAAGCCAAGATACTTCAGCACCAAGGACAGAAGCCCAAAGCCTCACAAGGAATTTCATCTCCTGAGAATGTTAAGATTTTTATTTATTTAACACAGAGAGAGAGATCACAAGTAGGCAGAGAGGCAGGCAGAAAGAGAGGGGGAAGCAGGCTCTCCACTGAGTGGAGAGCCCGATGTGGGGCTTGATCCCAGGACCTGAGATCATGACCTGAGCCGAAGGCAGAGTCTTAACCCACTGAGCCACCCAGGCACCCCATCTCCCGGGATTTTGAAGATGTATTTCTTTTTATTTGGGGGCGAGGCAAAGGGAGAGAAGCTCAAGCAGACTCCCTGCTGAGCATGGAGCTCGATGGAGGGCTCGATCCCATGACCCTGAGATCATGACCTGAGCCGAAACCAAGAACTGGATGCCCGAACGACTGAGCCACCCAAGCACCCCATCCTGAGGGTATTTCAGTGAGCAGTGCCCATGGTTGTGGTGGCAGAGGCAACAAGTGCCATGCCCATCTTTCTCATTGAGTCCAAGCAGTATGGATACATCATCTTCCCGTGCTGAGTCAGCGAGGATCCAGCTCACTGGGACCCAGTCTGGCAGCTCCAGGGGGGCCTGCTGGCCACCTTCTCTCGGGTCCAGGGTGGGTTGCTGGCCCTTCCTGACCTGTGCTGGAGTTTAACTGTCACGCCTTCAACTCTGCACTATCTGGAAGAACAAGGGGGCTTGGGGTCTTCACTCATCTGGCAGCTAGCTCTAGATAGCATTCTGGATACTCTCAGTCCGTGTGCTAGGAATATGCTGGAGAGTAAGATGGACATCATCCCTGCCCTTCTTCCCTCTTCCAGGGAGATGGAGAAAATACAGAAAGAATAACACCTACCATTTACTGAGAACTTGCTACTTTCTCAACTCTGTTCTTCACACTGAATACAGATTCTCTCACTTAGTCTTCACCACAACCCTGTAAGGGTTCATTTTACAAATGAAGGAACAGAGACACTAAGTGATTTCCTCAAGGCCATACAGCTAGTTAGGGACAAGCGTGTGTGATTCCTACCTTAGCTGACAGGCTCTGGATTCCACACACTCAGCCACCCAGCTATAATCCTGCTCTAATAACTAAGTAAGTAGACACCAAGAGCCACAAAACACATTAACATCTAATTAGATGCTTGTGGTAAGTGCTCTACAGAAAAGCTCAGAGGGCAGGGACAGAAAAGAAAGCGACAGGGACGTCACTAGCGAAGACTGTTGGAGAAGGCTTCAGTGAGGAGGTGACATTTAAGCTTCATGTGAAGGATGAGAAGGAATCGGTCATCTGAGGAGCTGTGGGGAAGAGCTTTCTGAGGGACAGAGAGTGTGTGTGCAAGAGTCCAGTGAACGGAAAGACGCCACGGAGACAGAGTGAGGGCTACAGGGACGTGGTGGCTCTGCCCACACATCCCAGCAGGGCCAACCAGAGGAGAGGCTGACTCCGACCTTACTGCTGGAGGGAACGTATCATCTACCCGCACACGGTGGGAAGCTCCGCAGGGAACACGCTGAGGAAATGAGTGTGGTAGAGTGACCAGGAGTGAAGACGCCAGGGCTGGACTTCCTGGGTTCTGGTCTGCTTCCCCACTTATGAGCCGGGTGTTGTTTAACCTGCCTTGCCTCAGTGTCCCCATCTGGGAAATGGGCCTGATAGGACCACATTTACATCATGCGCTCGTTTTGAGACTTGAGAACAGTCGTCTCCGTAAAGCATTTAGGACAGTCCCTGGCCCCCAGGAAACCCTTCCCATTTGACTCTCACTACTGGCTTGTGTGAAGAAAGTGGGCTTGGGTCTGACCTCCAAGGGTGGGGGAAAGAAGAAGCCTGAGAAGAGATGTAGAGTCAGGGGCCCAAATCCTGGGGCCGAGACCTGACTTGATGGCCCATGGTCTTCATGGTGCTTGGGGCCTGCAATCAGCTTGTACTCCCACGAATCGAAAGTCCGCGGAGGGCTAACTGGTAGGCCACAGTTTTTCACACATTTTTAAAAACAATGTTTACTGCCTTTGGTTCTGTTTATAAACATAATGCATGTTTTCTTCATAGAACACTTGGGATAGAAAAGGCAAAGAAAAAAAATAAAAATCAAACTCTGCCTCTCCGAGCTGACACCATCAATACACTTTTCTTCCAATCTTTTGTCTACCCTGGATGTGTATTGTTTTGGAAAAAGAAAAGTTCCCAAGCTGACCTCAAAACCCATATGAAGGCCAAGAAAGGAGATGCGTCCACGGCTTTGTGTGGGTGCTGGTGCGATGCTAAGCTTTATTTTGACAGGGCTGCTATAATTGGATTAAATAAAGTGAACACGCAAAAAGTGATAAACTTCGCTGGTTGGGTTGAAGAAAAGTGAAAGGGAAAAGCAATCTGCTTTCCCCGTTGGAAACGAGGTATTAATTATCTCCTCCCATCAATCATAGTGTTACAAGACAGCTGGGGAGAGAGCCCATCTCTTGATAAGCAAGTTGGCACCAAAGGGCCTCCTGAGAGCAGATCTGCTTGGAGGAGGTTCCTGGCCAGGCTCCCAGTGGATTTGCCAACTTTTGGCTAAACAGTTGCCTGTTTGTACATCAAGGGACGTCTGGGTCTGAAGATGAGTTCAGTGTCAGAGAGAAGGAGCCGCTGAGGCTGCTTAGCTGCCATTCTGGGGCCCAATGCGGGGGAGGTGCTGCCTAGAGCACGTGGGGCACGGACCTGAGAACAGCAAGAAACTGGTTGATGTCATTTCTGCCCTGGGGGCTGGGACCCCTCCTAGTTTCCTAGGTCTCTAGACTCCGTACATTTCAAATGCTAATTATTTCTGTAAGAATTACAGAAAGTGCTTCCAAATGTCAATCATTTGTATTCCATCTTCAAGACTTTTCTCCATCATCATTGTGACCACGGTCCTCACCAAGTAAATATGCACAATTGTTCCAAGAGTTTATCCCTACAGACAACCCACTTAAGTCTTACGACAACTCTGGCGAGGCTCGTCTTAGTAGCATCATTCCCATTTTACAGGTGAGGAAACAGATGTACAGGTGATTTATGTAACCCGGTCAAGGTCACCTGTCTAGAGTCCAAGCCTGGATTCTTACCTGTGCCAGGTGCTTTATGTAACCCTTACAGAAAACCTCCCTTAATATTTTTCTCTAAATCAGCTTTAAATAGCTTCAACTATTTTTTTAAACTTAGTCTTATTCTAAGTGTCATAGCCACGAAATCATTACATCAGTTATATCAACGTTAGTTGACACACTTATGATCAGTGCCTAACTTGCCCCATATGCCCGTGAATGAGCTACCTGAAACCATCTCGCGTACCACTGGCAGATCGTGCACACACTGGGATACGCCGGCCCTGCAAAGTAGGGAAAGGACCCGATCTTCCCTCCCTGATCACTGAAAACAATGCTTCTGCTTAGAGTTAGAATTTTGCTCTTTCATCTGTACCCCCACGAAGAACCTTAAACTGCAGGTCCTCTCAGAGGCGGTCACGCCTCTGAGAATCACAGCACGATAAAAACCACCCAGGTTTTGAAAGTTAGAGTGAACCAGGTTCTAATCGCAGGCCTGCTGCCCGCCAGGAGTGGAACCTCGAGCCGGCGAAAACAACTGCCCAGGCTTCCGTCGTACTCACCTCTCAGACAGGAGAGCACCTGCCAAGTGAGGTTGGACTGAGACAACACAGTGGACAGTGCCTGGTTCGGGGCCTTCCCGGGGTCGGTGAGGACACTCGGTCCTCCACAATCCTGACTGCCCTGTTCGGATGACACAAAGGCCAGCAAACAGAGGCGTGGAGAGTCAGAGCCATCTGCGGGAGTCGGAAGGCTGACACGACGACAGAGGCGGCGCCGCAACACGGGCGCCGAGTCTCCACGGGCGGGCGCTTACCCCACCCCGCACTGCGTCCCCGGGCTCAGCACGGGGGCCCTGGGGACCTGGGATCAGGCAGACAGCCCGGAGGAAATCCTCTTCTGGCTGACGGGAAGGATTTTCCCTTTCTGCCCTGTCAGGGGCTGCCCCAGACCCGGGCTGCGGACATCTGGGACAGGTCTCATGTGCCCCCCGAGCAGAAGCCAGGCGTTCTGGGGGCCGGGTGCTAGGCCTGCCCAGGGAGGCTCCCGGCGGACTTGAGAGCACCTGCTTCTGCTCGCCCGGCACAGGCCGGGAAAACACCAACCACGCCACCTGTCCTTCCCTCTATCTGGTTACTTCCTTTCTTGGAGGAAAGCAAGGAGAAACAGTGAACACGACACTCCCTTTCATTTAATTACAGAACAGTCAGGACCAATTTGGCAGCTATTAAAATATTAGTTTGCCTTTATGCCATCTCTTCGCAGCTGGAGCTGGGAATCCAAATTGGCTGCCAAGGGCTGGAGATGGGGACAGAAGGTCAACACTGCTATTAGGAACCACATGGAATTAAACACCGAGGCACCCTGTGGCCCGTTGCGTGTCTCACTGCTTGCTTTGGCCCCTCCACACCGTTTGGGCTTCCAAACTCTCTGCCTTTGTCGCAGTCTTTTACAAGGGCTGGTCCAGGAGCAGAGAGCATCAGAAAGGGAGGGGCCTCTGGAGACCGTCTCGTTCATGTTCATCCCCTTTGGTTTTCAAAGGGAGAAAATGAAGCCCGGAGTAGCACAGCCGCTGTCTCGAGGCCACCTAGCGTGTGGGAGGAAGACAGGCCCAGAGCACAGACAGGCTGCATCACACAGGGGTCACGAGCTTGGGCTCTGGGGACATTCCCCCCCTCCAGCTTTGAGTCCCAGCCCTGCCCCTGAGTGGGCTTAAGTGAGTTACTTAACCTCTCCATTTTGTCATCTTGTAAAATGAGGCTAGTAAGCTGCAAAGGGTCACCATCTGGAGCCAGAAAAATCAAACCAACACGAAGGAAAAAACAACTAAGAGAAGGTAAGGAGGTTGTCACAAAGTACAAATGTCCAGTTGTAAAATAAATACGTCCGGGGATGTGACATACAGTCACTAATACTGTATCGTGTATTGGAAAGTGGCTAAGAGAGCAGATCTGAGACGTTCTCATCACGAGGAATAAATGTAACTACGCGCAGTGACTGACGGTAACTAGACTTACGGTGATTATTTTGCAATATATACAAATAACAAATCGTTATGTCTTCCACCTGGAGCTAATCTAATGTTATATCAGTTACATCCCAATTAAAAAAGACAAAGAAAAAGATTCCTGCTACTGAACTACGTGGCTATTTGATGTGTTTATTTTTTCTTTAACCCTCTCCAGGAATAAGAGTAAATAATTAAAGAGCCAAAAAAACCCCCAAAAAACAAAAAACTCACAAAAGGAAAGGAAAGGGGAAGAAGTAACAGAGTCTGGACTTGATGGAGTGTCATTTGAACTGCCCGATTCAGCCCTATCTGAAGTCAGACACCAATGTTCTCCTTCCATTAACGTCCTTTTCTCGCTTAGCCTAGTTTCAGCTGGGTTTCCGTCATCTGCCACCCAGAGTCCTTTGTGACACACCAGCCGCTGAGGGACTGGACCTAAGCCACGGCCAGCGCTGTGCCCCGGGGAGGGGACGACAGAGCATGCGCCGTGGCTGGGCTGGCTCACGCAGCAGGTGAGGCCCCAGCAGACGGAGAGGAGGGGGGCAGATGACGGCTCATTTTACTACGAAATTAATACTCAATTACTGCTCTTCATTCATCTCAGCGAGAGAAAACCAGCCAAGGGCTCATTCATGGGTAGTGGGACTTGTGAGCTTTTCTGTTCAGAGAGCCTAGGGTTTTAGGGTTTCAGGAGGAGGTGTGATTCACATCTTCGCCTCGACCTTCACCTTGTCCTGGGCCACCGGGGTACCTGTCAACTACCGATGCACGTCAACCAGACAGGACGTACTCCCACACCCGGAGGCTCAGCTCTGACCCGAACACCAACTGCTTATTTCTTCCACCAGCAATATTTTCGCCCTCTGCTCATCATAGCTGTGACATCACCTTTGTCAGCCTCGCCATCCTCACAGGGCATTTACCACATGCTGGATGCTTTAGATGCAGCATCCACTGAATCCTCTCAACCCTGTGGGGTAGGTCTAGTAATATTTCCATTATACAGGTAAGGGACCAGGCTCAGAGAGGTTAAGTCACCTGCCTAATTCAACACAGCTAGGACACGACAGAGCAGGACTCCAATCCAGCAGGTACAACCTCAAAGCTCATGAATTTAACCTCTGTGCTATCCCCAGTCCCAAGCACAAGGCCTAGAAATAGTGCAGAGAGAATACACACAGACTAGGCGGGCGTAGTAATATAGGGCGGACATAATTCAGACCCACGTCTATCAAGTTACAACGGCCTCCTTTCTCATGATGCGACTTTGCTCCAAACGCGTGTTACAAGGCTACCCGGAGGGGAAGAAGAGTCCTCGTTCTCCACCTAGAGAACGGGACCAGACACCCGCATCTGGGCCAGTTTTGGTAACTGACACCTGCATGGAATCTTGATCGGCTCCGCCCTGCTCCACCTGGGCTTTGGGGCCAGAGAACTGGGTTCGAATTCTAGCACTTTCCAGTTGTGTAACCTTGGCAAAATCATTTAGACTCCCAAAGACCCCCTTTCTTCTCCTGACAGATGGGGATACTAATTCTTATTTTGCACGGAATGGCTGTAAGAATGAAACTGGATCCTCTAGGAAAAGGGTCAGGGGCGGGGCACTTATTAGGAACACAGCGCCCAGCGGCTACAATTCTTGAGCTACTCCAGGCCTCTCTACCCTTCGTAGCTGGAACATCCTCATCTGGGCTGATTTATACAGTACCCTCAAGTCAGGGAGTTGGGGGGGGGTCCTCCTAAATGGAAAGAAAATTCAGGCTGTCAGGGAGGCACAATCTAAACAGCTGGATGAAATCACAGTTCGAATTTCAGAAATGACACGACGAAGGATTCTGGGTTTACATATGGAGCACTCAGGAGGCGGAGCTCACTGCCTGCTTTTTGTCCCTCCCTGCTGCTGCCGTGGGTAACTGGGTGAACGGAGTTCCAGAGCCAGCCAAGGCACGCCCCCATCAGCCCTGGCAGAGAAGCCCTGAAGCTCAGATGGCAAACCGAAAGGCCAGCGGGGGCCAGGTAGGGAACGGGGGCAGGTGAGGACCACAGTGACCTGGAGGACCAAGGCTTTGTCTATGACCCGGGTGACAGCCTCCCAGTGAGAAAACTTAGGCCCAGAGTGAGCAGACACCGGGGTCTTTAAAGAGGAGCTGAAATCTGGATGTGCGTGGGAAATACTGCTACTTTTACATGGGACTATTCATTTTCAAATGAAGCACTTGAATCAAAGCAAAACAAAACCAACGCGAGGCCCAAATAAAACCTAGGAACGCGCTCAAATTATCCCATGTGCTGGCAGGTTACAGTCTGAGTTCCATGCTAGAAAAAATCTCCCATACATCAGAGTGACCCTGGGCTGGGTTTTTGTTACTGGTGTCTGAACCTTGGGACAGTGAGGCCGAGCCTGTGATCTCCCCTACAGGGGGCGCTCGAGACCGAGTCCCTTCCAGCTGACCCCTGGCCACAGAGACGCAGAAGTGGCTCAAAGCTGTTTGGCTTCACTCATTCTAGGTGAGCAAGATGCAACGGATTCAGATGGGGCTTCTGGTG
The DNA here is from genome assembly GCA_002007465.1 of Ailurus styani. Taxonomy (NCBI): domain Eukaryota; kingdom Metazoa; phylum Chordata; class Mammalia; order Carnivora; family Ailuridae; genus Ailurus; species Ailurus styani. Next base: position 1,949,150 of record LNAC01000248.1, read on the forward strand.
CCTTGAACCCTGCCCGTGTCTTAGGCGGGGGGAGTGAGGCACTGGCACGAACAGAGGGTAGAAGTCAGGATGTTTGAGCTCAACTCCATGCCGGCTAGAGACTCTTTCTCCCTATGAAGTAAATTCCACGAGGAGGAAGATTTTTGTCTTGTTTACCTCTAGAAGGGTGCCTGGCACGTGGTGGCATGGGGCAAGTATTTGCTGAATGGCTGGCTGACCAGTGATGGCCCCACATCTTTGACCCAGTAAACTGAGGCCATCACTTAAACTATGGGCCTCAGTCTTCCCATCAATAATGGAGAGATTAACAGTAGTTGCCTTACTAACCTCAAAGGGTTGCCATGATGAGATAACAGACTCAGGAAAGTACTCAGAAAAAAGGTGTAAAGGGCTGTCACGTGAGGAGATGCGTTTACTATTATCTCTGTCCCTGGCTAACACGAGAGACCATCTCAGATCCTATGTGAAAGGGGCAGAGGCCCATCTGAGCCATGCCTCTCTCCCACTATCTACTTTCCTCTGGCTGCATCAAACCAGCCTGGAGGAAGCCCCAAACAATCACTCGGATTTTCATTTTCATTTTGCACAAGGGTCGGGGGGGGGGTTTGTTGGTGGTGGGTAAGATGTACTACCTTGCATTGTCCCGGCCGTGTGACTTCAGGAAATTCATATCTCGGTATCGGGAAAGAAATGCCACCAGCTGATCATTTGTCCTGTGGAAACAAACCAAGAGGAAGGTCAGGGTCCTTCAGAGACTGTGGACTTACCACACTCCATTTAAAAGGACTATTAGTGTATTTGTATCCTACATGTTCCATATCCTGTGAACTCATTAAGGGTAAGCATGGTGTCCCAGCTGTTTTAGAATCTCTAGTGCCCAGTGCTGTGCTTGGCAAACATGAAGTCATCAGTGTGCAGTGCCATGCCAGATACTTAGCAACCTCAGGGCCTTTGCACCTGCCGTGCCTGGGAAATTCAGTCTTGTCTCTTTCCAGGTCTGGCTTGCTGTTGTCAACCGGGTCTCCTTCCAAATGTTACCTCTTCAGAGAGGCTTCTTCTGGCCACCCAACCTAAATTAGCATCTGCCTCCCCAACCTCCACCTTTATCACATCCCTCTGTGCCCGTTACTGAGTGTTAATTTGCTTTTGTTACGATGTAAGCTCCATGAGGGCAGAGCCTAGTGGGATTTGTTCCTCCCCGGCACACAGTCGGAGCTACACTAAGGGTTGTTGGATGAATGAATACCGAGTCCTCCATACCCACTGGGCTACCGACTGAGAGAGCTTTGAAAAATGCGAAGTGCGATCCAAACAGATGACGTCGTTCCCAGCATTGTTATCCCAAATTTATCGCCATCAATCTCGGCACAGGCAGTGCAGTCACAGCTAATCAGCTTGTGCATACAGCTGTGACAGTATTTTAAAAGGCAGTCACACGGGTCTCCATCTGCCAGAAATGCAGTCGTCTCTTCTGCTGAATAAACCCAAACAGGTAAACGGTGCTGAAGTGACAGCTCCTTCAGCATCAGGCCTCTCTGCTCAAGGATTTTTACTTAAGAAGGAAAGGGTTAACCATTGTTTCAAAGTGGGAGACAGGATGGAGGCGGTGGAGAGGACCAATGTCCCTGGGAACAGAACGGAGGCCACCAGACCTCTGGGAGGCAGGTGGGTGCCTCGGAAAGCAATGCCTGGGCTCTCTCAAAGCAGAAAGGTCTGGAGAGAGACCCCAGCTCCACTCCTGACCCAGCTGTGCATCCGAGGGTGAGTAATTTAACCTCCGGCGGGGGTGGGTGGGGGTGGCGTTCTCTGAACTCCCCCGGCCGCCCAGCAGATAGCAGGCTCTCTGCGCGCATACAGCGAACGGATAACCGGGCGCACTGAAAGAGCGTATAGTAGGTGCGCAATAAATGCAAGGTGCTCTGCTCCTTCCGCCTCGTGCCATTTGGTCTGAGCGGCCCCCACCGACACCCCGCCTTCATGTCCCTGCAACTCCCGGCACCCGCGCCACCGCCAGCCCCTGTTCCGTGATTGGAGGACTCGTGTTGACCAACTCATAATTCCGGCGGAGGGGGCATCGAGCGGTTAAGAGACGCTGCAGTGAAAACGAGCACTGCCGATGTCCCATCCCACCGCTGGGACGAACCCCGACTCACAGCCAGCCCGTTCCAGTGGCGGCCGGGAAACCCCGTGTCTGCACCCGGTATGCACGCAGCAAGCCAAGCCCCGCGGGGACGCACAGGGGTGAGTCCCAGGGACGCAGACAAAAGGCTAACCCCACGTGTCTGCAGAATGGTGCGTGCCCCGCGCGGACGACCGTGCCCGCAGCACGCTGCAAGGGAAAGCGCACGCGCCTCCTACCAAGTTGCGGGCGGCTGTGGGCAGAGCCCCTCTTGAAGTTGCCGGGAGAGGTGGGAATGAGCTCGGCGCATGCAAAAAAAAGAGAGAGAGAGAGAGAGAGAGAGAGAGAGAGAGAGAGAGAGAGAAAGAAAAAGAAAGCGATGTCTTTTCCAAACCGTAAAGAGGCCCCGTTCCCTGGCCGCGTCTTAGCCGTTCCTATTTACCAATCCCCTCGCCACTCTGCGACAGTTCATTATTGTCGTCCTGATGAATACGGGGACAAGTTAACCTCTGAATGGGTCCCTGGCAGCGGGAATAATACATAGGGCCTCTCAGAGGCCTCGCGGGGAGGATTGGAGGGGCCGGGCCGGGGCTCCCGGCCCTGCGCACGAAGCCTCAGGCCTCCCAGGGTCAGCGGCCGCAGCTCCACTTGGCAACCCCCGAAAGCGCCTTTCAGGGCCCTGGGCTGGGGCCATTTTCACATTTACTGCTTCACCGAGTCCCCATCTGACGGGGATGAATAGGCATTTAGCGAATTTACTTAGCGATGCTTCCACATGAAATCGTCTCAAAAGATGACATCTTGGGGGGGGTGCAGGGAGGGGGCTGCGAATTCCAGGCCCGGACCTGCGGAGGGGGCCGCCTTTCAAAGCAAAGCACTGTGTGCCCGGTTTGGCCGGACTGGCGGGGTGAGGGGATCCCAGCGTCCCCCTTCCTGGGGGCCCCCGGCCCCCCCCTCGCTCCCTCCCTCAGAGGAGAACGCCTGATCGGCCTGCCAAAACCCTCTCCCCAGCCCTTCTTCAAGGGGCCACGCAGTTCGCCCGGGCACGTTCTCCTATTGTTGCTCTCGGTGGCCTGTCTGTAACAGCCTACATAATACTTAGTTCTCCCTGGATAATTAACAGTGTGCTATCTGCTGGCATTTTACCCAATTCCAGCCTCTCTCTCTCTCCCTCTCTCCGCACTACATCCATTTCTCACTCCTCCTTTCTGGTGGAGTCATTTGCCAAGTGGCTCCCACAGCTCGTCACCTCCACCTTTTGTGGAAATCATTAGAAGACATGTTTCTCTGTGCACGCCCATTCCCCGGATTCGGGATGGTGACTCTGCGCCCATCACTGGCAGCCTTCAGAGCCACTGGGATGTCTTCGTGGAAATATGTAAATAAGTAAATGTGAAAATAAATGAGATATTTTAATAAGGAAGAGATTTATTTCAAAAAAAATTTTTCTGTAATATAAATAAAACTTATTGTAACCGTGTGAAAAATCTCTGTTGGAATCAATGAACAAAAGAACCGATAAAAACAGCTCTTGAACCATGACCTTTTATGAAACGCCCACCATGCCTGACACCCTGGGGCAGACTTTTGCCACATTTTATAGCATCTCAATATTTACCAAGACTCTCTGAGATGTGAGTTTCATTCCTATTTTGCAGATGGGGGACTGAGGCTCAGAGAAGCCACTGCTTAGCGAAGTCCAGAACCAGGATCAGAACCTGGTTGCAAATGTCAAAGCCCATTATGCCCTTCGCTACTGGACCGCTTCCAGAACTGAATGAGGGAGTGAATGAATGCGTGAGGGAACGAATGAAGGAAGGAGCTCCATCCCAGATGGGAAGTGCTCCGAGGCCTCCCCATTCAGAGCCTGATCTTGGGATGAACAGCAACAGCCCCCTGCTATTAGAAATGCAGCATCTCAGGAGTCAAAATTGGCTTTCTAACGAGATTCCCAGGGGGTGCACGTGCCCTTTCAAGTTTAAGAAGCGCTGCTTTTAGTGAGGCATGAATATGGTAGTTAATTCTCTTCCTCTTTCCTTCCTCATCTTCTCCCCAAGGCCTGTTCCTGAAAGCCCGCGCTTGTAGCCAGTTACTTTCATCTCGGTAAGCCTCAGGTGTTGGGCTTAGTCAATAAAGTAATGCACCTAAGACCTAGGCAGTAGCACCGGGCATACAGTAAGCCCTTGATAAATGTTAGCTGTTATTTCGTGGTATTATTACCATCCTGAATATCAGAAGCTGAAGACATTTCGAGCGGGAGACAGGAGTATAATGACCCAACCAGATCTGAACTTGGAAAGCTTTCTGGGTGTAAGACCCAGGGGATGTCCCTGCAGAGCATGGCTGGGGAAATGCCCCAGAGAAGGGACTTGTCCACGGTCTCCCAGCTGGTGTCAGCGTTAGGGTGGCTCGCACAGGTCCACCTCAACATCGCGTGTGTCTAAGATGTGTCACGGGCCTGGGCGTGAGGACACACAGGACGACGGGGGCTTGGTTCAGCTCCTGGGTCCCTCCAGTGCCCAGGAGCCCAGCGGCAGCTGCGCCTGTCTGCTGGCCATGGGGGGACGCCCGAGGAGGGGATGGGGCCGGCCCAGCCTCCACTTGGGGAGAGCACGCGCAGAACCAACTGAACTGCTCTATACCCCTCCCGCCCTCCAGGCTACAGTCTAGAACCCCTCTGTCTGATACAGGGAAGCACTAGCAGAGGGGCTCACAACCACCGCTAAGGCAAAAGTGAAGTGTCAGAGTTTTTGTGAATGTCAGGATTAAGGCCTTAGTGCTTCCGGGTATGTGCAAACCCCCAGGCCCCTGGATCGAGCCTGCGTGGAAGCAGTGGGTGGGCCGCGGGAGGAGCCAACCCGAGTACGAGCGGCAGTGGATGGAGGGCTGGGCGCTGGGCAGGCCGCGGGCGCGAAGGCGCCTTCCGTCTGAGCACAGACGGCACTGCATTTCCCCAGGTTCTCCCCCTCGCGTCTCATCCGCGCAGTTGTTTCGCAGGTACGCTCGATTTAAACAGTACTTTAGCTCTACCCTGTGCAACAATATTTGCAGCACCTGATGTACTTTTTTTCCCATCTTAAATTGCAGTAAAAGACACAGAACATCAAATTTGCCGTCTTAACCATTTTAAGTGTACAGTTCAAGCATATGAAGTACATTCGTATTGTTCTGCAAGCACCCCCACCATCCGTCTGCGGAACGCTTTTCATCTCGTGAAACTGACACCTGGAAACAAGAGCTCCCCGGGTCCCCACGGCTCCCAGCCCCTGGGAACCCGCATTCTCCGTCCCTTCTCTGTGAACAAGATCACAGAGGAGTCAGACTCCAGGAACCTCAGGCAAGGGGGACCATAGGGTATTTCTCTTTTAGTGATGTTCTCAAGGTACGATCCACGTCACAGCAAGTGTCAGAATCCCCCTTTTGGAGGCTGAGTCATTCTGATACACGATTTATAGGTGTGCTTCCTGTGACACGTGAGAAGCAATAATGACTACGTGTCTGTGTACCTTAGAAAGCACCTGGGCCACCAGGGGCATACGGAGAGTGGTCAACCGTCCTGGCTGGGTGTCCAGGACACAGGTGTTTTAGTTTTAAAATCAGGTGTTCCCAGGCAAACCAACAGGAGCTGGTGGCATCTGGGTCTGTTGAGAAGTGCAGGAACACAGGAGAAATATCAAACTTGGGCACCACCCCTTTTAAAAATTTTTTTAAAGATTAAAAAAATTTTTTTTCTTTTAATAGAAAGAACACAAGCAAGGGAAGTGGGAGAGAGAGCAGCAGACCCTCTGCTAAGCAAGGAGCCCGATGTGGGGCTCGATCCCAGGACCCTGGGACCATGACCTGAGCCGAAGGCAGACACTTAACCAAGTGAGCTCCTCTGTCCTTTCATGAGGAGCCCAAGCGTGCAGAAAACGATGATGGGAGGGCCAAATGTTACCCTTTCCTATGCTTCTCAAATTCGCATTCCCCAGCTTCGTCCACAGCAAGACAGGTAAAAAGCAAGAACAATGCAACAGAATCGAACGGTGCGGGCTGAGGACAGGGTCTCCTCTCCTCAGCAGTTTCCACCTGTTAACCCACTCAGTCCTCGTGACAACCCTACGAAGCAGACGCTCTAACACCCATGTTCATTTTTCTTACATGAATGGGAACGTACATGCCCACGGCTTGTGATCTATCCTGCTCATCGGTCTAATCGGCACATACAAGTAGACTTCATCCTTCCAGTGGCTACACGGAATCCTAGGGAATGGACAGAGCCGATTCCCTCGTGATGGACATTTAGGGTGTTTGCTCCACCCCCGCCCCGCTTACAGATACTGTGCCCATGAGCCCGGCATCCTTGCACGTTTATCTTTCCATATTTGGGTAGGCTAGATTTCCCTAGGATTAAATTCCCAGATACGGAAGTGTTTATGCAAAGGGCACTTTTCGGTCTCTCTTTGCTTTTATTTATTTATTTAATTTTTTTTAAAAGATTTTATTTATTTCACAGCGGGAGAGAGATCGCAAGGAGGCAGAGAGGCAGGCAGAGAGAGAGGGGGGAGCAGGCTCCCCGCTGAGCAGGGAGCCCGATGCGGGCCTCGATCCCAGGACCCTGAGATCATGACCTGAGCCGAAAGCAGAGGCTTTAGCCCACTGAGCCACCCAGGCGCCCTCTCTTTGCTTTTAGAAAGACACACTGCACAGACTGAGGCTACCGCCAGAGCTGAGGGCGGGGCTCACAGCCCTGCTCTGGCTGGCTCCCAAGGGTGTGGGGAGGGAGAAGGAGATCGCGAAGTGACGGACGGGGGCACTGTCCCGGGGAAGCTGGTGGGCTTCTTGGGCAGGCTGGCCAGGCCTGGCAGTGTCCTTCCAGCCTCCCTGTGCTAGCAACAACCAGTGGGATGCAAATGAGCCTCTGCCAAGCAGCAAGGGGTGTGGGGGGGGTGCCCAGAACTATCCAGTGCCCAGGGCCGCTGTGCAGCTGGTGCCCATCTGTCCGTTAATAGCACAGGGATTTTCAACTCGGGCACCTTGGACAATACTTTTCAGGGCCTGGCAATAGTTGTGAGATGAGCAGGCACTGGGTCTAACTCTGTTCTGTTCCTCCAGGACCTGATATACAGTAGATGTTCGACAAATACTCACTGGCATGCTTAACAAATACCCAAGCAGAGCACAGGCATGTAGGGCGCGTGGATGCGGCGCCCGGCAGAGTGTCTGCCCTGTGGGAGGGGCTCCGTCATTCCCTTGTCTCTCCGTGCCTTTGCCCACCTCCTTTCCTCTACCAGATATGCTCTTCCCTGTATCTTTGAACTGGAGGAGATGTGCAGCCATGAAGCCCACAAAGCAGGAGAAAACAGTAACAACTGCAGGAACTTTGCCTGTGTTGCAAGTGCCCCTCCTGGTTTCATCGGACGATTACCCCATCAAGCAGGAACGAGCTGATACGTGAATGAAGTAGGACACAAAGAGATTCCAGGGCTTGTCCAACCTCTTGTGGGGGAGGGAGAGTGCTGACTCGGACCTGGGGGACCAGCTGGGGGTCTGCAAACCTCCTCTCCTCGTGGCGGATCAGCTTTAGGAGTCCACTCCATTCCCTTAGAAAGAGAGCCATAAGACAAGCGCCGGAAACAGAAATGACAGTCACTTTCTGAGGCCACCTACCTCCTTTTGAGGGGACCGTCCTTGAACACGGGCTGCACGTAGACAAAGTCTCCTGTCCTGGGTCTGGGGCCTTTGTGCTCTGCTTGTCTAAAACCAGAGCCCTAGCCACTGGCTTTCCTCTCACCCCACTCCAGCTCACAAATGGATTCGGACCCATTTTTCCATGTGGCTTATTTCTTTTTGGGTGTGTGTGTATTGGGGGCTGGGGGCAAGGAGACCCTGCCATAGCTCCATTGACCACCCTCCAAGGAAGTTATGCTTGGACCTTATGGAAGTCTTCTTGTCTGCTAGCATCTCTCTCAGAAAAGCCAGAATTCCAGAACAAGAGGAAGAAGGGTCAAGTTCAGGGTTCTCTGAAAAAGAGTCAAGAGCAAAAAAAGCTTTGGAGACAAGAGAAGGGGAGTCCCTGATTTGAATACAGGCAAAGCTTGCAGAGAGACCCAGTTTTGTTAAGATACAGCAGAAAACGTATGGAAAAAGCTAGATATCATAGTTGTTTGTGGACCCCATGGACAAAACTGCAGCCACAGCTGGGCACCCACGAAGTGAACTGGATAAAATCTTGCCCCAGCTTTCAGACTCCACTCTGAGCAATCCTCTGGGAAGCAGTCCTGGGATCTTTCTGGAATGTAAGTCTGACCACATCTCCTCTCTACTTAATATCCTTCAGTAGCTCTGCATCACCTGCAGGACAACGTGTACAAAGTGGTTCTCAAGCTGGCCTGCTCACTCGGGCCTTGGGGTTATTTGAAGTTTTCTCAACGTCCTGTGCTTCCTCATAACTGTGACTTGGAAACCTCTAATACAACGTTGCTCTCCTGGGAACGTGGTTTCTCACCTCTCTGATAGGTCAGGTCCCAGATAGCTGGAGCAGCGGGGGTAAGGCAGTTATGGTCCCTGCCCTCTAGAAACACACACGACGGCGGCGAAGGCAGACAAATAGGTAGATTCTTGTGATATGGGCTGACATGCTAGGTGAGACAGAGCACAGAGCCTACCGGAGACACTGGGGAGCGACTCTTCCCGTCCACACAGGCAGGCAGGCACACAAACTAGAGAACCACCTGGCTAATAAAACTGAATCACTTTTGATTGGATTTATCCTTTTGTTACTGGCGAAAACAATGCAGAATTAAAACACGCTCATGGTATTTGCGGGAACTGGCCAACCATTTCTCAAAGCCTCAACGCTTTCACGGAGCACTTGTTAGACACACATTTTTCATTTTTTTTTTTTTTTAAAAAAGATTTTATTTATTTATTTGACACAGAGAGAGAGATCACAAGTAGGCAGAGAGGCAGGCAGAGAGAGGAGGAAGCAGGCTCCCTGCTGAGCAGGGAGCCCGATGCGGGCCTCGATCCCAGGACCCTGAGATCATGACCTGAGCCGAAGGCAGAGGCTTTAACCCACTGAGCCACCCAGGCGCCCCACACATTTTTCATTTTAAACATACATAAGCCATTCTAAGAGGCAGTTTATCTGACGTTCCATCAGTGGGAACTCTTAACACCTCAGCCCTTCCTGCAGAGGGCTGTAATGGAAAGGTAACTGACAAGAATCAGCACCCGGAGGCCATGCCTGATCCTGGGACACTGCTGCCATCACGAATGGAGAGCTGCCCTGCCATTCAGCCTTGTGTGTGTGAGCGCACACGTGTGCACTCTATCTGATTGTATTTTAATTTTCTGAAATCTGGTTGTCCTCAGATGCCACGAGACCTCTCAAATGAGCTGAACATTTGGTTAACCAAATACCACATCCCCTTACAATGACTGATTACAGCCAGCTATTTGATTTGCTTTGGGGGGTGGGAGGCAGAACAAGAGGAGGTCCGCTTTGGATGACAGAGAAAGACTGAATCTTAGAAGTAGAGATGATTTAAGCGAGAGAGCCACATCTTTGGTACAGTGAGCTTTGCCTTCAGAGATTTCCCCCGATCTTTGCCACTTTGTTTCTGTTTGACATTGAGCAAGTTCCTGGAGCTGGCTGAGCCTTTCTTTTCTAATCTGCAACATGGGGATAAAAATGGTATCTGAGTTGCCTGTGCATTGCGGGAATGGCACCCACAGCGCCCAGCCTATGGCTGGTGCTCAGTATATGGAAGCACTCAGCAGGAAGCTCCCATACCCTTTGCTTAGAAATGCCAGAGGAAAGGCATGCTCACCACCTGCCACACCTCCATCCTTTCATCCTACACACCTATGTGCCTAGCACTACTCTAAGTTTTGTATGTTACCTTGTCTGTAAGCTACTCCAGGACAGGAAACTTGCCTGAATCATCTCTATTTCGCCAGCGTCTGACACAGACCTGAAACACAGTTCTAGCAGCTTGGTGCCTTGTTCTCTATCCGAGTCCCTTGCTCACTTCTGAGTGGCTCACAGAAACTGCTCGGCCCAAGTGCGCCGCTTTCCAGAAGGAGGACCTTTGTTCCCTGGGACGGGGACTACCCTTCCTACTGCTTTGCCTGTTCAGCTCCTCCTTTTCTTCGCAAGAACTGGCCCAGTGTCAGTTCAACGGAACACGCGGGAGTATAAATGAGCACTAAACTGAACCATACTGATAAGCTCAACTCAACTTCCTTTGTGTGTAAGACTGAGATTTTTTTTTTCACCATTCCACACTCCCCTGGGTTTGTGCAAAGGATGGCTTTGACCTACAGTAATAATGTATCTATTCCAGTTTTACCAGATGGGTGTCCCTAATGCACCAACAATAAACATATGGGTATGTGGAGTGGTTAAAAATAATGAGACCCGGAACCAGAGAGTTATAGCTTCAAGTCCTGGTTCCATCACTTACTAGCTGTGTGGCCTTGGACCAGCGATTTCTGCCACCTAAAGCTCATTTTCCTCATCTTTAAAACTGAGGATGATAACGCCTACTTCATCGGTGTGCTGCGAGGGTTAAATGAAGTGAGAGGCTACTCACCACTGCCTGCAACTGAAAACTCCAGGCTGATATGGATGCTGGTACTCGGAGTGGGAGGATGAATGGTGGGCAGAGGAGAGCAACAGACACAGACTAACCCAGCCCACACAATGCTACAATGTTAGCTAGTGCTCCTACTGCTACTCTAATGACTTTACTTCTCCAGGACTAGGTTCTATATTCTGTAGTGGGGGTGGGGGGGCAGGATGTTACAAAGATCTCCATCCCCTAGAACTTCAGGGTCAGGTTGGTTCTGAAGACGGGACTGAGCCTGGAAGACAGTGGACTGTCGCCGATCACCTTTGGGCAGCCTGCCGGGTTCACTAGCTCATCTGTGCTGGAACAAGGTCAAAATGCACTGTAACACAGAAGAGAAGCCACACACTCCTCTGTGGAAAAACAAACACCACAGCCACACCACAGCCACCTCTGCAAACCTCAAGGGGACACAGATTCTTGGCTCAAGAGACTAGAAAATGAGGACATGCTGCATTTAGTGTATTTTTTTCCCTGCAGATTCTAAGCCTGTTTGTTTATTTCAGAGGGTTGATGAGAAATTACACAAAACATCAGGCTGTTTAAACAGAGGACACAGGCTCTGAGGTAGTAATGTTGCAGTCCGTAGAGACACAAAACTTGCAACATGTTCTAGAAGAGAATTTATCATAGAGCCCAACTGTGTCTGGGGCAGCCCCGGGTTCCGCTGGGGAGTGGGGCCTCAGGACCACCGGCTCACTTCCCATTTCGCCAGAGAGGAGGCACTGTCAACTACTTTCTACATTGGGTGAAGTATCAACAGGGCGTAAAAGATTTAGTAGCTTAACAATAAAAGTTCAAACATGATGAAAGAAGATGACCAATTCCGATGGCAATTTTGCAGGGGTGGGGAGGGCAGAGGACAGCACAGGACCAACGCCCTAGAGCAGGACTGACTGAGCTCTGCCCTCACGAGACTGCCTGACCTTGGGCAGGAACACTCTCGTGGAGCAGCCCTCTTGCCTTCTGGGCAATGGGCATCACCGTGACAGGATACGCGGTGTAGAGCTGTCGGGAAGATAAAGAGAAAGGTGCATGTAGGCTGAGCGCCAGCACAGGTGCCTGGTTGGGGGTAGGGTGGCTATTAGCCGTGTTACTGCTGGGGCTGTGAATGACCCTTCCTTTCTCCTTCCCTCCCTCCCTCCCTCCCTTTTCCTTTACATTTTTGATCATTTCTTAAGTGCCCAAAAGTGTGTTGAGTTCTGACGCTAGGCATGAATTCAGGTTTTTAAACTACTGAAATCACTTTGAGTTACGTGGACCTGTTTCAACGGGGATAATTTGGTTTTATCTGACTATACATGAGCTCAGGCTTCCGGCTCTTTGGGTAAAGGTCATTCGTTTACAGGTATTCCTGAAGTATTTGCTCCGAGGTAATACCTTGCTCCTTCTCCCCTTGTCTTCCTATAGTCACTGATGGAGTATTTCTTAAGAAAAACAAATTTTAATGTTATCTGGGACTATTCCGAACACCTGCTCACATAGGTGGTGCTAGGAGTTCCCTGATCACTGATAAAATATTTTCCAGGGCTGGTCCTTCAATATTTACATGGTTTGGACTGTAAAAGAGGATTATGTTGTAAATTCTAAAACAGGATGCAGGCCAGATGGGAGCGGGTCTGTTTTGTTCCCATCACTATATCCCCACTCAGTCAGTCAGCGAATGTGACTGTTCGACCCACTACATGTCAGGTGCTGTTCCAGGAGAACATCACTGGAGAACAGCGATGACGGAGAACCAGGTCTCTGGGAGAAGTGATCTCTGGTGGCTCGAGGAATCCACTCTGTGTCTTGGATTAGCTTCTCTCCTCTGTGTCACGGATGGCACTCGTCATGTAGCACCCTTGCAGGAATCCAGGAAATGGTCATTCTGACTGTTTTCTGCATTCTGAGGTTCTGACGAGGAACCCCGGTTCAGAAAGGCTTGGCCAGCACTGTATCTGGCACCCAAGAGTTGCTTAATACCTAGAGGACAGGTGTTGACTGGAATCCCAAAGGCTGTGCCAGGTTCTCGAAATGGAATTTACAAACGCCCAAAGGATCCCTGTCATGCTAAGGCAGACACACGGCAGGTACCCGTGTATCATACCCAGGTGAGTGACAGCCAGATGCAGGGACATTGCTCTGGATCAGGTGACCTGTGAGCCTCAGTGGCCTTGTCTGAGTCAGGCAGAGAACCGATGAGATCACGTGTGCAAAGGCTGAGCCCAGGGCCTAGCACACAGGAAGTACTTGACTACCCCAGAGCTCTCGTTACTGATTCCCTCCGAGGGGTGGACGAGGATGGCTGGGTCCCCTAGGCACCCCACACTGTGGCACAGATGCAGTAGGTGTTTTCCGGGGGGGGCGGAGGGGAAGCCAGGCCCTTGGGATACTGACATGGCCCAAGAGCTTGAGGACAAACCCAAGACCAACCTCTCTCTACGGATGGTTCCCTTGCTGGCCCTCAAAGGGCTGAGGTTGGCCAAACACAAACACTCAGAAGCTGGAATCCCTCTTTTCCTACTTTATCTTTTTATTCTTTCTTCCTTTTCTCTCTTAGACAGTTGAACCAGAACTGCCTATGTTAAAAAGTCACCATAATACCCAGAAAAATTAAAAACAGGTGTTCAAACAAAAACTTTTTATAAATATTCACAGCAGTACTATTCACAATAGGCAAAAGGAGAAAACAATCCAAGTGCCCCCTGAGGGATGAATGGATAAACCAAATGCGGTATATCCATACGATGGAGTATTATTCTGCCATAATACAGAGTGAGATATGGGCACCTGCCGCCATGCGGACGGACTTTGTGAACATTATGTGAAATGAGACAGGCCCGGCACAAAAGACCACATATGATACGATTCCATTCAAATGACATACCCAGGGTAGGCGGATCCATGGACACTGGTGATTGCCAGGGCCTAAGGATGGGGTGGTGGGGGGAGATTAGGGGCAACTGCTTATTGCCCAGAGAGTTTCCTTTGGGGATATTAAACTGTCTGAGGCTGGAGTGATGGTTGGTTGCACAACACTGTGAATGCACAAAATGTCACTCGGGGTGACTTCTATCAGCTGAACCCCAATATCTCAAACGGAAAAAGGGGTCACATAACATAGCTACAATGCCAACCATGCTTGGTATATCGTAAACATTTCACACACACTATACATTTATCCTCCCAACTTCTCTAGAAAGGGGAGCATCAGGCCCATCTCACGACGGAAAGACTGAGCCTCCCTGAGCTTGGCCAGCTTATCCAGGAACAGTGCTGCCGCTGCTGCTAACTGCCGAGGACAGACGCCACGTGCTCCAGGAACCCGATACGTACCCCCTTGCATTCTGCCTTCCCAAGTGGTAGCGACTACTGTTGTCAACCATTCTGCAGATGAGGAAGGACCGAGAAGTTACATGACCTGCGTGGGCTGAGACAGAGGCAGGGACGTGGACGGGCCCCCTGACCTCAGAGTCCCAGGCCTGCAGCACAGAGGCTTAGCCAAGGAAACCAAGGGAAGGTGGACGGCACAGGGTCTACCCCACGGCCCTGTTCATGGGGACAGCTTAGTTACCAGCCGTGGGACATCAAGAGATCACTTGGGGGGTGCTAGGTGGCTCAATCGGTTAACTGCTGAAGCGTCGTCCCAGGGCCCTGGGATCAAGTCCCACATCGGGCTCCTTGCTTAGTGGGGAGCCTGCTTCTATCCCTCTGCCCCTTCCCCTGCTTGTGCTCACTCTCTCTCTCCAAGAAATAAATAAAATCTTTTTTTTTTTAAAAAAAAGGCGGGGATTGCTTGGGATTCGGACCCTCTCCAGGCTGTAGGGAAGCCAACAGGCTGCAGGACAAGTGCGATGGGTCAACACCCCTTGGCCTGCTGGGCTCCCACATGGGGCCCCCCTCTGTCCGTGCTGGCACCCCCAGTTAAGTGGAGAAGCGGCGGAGCCAACTTGAGGATTTATGAGAACCCACCACAGCTCATTGTTCTTCTGAAATTGACTCTCTGATGCTTTGGAATGTTTTCCATTTTCATGGTGGGGAAATCTGAAAATGCCTCTAGCTGAGAGAAATTAGAAAAGACAAAACCTTGACACTGGTCTTCAATCGAGGAACAAGCACAGAGATGCTTTGAATACCTGTGAAAGTGGAGGACGAGGGGCACGCGATCGGTGAGCCTTCCGCCACACAGGGATAAATGACTGTGGGCGTGGTGGCCCAAGGTCATTGCGGGGGATGGCCACTGACCACTCGTTTGCTCCTTCAGTCCTCTCAGTGGGGAGGGCTCGCTGAGCTCCTGCTATGTACCAGGCACAGTGCCAGGCACTAGAGACCAGCCTCAGTGAAAAACGCTTCTACACTTGTGCAACTGGCAACCTGGTCAACTGGCCAGGGTAGGTCAGCTTACTGTCCTGATTTACTGAGCACTTGCTCTGTGTCCGGCGAGGCCCTGCAAATTCCACAGCTAAATCCTCACTGCGAAGGTCAAGGAAGGTAAGCATGATACTGTCTGTGTTCCAGACGACATGTGAGAGGTGTGCCAAGAATGAGCCACCTGCCCAGAGTTTCAGGGCCAGTACATGGAGCAGCTGGATTTGGACTCTGCTGAGTCCCCAAACACACACTTTTGATCCCTCTGCTACATTGCCTGATGGCCTGAGCCCCCAAACTCCTACCAGAGAATGGAAAGGGGGTTTCTGGGTTTAGCTCCAGCTTACAACATCTCCCCAGAAACCCCAGGGGCATGGAGACTGAGAACATTGTGTGCTGCAGAGGCCCGAGAGAGAGAGAGAGAGAGAGAGAAAGAGAGAGAGAGAGAACAGCAAGGAAACCACAGGGGTACTAGCCTGCTGGAAAAGTAATTACCTGAGCTATAACGCACATATCCGCTCACAGAAAATATTAGCTCTCATATTCCACCCTCCACCCCCCCAGCAGCCTGGTACAGTTCTTTCTTTTTTTCACCACTGCTGAGAAACTGACTAGGAGCTAATGCAATCTCATCAGGGCACCTTCCAACATAGAACTTTCCCAAGATGATGCGTAGCTTTTAAGCAAAACTTGGGCTCCTGGGGGTCCCAAGGCATCTGGGCCAGCATAACTCTCCAGCCTTGTTCTGCGCATTTATCCCCTTCCCACATCTTGTCCACATAAACCTCTCTTCACCTGATGCATGGTCCATGTTCCCTCATGCCTCGGGGCCTTTGCACATACAGTCCCCTCCACTTGAAACACTTGTCCCCCGTTGTTCATCCAGTTAATTCCCTGTCTCAGCTCACAGACACTTCTGCAGTGAAGCTTTCTCTGAATCCCTAGAAGGGACATGGTTATATGCATGGGGATTTCCTGTATATACACATGTAAACTCCCTTCCTAACACTGTCCTAAAGATGTGACGATTTAATGGTCCAATCTGTGACGGCAGAGAAGTTAACTACCCTATTGGTAGGTATAACCCCAGATCCCTGCAAACATCTGCCACGCTGTATGTTTCCACAAGTGTGTATTGACTGACTGACTATAGGAATGAATGAGTCAATCAGTCGTGAGGTCCTAAAGCTGATATTTCATGAAAAGGCATTTTGTGGTCATCGTCTCCATTACACATTTCTCTCTTCCTCAATCTACAGTGCAACCCGCGGCAGACTCATGAGACACGTTACAGAAAGGGAGACCAAACACCTCGAGGTGGGGAACCGGACCCACAAGATCAGCCAGATTTACGGAAGGCACCCCAAGGACACGTGCCTAGTCGCTCCGGGAAATCTCGGAGAATTAGCTGGCATTGGGGTGTTGGTCAGCAACTTGCCAGGTCAGCCAAGGAAGGATCAATGAGTCTTGTGCTTTCTGGGGAAGCAGGAAGCCGGCTAACCCCCAAAATCGATGAGTCTCTAAGCCCCAAAATCAATGAGTGTCATTAACCTTTTTGATGCCAATTGAGGACGGTGGCACAGGGTGAATTACAATGCTAACGGGCACGAGGTATCTCTGATGGGTTTATACCGAGAAGGCTGGATGGTAAGAAGGTACGGTCTTCTCTGGCTGACAAATCCTACGGCGGTGGGGAGGGGTGGGGAGAGGGGGGTGGAGAAGCCTATAGTCACGGAGAACCCCTATGTGAACAAACTGCCTGTCTCCTCCCGGCCGGCCTGGTTGGGAGGCGCTGAGGAGTGAGCTCTATTTCACGCCTTGCCTTCCAGCTCAAGTTTCGGACTGGTCAGCCACGCAGGTGGAAAAATAAGGTAAAAGGGGACTGCCGTTTTATGTCAAGTTCAGCTACCTGGGGCTGGGTGGGAGTCAAGGCCAGGGTCTGGAGGAAGTTCCCAGTGAACGGGAGCCCGGCTCGGACGCCGCGCCACCACATCCTGGCAAAGCAATTTGGATTAATGGGACTATTTAGCTGTAGGTGTCCAGAGAATGCATTGTTTAAAGTAACTTGTTAGAAACTTCCCCAGGGCGGCCAACTTTTAAACAAAGATTGACTCTGTAATCAAAAACTGCTTGGCCTTAAACCACGTTCTGGCATCCCAAAGAGCACAATTACGTTGAGAAAGGGGTGGCAATGTTTGTGCCCCTGGCTGGCTTTGCCAAGTAATGTTGACTGATGAACACAATTAAACTGCACCGGGGAGAACCCTTCTATGGAGGAGCAAAGGACACAGGAGACAGGCGGTGGCTCTTGGGGGCACGAGTTCCGTTCCTCCTCCACGAGGCAGCACAGCACTCTCTGGGACTACCCTTTGGGGCCTTACCCTGGGAACACTGGCTGGCACCACCAAGTGAAATCCTCTTTCCTCATCCTCCACCTTCTGATGAGATGCTGTTACAGGCAACGGACCAGGGTCAGAACCGGGGCTCCCGATGTTGCATCGGGAGCGCATGGGGCTGTCTCACTTCAGACGGATGGGAGGCAGGGGGCGAGTCTAGGGACTGCGCTCTCTGCCCTGGCTTCTGTTCGTGACACTCGCACCCCCCCCCACCAACTGCACACCCATCCAATGCCCAGTCACTCTCTGACCCTGCCCGGGGCGTCTCAGTGGCCATGAGCTTGGCCAGAGGCAGACTCCTTGAGCCTAGGGAGAAGGATGGGGTGGTGAAGGCGGTGAGGAGGTTTGGGGGTGGGACAGTGAAGGAGCAATTCCAACTTAAAACCTGACGGAGATCCTGTAGCTGCATGGAGTCAAGAGCCAGCAGACTGGAGAAGAACAGGGGTGTTTCAGCCCACTGAGGTCAACGAGGCTGGTAAACACGAAGGGTCTTTTCAGCCAGCCTTGCGGGAGGGAAGGGAGATGCGGGCCAGGGCTGCTCAAGAGCAGAGGCCCCCACGCACAGCTCGGCTCAAGGCGACGGCCTTTGCGACTCCCGTTAAGATCGCGTTTCTCAAAGGTGTGTGTGTGTGCTGTGGGTCTGCATCTCAGCAGCAGGACACAGAGACAGAAAAGAGAGGAGACAATAAAAAAGTGACCACAAAAAAAGGCCAGACCATCCTTTTTTTTTTTTTTTTGGTCTAGAATGAAGAAATGTCCGGGATGTCTAACTTTCGTAACAATAAGAGAACGACTTCCTGAGCTCCTGTAACGAATGCCCAGTTCTGGATTAGGGCCTACGTTGCAGAATCTCTCATGTTTACGACGACCCTCTGTGGACATCTCTGTGGGGAGGGGGGTTCTGGTTGGCTTCCCAGAATAGGCCCCTGTCTGCCCATCTCCTTCCTCGGTTCACCCCAAGGGAGAACGAACTGGTGGTACGATTCGTCCGTCAGTGCCAGAGAGGTGGCTGGGCGTGGCTATCAGGGGCAGGGCGCCCATCTGGGGGAAGCCCCCACCTGCATTCCATGACTGTTCCTGCTTCTGGCCTCAAACCTCAGCTGCACCGGACTCCTTGGGGTCACGATCATGGACAGTCACAGTCTGCTGTTCTGCTGCTTCCATTCACACAACTGGGTGGATGCAGTAAGCTAAGGTCTCCCTGGCTGACCGGGCCATCTCTCTGTCTCTCCTCTGTGCCCCTGAGCAGGGCTGAGCATCCTGCTCCTGACCTTCAGAGGGCGGGACGGATGACCATGAGACCCCACAGAGGCGCCTGGCCTGAGCCACTGTGCTCTAACCTGGCTGCTTATCGGAGAGCTCGCAGAGCCGGGAGTAAGGCAGGGCTTGCCTTCCCTCTGGCTACTGTTCCTCACGTGGCTCCCTGACACACGACAATAACACCTCCCTCTTACAGGGGAGAAAACCGAGACTCGGGAAGGCTGGAGTAACCCGTCTCAAGACGATACAGCTAGTAGGGGACAGAGATAGGATTCAAATATAGGTCGGGCTGACACCACGGGGCCTCTCCTGTGCCCTGGGTGGAGTGGGCAACGGCGCAGGAAATGCCCGCGTCAGTTAGGTCTTGCTGTGGCACACGTGTGTGGGTTTGGAGGGACAGCAGCCATTCGTTCTGAATTATGCTTGCTTGAGGCTGACATTTAAGTGAGCGCGAATTCCATCAGGCACCTCGGTCCAGCAGTTTGGGGAAGAGTCTAAAGACTGAGATCAGGAGGGAAGAGGGTTATAAAGGAATTGGAAAGCTAAGGCTGTTGTGGCTAATGCAGGATGGACGCTTCCTTGGTCCACGCCTGGGGCCAGCAGGACTGGTAGAGCCCTGATCTTCTGTTAGCCAGAGAGGGAGACAGCCCATCTCCTCCTGGGACTGCTCTACCCACGGCGGTCACGTGGTGGGGTCCGTGCTCTTGACTGATTGATCGGCCTTTTCCCCTGGGGTCAACTGCTCGTGTACCACACTGGCCAACCTCGTGGAGCAGAAAGCACGCCACAATCGGGACTCACTGAGCCTGCGTTCTAGTCCTGGCTTGGCTGCTGCCAAGCTGTGTAATCTGAGCCTCACTGAGCCTCGTGCCCTTCTCTGCACCGCCCCCCCCCATACAGTGGGGACCAAAGCAGGCGGTGACGGGGTTCTCAGCAGCTGCTGCACACGGATGACCCTGGATTCAGGCTCTGGTATGCGCTGCTGCTCTCCTGGGCCCTGGACATCTCGGCCTCCCGGACTCTCGCCCAGATGGAGAGAACATGGGTTTAGACAGGGGATCGGGGAGGAGGGCTTCGCTCCCGTGCTGCCCGGTGGGTGCACCAGGAGCTGCTGGTGGAGAACGCAGGTCTTTTTTCCCCTCTGGTGATCAAAGGAGCATGGGCCCAAACCCTGGCTCTGATCCCCATCGGCCGTGAGACGTGGGACAAATTCCTCAACTCTCCTCGGCCTCAGTTTCTGCATCTGTAAGATGGGAGGCAGCCACAGCGTCTGCCTTCTGGGGTTGGCGAGACTTCAGACGACACGTTGGCCAGGGATGCCCCGGATGGCATGTACCCGTGAAACGCTAGCTGGCACGATTAGCTACCGGAGCCTGGCAGATCCTGAAGGGCTCCCCCAGACGTCTACTTGGAGCGTTCGCTCCTGACCGCTCTCCGTGCTGGACAATGACTCCAAGCGGCAGCAAGTGGGAGGGAGGAAATGCAGTAATAAAATCCACAGGTTTCCATCTACCTCCCCCATGACTGGATCTTAACCCCATCCCTCAGGCCTGTCTCATCCAAACCTCGGTGATCGTCAACAAAAAGGGAGTGGAAACACCCCTCCCTTACTCCACTTGACCTGTGAAGACATGCTGTCCCTCCAGGTTGCCCTTGCGACAAATCCTCCCCTGCCGCTAGATGGGAGGGGAGGCCAACGAAGAATAAGAGACTCAACCGTGCAGATCTCCCAGGCTGCGGACCACCCTGGGCTCACGGCCAAATTCCCCGGATGCAGCTGGAGCACCCTGGAAGGCACACCACCCTGCTCGTGGCCACCGGTGGGCAAGCCACATAAACGAAGGCTTTGCTCTCCCGACGAGCGGACAGGCTCAGTGCACGGGGCAGGACATGTCCCATCCGCAGACACACACAACAGCTGCTGCCAAGGGGAGGAGAACTCTGAGCTCTCGGGAGGGAAACGTTAGGAAGGCAATATGTGGCAGAATTCGATGCGCAGTCAGACTGGGACCCGGCGAGACCATCAGACTGGCCAAGGACAGAGGCCACCCTGTTTCTGAACTGGCTGCACCCACTCTCTCTCGTCTTGTTAAGGATACAGCTGCTCTCTCTAGTGGAAGGACTTCCGCCCGTGACCCAAATGTAAGGCCCGTGGAGGCAGTTTTTGGTTGCGCTGGCTCACTACTGCACCTTGAGCATCTAGGACTGAGCTGCTTGATATGCTATTTGTTTAAATTAAAACCAAACCCCATTTAGAATTTGGTTCCTTCGCCCCACAGGGTGCGACTTTTTTTTTTTGTTTTTAAGTTTCATTTCAAGCCCCTACGAGCCACATGTGGCTAGTGGCTGCTGCACTGGAGGGCACAGTCACAGAACATTCCCATCACTGGACACAGCTCCCCCGCACGGTGTGGCCTGTCATCTAGAAGGATCTTAGCACGTGTCGAATGAATGCGTGAACAACCGAGGTCCTCTACTGTCTGCGGGCCAAAGAACATAGGGCTCAAGATAAAACCCGACTCTTTTCCCTAGGACTCACCCCCCCCGCCCCAGTAATGAAAGAATGAGAAAACGAACAAAACAGCAAGCGAACAGACAATACGGCTGGAATGCATTTCAGCCCAACAGCGGCATCCCTTGGGTGAAACAGTCACATCATTGTTGCCTTTGCCCTGCCACTCGCCTATCCTTCCAAGAACGTCCCTCCTTATCTGCGGCTGTGAACACAGTGTTCTAAACCGATACGACCATGCTTGGCTTCCTAAAGAGCCTCCGCGCTTTTCCACTAGCTCCCCTGAGAGCTCCGAGCACTCGGGCCTCACTCCGTCCGTCCGGCGGATGCCCTGGGTCAGTCCTGGCCCCCCGGAGACCCGAAGGGCTGTCCAACCTCAGACACAGCCCGGGAGACCCAGAGCAGCGGCACGGGAGCAGCCCGTGGCTTGTCTGCAGAGGCAGGAGTGCGCTCTGTCAGGCTGAAAAATAACAGGGCTGAGGAAATGACTATTTTGTTCCTAGATGCAAACGAAACCGTTAACAGCATAATCATTGGCATGTTCTTCCAGTTTCCCGTGAACAGCAGCCTGAGTGGTACATCCTTTCTGACTCATGGTGTCTGGGCAGAGCGCTCCCTGGACGGCGCCCCACCAGGCTCCGAGGGTCTTCGGGGCTGTGCCTCTCTGAACACCCAAGGGGCAGAAGTGGCTGGATGCCGAGAGCGGCCACCAAGAGAGACGGCCGTGCCCGAAGCCCTGGGTGTCCGGCCCCCTCGGCAGGACTCCCCGCCAAGTCCCGAGGCTAACGTCTTCCCCGGCCCAGCACGGACCTTCCTATTTAGTACTGTAATTACGCGACTACGTCCGTGTCTCTCCTCGACAGGGGTTTGCAGCTCCTGTTGTGTACGCCGACCACCTGGCGAGCTTGAAAAAATACAGATTCTTGCTTCCCACAAGGAATTGTATTCAGCTGGCCTAGGTGGGGTCGTGATATTTTAAAGAACCTGATATAAATATATATATATATATACACACACACACACACACATTTTAGATACACATACATTATATATATATATATATATTTAAAAACCTGATTGACTGATTTATGCACTCATTCATTCATTCNTTAGATACACATACATTATATATATATATATATATATATATTTAAAAACCTGATTGACTGATTTATGCACTCATTCATTCATTCATTCATTCATTCATTTTAAAGTAGGGTCCACACCCAGCATGGAGCCCGATGCTGGGCTTAAACTCATGACCCTGAGATCAAGACCTGAGCTGAGATCAGGAGTCAGACACTTAACCCACTGAACCACCCAGGTGCCCCCAGAAAACCTGTTTTTTTAAAGGTATTTTGAGGCAAATGTCCAAGAACCACACGGACCGCTGACTACCCCTGCTGAGAACCACCCTGGCTATGGCAGGGACCCGGCCTGTCTTGCTGCCTGCCGTTCCCACAGGGCCCGGCACGTGGGAGGTGCTCAGGAAATGACTGCTGAACGAAGCGACTGGAGGATACCAGTTCCATCCCAACAGGGCCGGCGAGAGGGCAGTGTGTGTAAGAAGTGCCTTCAGACGCTGTTGGAGACCGAGGACCCCCCAGCCCCTCCCACAGGACTGCTGCCTCCTGTGCTCAGCCCAGCAAGGGGCCATGGGAGGCTGTCCTGGGCTGAAGGGCATCCCCCTCCCCCAAACTCCCATCCAAGATAAGGTCATCAAAAGGTGACCTTATCTGGAAAGAGCGGCTTTATAGAGGCAAATCAGTTAAGAGGAGGTCATACTGGATTCAGGCAGGCCCTAACCCCAATGACTGGTGTGCCCATAACAAGGGCATGTGGAGAGACAGAGACATATTGGACAGAAGACCCAACGAGGAGGGATGCAGAGAACGGCGTGATGCGTCTACAAGGTAAGGAGCGCTAAGAGCGGCCACGACCACCGGAAGCGAGAAGATGCGAGGGAGGATTCTCCCCGGGAGCCTGTGGAGA
The DNA here is from genome assembly GCA_002007465.1 of Ailurus styani. Taxonomy (NCBI): domain Eukaryota; kingdom Metazoa; phylum Chordata; class Mammalia; order Carnivora; family Ailuridae; genus Ailurus; species Ailurus styani. The sequence goes on from LNAC01000248.1 coordinate 1,972,394, forward strand.
GGGAGCACGGCTCTGCTGAAGCCCTGATTTCAGGCTTCCCGCCTCCAGAACTGTAAGGTCACGGAGGTGGTTGCAAGGCACCCCACCGGGGGGAGTTTCTCTCGGCAGCCCTAGGGACCTAGGTCAGAGCCACCAGCATGGAGAGAAGAGGTAGGTGGGCAGGGGAAGGAAGACGGGCCCAGGGTTGCTAAGTCTCCTCGTGGGTTTCTCCCTCTCTCTCTGCTTCCTTCCCTCCCCACCTCTACGGCTCTACTCTTCCTTACTGCCCTTCTCTCTCGCTCCTGGACCGTGCTCGCTCTTCCCTGCCCCAGGGACCTTGTACCTACTGTTCCCTTTGCCTGATAAACTCCACTCCTGTTTGTTCGTTTGTTTTTTCCCCATAGTGGCCCCCATTTCAGGACATGGCTTAAACACACTCTTTAGAGGCAAATATTTTATCTACCCTGACCACTCGAGTAGGACCCCTTCTTACTCTCCATCATGACACCCTTTCCTCATTGAATTTAGAGGATCTCCATTTTTTCATAGATGGTAAATTCTCTCAGGGCACGAGTGGGGCCCTCCCACTGCTCCATCTCCTAACACCCAGCACAGTGCCCGGTGCTCAGCCCAGGCTCAGCAAGGACAGGATACGTGAGCTGCACGCTTGCTTGAGCGCTTCCAGAAGGGGGTGGTAGCCGCTGCTTTGCCAGATGGCCTTTTCAGGGTCTGGCTCAGCCTCCGTCCTCCTGGGGGACTCCTACGACCCAGGAGCAGTGAGGGTGTGACTTGGGCTGAGATGGTGGGAATGCCCATGAGAAAGGTAGCAGGGGTAGAATCAGGCAGCTCTGCATGGACAGGTGAGGCAGAGCATGCGGGTTTCCAGCCTCTCGTGAACAGGTGAGCAGGTGGAGCTACCGAGCAGGGTGGGAAGTGACACGGGGGACTGATATGGGTTGGATAGAAGTTCTAGAAGAATCACTGGAAAGCCATCATCCGTGGGGAGACAATTCCCTGTAGCCAACCTCCCGCTTCTTCCGAGAGCTATGCCAGCTTTTCAAACCTTCCAAGGGTCACGGGGCCCCCTGCTTCAGGAGTTTATGCTCCTTCAAAAGAACAAGAAACACCTCACACCTGTTAGTACGGCTACTATCAAAAAACCAGAAAAACGACATGTTGGCAAGGATGTAGAGAAACTGGAACCCTGGTGCGTTGCTGGACAGAGGTGGTGGTGGCATAACAAGGTCAATGCCCCAAATGCCACAGGATTGAACACTTTAAAGCGGTTCATTCTGTATTAGGTCAATTTTGCCTCAATTGAAAAACAAAAAACCAAACCAAACCAACCAAACTCCTGGTTCTGCCACTTACTGGCTGTATCCTTGTAGTCAAATTGCTTAACGTCTTTGTGCCTCAGCGTTTTCATCTGAAAAATGGGGATACCAAAAATGTGTACTTCGTGGAGCTGCTGTCAGGACTATTTCACGCACTTAGAATTGTGCGAGGGATGTACTAAGTGCTGTATTTGCATTTGTTGTGGTCGTGATTCGCTGTTACCAACAGGAATTCCTTGACCCTCTCAAGAATCTCTGGGCAGTGGGCGCCTGGGTGGCTCAGTCGGTTGGGGGTCTGCCTTCGGCTCAGGTCACGATCCCAGGGTCCTGGGATCGAGCCCTGCATTAGGTTCCCTGCTCCGTGGGAAGCCTGCTTCTCCCTCTGCCTCTGTCCCCTTGCCCTGCTCATGCTCGCTCTTGCTCACACCCTCTCTCTCTCAAATAAATAAATAAAATCTAAAAAAATATTAAAAATAATCATTGGGCAGACTCAAGGACTGAAAAGGAAGCAACTACACACAGATGACTGGGCATTCGTCCCGGTTAATTTAACTTCAGATCCTACGCTGACCAGGATGTGTGCTAAGCATCACCAAGGGTCTGACTTCCTGCAACACTGAGCAGAGGTTCTATTTTAACACTAACCTCCTCACATTTTCTTACACGGTGGAAGTTATGTTTTGAGGGATGAGAATTAAGACAAAATATATGTGGAAGGCCCCAGCAGAGGACCTGACACACAGTAGGTGCACAGGGAACGTCTGCTGGACCCGGATGGAAGTTTCGCTCCATCAGTGCTACGGAAACATTGGTCTTTATGACCGTTGAGGAGCCCGGACACCTGCTTCCTGTCTATGAGCTGACGTTTCCTGCTGAGGCACCACAGAAAGGCTCCTCCGCTCCTGGCCTGGGGGCTCTGCTAGTAGATCAGTAGTAGTTTGGGTCTATGGACAGAGTGGGTCCTGCTGGGTTAGACCTTACGGCAGTGGGTCCCAAGGAGGCGAGACGAGCAGATCCCAGATTTAGCTTGAAAAATGTCAACACTCTTTCCCTGGCCACATATACGCACGTGCGTGTGCATGTGCGCCAGACAGAATGTGAGCCCCCCGAGGGGCCGTGGACACGCACAGCTCTCCTTCCTTGTGCATCTGCTGTGACACAGGACCCGGGGCCTAGGGAATGATGGCCATTGTGGGGTCTGTTACCATGAGGCTGAACCAAACAACAGTGTGAAATGTTTTGGTTTGGTCCGTTCTTGCCCCCCAACGAACGAAAAGTCGGCCAGCGCAGCTTCCTCCTTTAGTAAGTAGAATACACTCAATAGAGCCACCACATCCTTTGATGACTCAAGACCGAGCAGGGTCTCAGTGCTCGAAAACATCTAATTTCATCCATGCCCTGGATGCATAACCAACTCCAGCCAGAGCCTCCGTGGGCCCAGGTGTCATGTCACAGCAGAGAAGGAAAGATTCTTTAAACACATGGACCTTGCATGTTCCAAACATGAGACCATGGTTCTCATTCACAAATAAGTTGGTTCTATCCTGTTTTCCTTGAGACATTTCAGTCTGCATCATCTCACTTTGCTTTTCCCACTTTTGAGAGAGGTGTGAGTTCAGGTAATATTTTGCTAGTCTCTTCATGAGTAAAGGAAGAAAAGAAAGCAACTCGGTTGTTGAGCCCCACATTATTCCACCACTAGAATATTAACAGCCTGTATTTTATCCAGCACTTTCTATGTGTCAGGCATGGCGCTGAAGCCCTTGATATATACAATATTTCATTGGCGCTTCCTAATGTTCCTATGAAATAGCTACTAAACATTGGGACCCTTTATCAGGTGGACAAACTGAGATGCAGGAAGCCATGCACCTGTCCCCATGGCCACGGTGATGGCTCAGAATCTGCAACCAGGCTCTCTGTGTCCAGGGCCTACACAAGGCTGGGGGGCCAGTCAAGAGAAGTGAGTCCTCATGGGTTGGCGGGGGAAGAGTCTGGCCCCCCACTTGGAGCTGGGCAGGGGGACACGAAGAGGTGGGGTCAAATCTACAACAGCTCAGAGCAGCCACGCTGGGTGGCCTCTGCCCTTGGAAATCCCTCTGTTTTCAGAGCCTCTTAGCAACTTCTGACTTGGGCACTCCTGCCCCTTTGAGGAGGCTCCTAAGTTTGCTCATCCTTCCTGGGACGGGAGAAGTAGTGGTTCTGGAAGCTACAGATGGAGCAGCAGATGGGAAGTGAAAGCCTATCAGAGTTGCCCAGGATAAAACCATTCGTCTGCAAAATTCATACGCTTTTGCGTGGGGCGACTTCACAGGAACAAAAGCAGGAGGAACCAGCAGGGCTTGAGGCGTAAAGTGCCTCTGGCCACGAGGCTGGTGGAGTGAAGTGGGCAGAAGAATCGGGGGAGCATGGAAATGTCGGCAGCGGGGGCAGAGGGAGGGAAGGACAGACGGACCGAGGCACAGAGGGACTTGGAGCACTGAAGCTAAGAAAGCAAAAAATTCAGGACTCTCTTCTCTGAAACCTGAAATCGGGCTGGCACGTGGTCTAGGAAAGGATTCCCGGGCCCCGCGGACATACAGGAGCGTCAGGCTTGGATGCAGCTCAGGAATGAACAGCTGACATTTACTGAGCACTTGGTAAGTGCCCGACACTCTGCTAGGTCCTATGGTCATATCCTGGTTTCCCGAAGACTGAAGTTCCTTGCAGATGGTCCTATGGCTATGCCCTAGGGGGCAGCCTTGCGACCGGGCGGGAGTCTCCTGGGTAGGGCCCTGGCCCAGGGACCTTCCCTCATGACGCTCCCTGCTGCCGAGTGGTCCCCCGTGAGGGTGGGCCTCCTGCTGGCTCTCTCCCAACCTCGGGCCACCTTGCCACACTAGGGATGCCTGACGTCCCCCAGGGGCCGCTTCAAGCAGAAGGAACACCAGCCGGGGGAGAGCAGAGAACTGGTTCTCACGTCCACTCTGCCACGTATTTCTGACATGACCTCGGGGCCCAGGTTGCCCTTCTATAAAACAGGTGTGCTGTGTGGTTGGAAGGAAGCGTCCACCTCGTTAGCGGTTCCGCTCAACATCTGGGGATGTTTTTGAGGCCAGGCCTTTCTTGGACGACGGAGGAGCGAAGTCTTCCCTGACTCCTGCCCCGCGCTTCTCTCCACTCGCCTCTCCTCCTTTTGTCTACTACACTCCCTCCATTTTCAAATTTCTCAAACGCAGCAAGGTCATCTCTGACCCACGTCTCGTCCAGACTGTTCTCTGAGGACAGGTTCTCAACTGGAAGCGATTCTGCCCCCTGCGGACACCGGGCAATGCCCCAGCTGTGCCTGCCCCGAGTCGGCGGTCAGCACGGGCGGCTCCGGTGGACCGGGGCCAGCGGCGGCGGCTGCCCGTCCCGCCGTGCACGGGACGGTCCCCACAGCAGACTCGGCCAGGCCGGCCACGGCCGCAGAGTCCAGGTGGAGAAATCCTAGTCGGGAACAAGCCCTTCCTCACCTGCCTGATGATCCCTTCCTAGCCTCCAGTTCTCAAGTGCACACGTGGCACGTACGGAGGCCTTCCTGACCCCCCGATCCTGTCCCCGCCCCCTACCCCCTCACTCTCTGGCTCTTGCACTCCCTGCATGGAGCCTTTAACTCCATTTTCCCAACTAGGGGACATGGTCCCTCAGGTAAGGCTCGGGGCGCATTCGCTCACTAAATGCCCGGACAGGACTAGCACAGGGGCTGCTGACCACGTGTTTGTGCGATGGGCACCTGAACAAGTGAATAAAGACCTGCCAGTCGTGTTCCGTAACCTGCTTACCCTTGCTCTCCTCCGAACAAAAGAAAAACAGGGACCTTTCTAGCAACCATCATCTTCTCAGGTTCAAGGGTGTCAGGTGGACCCCGCCTACACTGACCCAAGACTGTGCCTCCCCCAGGTCCCCTCCAGGGCCCAGGGCTCCCCAGCACACAATGAGATGCCGCCAAGCCAAGGACGGAAGGAGGGCGCAAGGAATCGCACTGTGAAGGAGACAGAGACCATTTCGAGCCTCGAACAGGGAACGTCCCTCTCTGCCTGGATCCTACTTGGTTCAACCCCCAACTCCTGGGGATGTGTGGCCTCAAGATTTGATGGCATGAAGAACGATGGTTAGTATTGTACGTGCGGCAGTCACGTGGATGTTAGCTTCAAAGGGACGCACACCGAAATTCTTACAGACACGACGGCGCGGTGTCTGGGGAGCGCTTCAGGGGGACGGTGGGGGAGGGTACAGACCCATCGGCACCGGCCACGACCCGACTGCAGCTGAAACTAGGTGATGTGTATGGGGGAGTTCGCGATACTGCGGTCAGCACTCTGGTACCTGCTTGAAAACCGCCCTGATTTTAAAAAATACATATATTTTTTTAAAGACACCTTCATCTGGCTCTTGTGGGAATGCTGTCTGCCCCCGCCCCCCGCCATCAGGGGGAGGAAGCCCCCGCCCTCTGCTCCCCATCCTCCTCTCCTTTTTAGCCCCAACAGTAAATCAGGATGGAAGACACAGTCAAGCAAAGAGTGGCCTTCTGGCAGGAAATAAGGTTCATTTTCTTGCCCTTTTTTCTTTTTTTTAAACCTCACAAGATCGTTAGAAGGGTTTCCTCCGCTCACAGCCGATTTTCAGGAGCAGATCAGTGTTTGTGCAAAGGGATGGACCTTCCCGGTGGCGTCTGAGTTTCTTGGGGGCTCGGGGTGGCCGGCGGCTGGAGCAGCTCCACACCACTGGCCGAGGACCCGCAGGCGCGCCCGGGCACGTGCTGGAGACACATTCCCCCTCTTACAGTCTCACGTGAAACCTCCCAATTTTAAAATGTGGGCAAGCCGTTCATGTGTGACAAGCTGAGAGCCACCAAACACGCACACACACACAGTGGGCCTCCAACAGCCCAAACACGCGTGGCCATGACTCTGCCGCGGCCGTCACACGGACCCCCTTCCTCCCTCTCCAACACCGGAGTCAGACCTGCTCCTGCCTCAAGTCCAAGCTGCCAGCGGCGCCCGTGTTCCAGAAGCAACCCTATCTCGCCCCAGGATTCTCTCTGACCTCCTACCCCATCCCTCACCTCCTCTGCTCCAGCCACCCTGAGCCCCCTTGCCCCCCCAGCACAGGCCCCCCGCAGCTGCTGCTCCCTCGGCCTGGCCCCCGTTCCCTGTCCCAGGGACTCACTCCTCCTCGTCCTGCTCTTCGCAGGAAGGACTGGCCCAGCCGCTCCTGCTCAAATTGTAACCTCGCTGCTGCTCCGTTCTGCTAGATTTCTCTCTTGTGCCATTTTACTAGTCTTGTTTGTTGTCCCCCCACCCCCAACTTGAACGGAAGCTCCAGGTGGGTAGGGGTCTTTCCGGCCCCCCCCCGGGTCCCCTCAAACGCAGCTGGGTCCGACGCGGACCCCAGGCTGCAAGAGCTCCCGGGCCAGGCCTCCGCGGCGCGTCACGGGGCACGAAGCCTCCCGGGACCCACGGCAAAGTAACCGCGTCCCCAGCCTCCCGGCGAGAGCAAGGCCGCCTCACCTGATGGGGTAGTCGGCGGCGCTGAGGTTGATGAAGAAGTCCCAGGGCCAGTCAGTCATCTCCAGGAGGTCGCGCATGCTCTGCAGGTACGTGGACAGGAGGCTGGCGCCCCCCCAGATCGTGGCCATCCTCCAGGGCGTCACGCGGACGTTGCCGTACTGTCGGGCGAACTGCAGCACTTGCCGGTGCAGGTAATTCGAGCGCTTTTGCCCGGGGAGAGAAGAAGGGACATTCAGCGGCCCAGAACACGGGCGGACGAGCCCCTCGTCCCCACTCTCCCTCCCGTCCAGGTGGCACGGCTGCTGAAATGGAGCGGACTGGGCCGAGGAACTGGTTCCAGCCTGGGGTGTCTTTCTTTTTTTTTTTTTTTAAAGATTCTATTTATTTATTTGACACAGAGAGAGATCAGATCACAAGTAGACAGAGAGGCAGGCAGAGAGAGGGGGAAGCAGGCTCCCTGCCGGGCAGAGAGCACGATGCGGGGCTCGATCCCAGGACCCTGAGATCATGACCTGAGCCGAAGGCAGAGGCTTTAGCCACTGAGCCACCTAGGTGCCTCTGGGGTGTCTTTCTACAGTGGCTTTTGAAGCATTCTTTTTTAAAAATTTCCTTCAGTTACTTGAAATGCCAGCTCCCAGGCCCCACCTCCGAGCTAAGGGCTCGTGAGGCGTGGGCTGGTGCCCGGGACTCTGTGTTTTTAAAGACTGACGCATGCGGTCTGAGGATGAGCAGCTAGGAAGTAGGACTGTGCCTAAACCTGGCGAGCATTTTGGGGGGCGGGACTCCTCCACTGCCCCCTCTCACAGGCCTGCTGCGGTCAAGCATTCCCTTATGCCTTCTTGAATGGGTCAGCAGACCAACCCCCACACCAGGACAGCTCAGGGGTCGGGAAGCCTGCTGCAGGGTTTTGTAAATAAAGTTTTACTAGAACACAGCCACAGACTCATTCTGCATTTCTCAGGGCTGCTTTTGCACTCCAGTGTTAGAGCGGGGTCGCTGCGGCAGGAGCATCTACCCCACCTGGCCCCTTATGGGAAGCGTGTGCCCACCCACCCCTGGGATGGCCAGCCTCCCAACGTGGCCGGAAGTACCCGGTCAGTGGGGCAGCGAAGAAAAGAGGTAAGAAAAACAATGCTTTATAGAGAAAGTCTAAAGTCGCAGCTGGGAGCTTTGAAGCTAACATGCAAATGTGCGCATGCACGTGCTCACACCCACACGCTCGTGGACGGGCTCTGAGGAGAGGCCGCTGATCAGCCTACAAGCCTTGCCCGAAAGGGAGGCCAGCTNTGAGGAGAGGCCGCTCTGAGGAGACGGGCTCTGAGGAGAGGCCGCTGATCAGCCTACAAGCCTTGCCCGAAAGGGAGGCCAGCTTGGAGAGGAGACGACAGGCTGGCGGAGAGAGCCAGCAAGGGATGGCCGGGGCTGGGGAGGGGTCCTCACCTTGTCCACGTGGATGTAGTAGAAGTGGTCTTTGTGGTAAATCGCCTTGAACATGCGCTGCAGCTGCCGAGAGGCGCGGCCGTGGACCACCAGCACGAAGGCAATTCGGACTGGGTTGGCGAGCATGTATTCCACTGAATCCTCATCCCACTGCACGTTCTTGTTGGCTTTGCCTGGGGGAAAACCCGACAGACCACAGGGGTGGGGTGAGGATCCTAGGTTCTTTGTAGGGGGAGGACAGGGAGTTTCTCTGATGCTTCGTCTTGGGGACTATCGGAAGGGCATGGTCATTGTCATACGGGGCCCTGAAACCTCATGCGGCTGATGCAAGCTTGTCCTGGACCCTACGCTGTCCTGGCACATGTGGGGGGGGGGGCTCTGGTGCTCAGAGGCATAGTTCCCACCCCCGAGGAGCTTTAGAAAGCTGATGGAGACATAAAGACACGTATCAAACCGTCGAACAAGGCAGGAGGAAGTGAGACATATCTCTGAACCATGGGGGATGGAGCAGTTAATTCTGAGCTGGGAAACAGAAGATACACGAGCTGGTATTGCCTGCCCAGAATCCACTCTCCCTTCTCTTTGAACAGCATCCTTTCTGGTAAACGTTGTGGAAAGAACAGATAAGGTGACACCTAGCCTCTTAAATTTTTAAGTTCATAGTACACTATGGTTGATTAGAAGCCCGAGGCTGTACAGAAGATCTCTAGAGCTTACTCATCCGGCACAGCGAAAATGTTATCATCCAGTATTGTGGGGGGCACCAAAATTTGCATTTCCCTGGCAACAGTCTGTGTGGTTCAGAGGTGGATGAGTGAGCCAACCAAGCTAATTAGCCCAGAAGACAGAATTCTAGACCTTTGCTGGAACAACTAGATTAGAGAGGTTCCCTTTCTGGTATACCTGAAACTGGAAGATTCGAAGAGCTGTTTTATCCCCACCTAGAGAAAGACCACCTGAGAGGAAAGAGAACACAGAGGAAGCAACGCCAGGTGACGGGATCCCAATGGTGCCAAGTGACGGGGTCCTGACAGCACCATATGAGTTACTCTATTGGCCCAGCTGGAGATGGGCCACCACCAGCTCACAGTGTTCTTTGAAAACGCAGATGCCGTATCAGACCCACGTGCATCCCCCCGGTACCCGATGCCTTTTACCCTAGAAGTACCATAAAGACCCCGTTCTCCTCACCCCTGCCAACCCTCCTGGGGCAGCCTTTCAAGGGGCTACTGAGCTTATCACTGGCTTAGTTCATTACAGTTTTGACTAGAGCTCTCCGGCCTCTCTGCAGCCTGATTTCCTTCGGGTCAAACCTGGTTTCTTCTGGGTTCTAGGTTTATGAGACCCAGAATGTTGTCAGTGTTGTAGCTGCAGGTGTTCCAGAATGTCAACGTGCAAAACAGACAACTGGGAGTTCTAGAGGTCAGGAGGTCAGGAGGAGCTTGTCAGTGTCACCGGAAAGCTGAACGGCTGCCAAATGAACAAGGCTCCTTCTAGGCTGTTCCAGAGGACAGGATGAAACTAACATGGCTCAGGTCCAAATCACAGGGCACAGCCTCCGTGGCCTGCGTGATCTGCCTGGGGAAGACCTCTGCACCCCGAATGCCCTACTCTCCACCCTGGACCTGGCCTTCTTTCTTCTCCTTGAGCAAGTTCGTTTCGGCCTCAGGACCTTCTCCCTGCTATCCCAGCTACCTAGATCTTTGCATGGCTGCATCTTCCTGTCATCAGTTCGCGGCTCAACAAAAGGCCACCTGCCCCCATCAGCCACATCGCTCTCTCCTACCTCACCTTAGCTCGATTTTCTGCACAGCACTTAACACCATCTGAAACTGTGTACCTGTTCACTTGTTAATTGTTTGAACACCCCACTAGAATATCAACTCCAAGAGATGAGGGACTATCTCAGTCTTGTTTGTCATCAAACATACAAGGCTGTAACAGTATCTGGCACACCGCTGGTTCTTGGTGAAAAAAGAAGTTACAGGAGGGGGTACATTCTGGTTTGGTACCATAACAATCACAGCACATTTTGCTGAGAACTGACCAGCCCTTGCCATCCATCATTTCACTCAATCCTCTCACCAGCCCTGTGGGAGAGGGCTATTAGTCCCATTTTGCTAATGAGGAAAACACAGCTTAGAGAGGCCAAGGGATTTGTTTGTTCAAGGTCACACTGCTTTAATTGGTTCGGCTGCGATTCAAACCCAGGTCTGTTTCCAGAGTTGAGGCCCTTGAACACTAATACATACTACATTACCATGCCTAGACTTCGGAAAGTTGATAGTAATCTGCTTATTAATGAAATACCCTGTGAATTCGCATTGCAGGTAGGTAGACAACGCATTCGAGAGCTGTCATAGGCACTGCAGGGAGGATTCCTCTATCATGTGGGAGGCTGACTCTAGGTGGCCAGTAAGATCACATCTTTTCATCCATCCGTCCATCCAAATCCAACCACCTACCCGTTGGAATCCAACCACCCATCCAGCAAACTATTCATCTACCCATCCAGCGCAGCATTGAACAGCTTACCATCCAGAAAACCAACCATCCATTCATCCATTCCATCCACTCATCTTTAAAACCATCCATCCATCTGCTTACCCATCATCCTCAAAGCGAATCATCCATGCCCCACTCTTCTAACCATCTATCAACTCATCGATCCATGCAATATTAACTTAGTCTATACTACATGCCAAGTATTGTGCTAGGTACTAGAAAAAGAAAATTTGGGGGGAAAAATCCTTGCCTTTGAGGAGCTCTCAGCCAACTGGGGAAAACAGAAGACAACAGTCAATTGTTTTAGGACTGAAGTGGGTTCGAGTTGCCCTTGGAGGGTGGGGAAGGAGTGAGCAATGTGCCTGCAGGGACAGAGGAGATCTCAGCAAGTTTAGCCCAAAGCTCCTGAGCCCATCTCTTCAAGTGCTGGTGACGGATCCCAGCATCTTTAGGCTCCTTGGCCGTTTAATCAGTAGCTGCAATCCTGGGGATAATTCTCATCTTGGCTCTGGTTGAGGACAGCCTGGGCAGCAACCAGACAGGATTATCCTTACCAGCCTGCCCTCTTCTCTCCAAACCAATCACAAATATATTAGGCTCTCTTGGTGATTACATGAGAGGGGCACGCCTGGGGCAATCCTATCCCTTTAAACACTCATGCAACTCTCTATCCATCCTTCCATCCTTCCTTCCTTCCTTCCTTCCTTCCATCCATCCACCCACCCACCTACTGACCCACTCACCCCAACTAGCAACTAAAACCTCCCGCATGCCAACACTGGACAAAGCCTGGAGTCCGAAGACATGCAAGACAGGAGCCTGTTTTCACAAGTGGATTATGAACGGACTACGGAAAGCAAGAATCTAAAGTAAAAAGATAAGAAGATATAAGAAAAGCTTATATTCTCCTTCCCATGACTGCAGCCCGAAGGCCGCGTACTGGTCTTCACCGTGCAGGCGGCGGCCTCTCTTCACCTCCCTTGGAAACGCTTTATCAAACAAAGGGAGGAATGTTTAAAAACAACAGGTACTTAGTGCCACTTTTTTGCACCTGGACTTCACTGGGTCATTTTTCAAAGGCCTAAACTAAGCGTGGCCCAGGACACTGTATCTTACAGGAAGTTCACTCTGGAGGGGCTCCTGCCGCCCCTCGGATAATACTGCTCATCCCTGCCCAAGGTCTCCGGGTAACAATGATCGGGAGCTCTTAGTGACTGAGGCTTACGGGGCCTCTGGGGTCAGCCGTGGATGTCTGCTGCCAGGCTGGTGAACGAATGCAGGTATGAAGGGATGCGTTCTGGCTGCTCTGGTCCAGAGGAGCTGACGTCATTTGAGGGCCTGCTGCGCACCAGCACTGTCCCGGACGGCGGGTGCGGAGCGGTATTTGGCTTTGGGAGGGATGCACTGTGAGGCTCCGAGGCTCCGAGAGGTCCCCATGTTTCCCCAGGATCACACAGTGAGTGAGGACGGAAGCAAGGAGTGGAAGCCCAAATCCCATCCCGCTACTGCCACCTGCCCTCCTGGGAATCAGAAGGCAGAGAGATGGGGAAGGCTGGTGTGAAGACTGCAGGGTGATCTTTAAAGGGACTTGTGTGCTGAGATGGAAGAAAGCCTTTTGTAACTTTCTTTAAAAAAAAAAAAAGATTTTATTTATTTGACAGGGAGAGCATGAGCAGCGGGGTGGGGAAGGGCAAAGGGAGGGAGAGAAGCAGGCTCCCCGATGAGCAGGGAGCCTGATGCGGGGCTCGATCCCAGGACCCTGAGATCATGGCCTAAGCCGAAAGCAGATGCTTAACTGACTGAGCCGCCCAGGTGCCCGCCCCCTTTTGTAACTTTCTTTAGGGTTATAGAATGAAGAGCAGATTCACGGACAGACACAGATGTGGATGCTTTCCTTCTGAAGAAAAGGAGCCAAACACCAGGAAATCAGGCACCGTCATTCCAGCAACTGAGCCTCCAGACGGAAAGCCGTCCCTCGGTCAGACAGCTGGTCTGGGGAGTAGCAAAGAGAAGAGAGAACAAAAACCCAGAGTTCCTCTGGAGTATAGCTATTTTGAGGATAGGGGTGGGTGGGAAAGAACCAAAATACCTGAGGAAAGGAGACTCACACAGAGGGGGAGATGAGGGTGAGGGGCAGAGAGGGACAGACAGAAATAGAGAGAGACAGAGACACACACAGAGAGGGAACAGGGTTGCAGACAGGCCACGCTCACATTGAGAGAAAAACAGAGGGAGACCCACAGGCAGCGGGACCTCCCCCTTACTTCCACCTATGGAGAGAGAACCGTATAGAGAGACGTACACAGAAACCCTGAGAAAGACGGAGACATACGCACAGGTATAAAGAGAGACAAATGCGGTGATCAGATACACAAACAGAGGCAGGAAGACAAAGAGGAAAGAGGGGAGCCATCATGGAAAAGCCAGATCCACTCAACCCCAAACCACAGCAGCCATCCTTAAAAACAAAGGCAAACAAAACCCCCAGAAGCTCTAAAGGGAAAAGTGCCTCCAGGCCTTTTCTATGGCCCTGGTTCTTTCCAAACTTGCTGCCCTCTCACCTGGTGACTCTGCCCCCCCTCGCGAGCCCAGTGAGGGAGCTGGCAGGACGCCCTCACGCTGGCTCCAGAAATAACCGCAATATACATTCATACATTCTGGCACACAGTAGGACCTTGATGCATTTTACTGAACAACAAGAGAGGGAATGAGCGAGTTTTGCCCCCGCCCATGGCGGCAGGGCAGGGGTGCCATTCAAAACGGCTGAGGTTCACACGATGCCCTTTGCTTGCTGCCAACAATCACCTTCCTATTTTTGTTGCACACCCCTGGCGTCTGTAAGGACCTTTCCGGCAAGCTGCTCTGACACGGGGGTGGGGAGCTGGAGATGACGAGAAGCCACACCACAGACGGGACGGAGCCACCCCATGCGGCGGCCCCCTCCACAGCCCGGCGGCCGCTGCCGAGGCTGTGGTCTCGAAAAGGCTCCTATACCAGCAGTGGGTCTTCACTGGACCGCGGTGAGATTGCCAGCACGAGCAGGAACTGGGCGAACGTTCTCTCCTACGCTGCTGGCAGGGCTGGAAACGGCCACAACTTTACCAGCAGTGATGTGACAGCAAGAATTATAATTTTACATATGCGTGACCCTTGACCCAGTAACTCCACCCCCCAGAATCTATCCTAAGGGAAGGAGAAGAAAGTACGTCAGTCTCTACGCACGGAATGCACTTTTGTTCATTTACTCATTCGTTTGGTGTCTTGAAGGTGCCAGATACAGTTCTTGTCATATTAGTGGATTCAACAGAGTCCTTCCCTGCATGCTGCTTAGTCTAGTGGTAGAGAGCCAATAAAATAAGTAAGCAAATAGAAAATACAGAAAATATTGCTGATCATGATACAAGCTATGAAAAAGGGAACAAAGGCATATTACGGGAAGATGTTTATTTAACTATGGTGTCCAGGGAACGAGGATGTGGGGATATGTGAATAAGCTTTGAATAAAATGAGGGAGGGAGCCATGTCATTATCAGGGATGAGGAGGATTCTGGGCAGCTGGCATAGCAAGTGCAAAGGTCCTGAGGCCTCGACCTCAATAGTGTTTATGATGGTCCAAAACAGGAATTGCCCTAAAAGGTCTTACTAATATGTCCCGATCAGAATACCACCTATAATATATTCAGCAAAAGAGAACTTCTGATATGTAATCCCTAACAATTTATAAGACATGCTTGCACATATTAACAGAGACATTCATATGGTGACATGACAGTTTTCCTTTCTTATTTATACTTTTCTGCATGATCTGCATTTGGTTTTCATTTTATAATGAAACAGAACAAAGGTGATGCTTATTAATAATGCTAATAACTGTTTATCGAGTGCTCCTACGCGTTAAGCAGTTTCTATGATCATTATTATTTTTCTTACTTCTATCCAAACCTCTAAGAGAAGAGTTACCATCCTCCTGTTATAGGACTAAAGAAGCTGGAGCTCAGAGAAGTCCCACGCGGGAGGCGGCTGTGGTGGGAACAAAGCCCGCCTGTGACGCCGACCCCATCACTGCCACGACACTCGATAAACTGTCACCATTACAAAAAGAGGAAAATCTCCCAGAAGAAGCATGTCCTTCAACGTTCAGCTGCAGTGCAGCTCACAGTGACATGCGGTCAGAGCTACGCAGGCCTTCACAGACGGAGGCCCAAATACTGCCCAGCCCCTAAAAAAAACCCTATGAATTTCACCATGTAATCAGATGCCCGTGGCACAAAACAGAAAATAGGCGGAAGGATCAGAGTGATGAGGGACAGCGGGAGAAGCAGACTCCAGACCAGTGCTCAAAAGCCAGGTCTGTGGGGGACAGCATCAAGCACACTACCGCGAAGCAGGCGTGAAGGCCAAGCCGAGCCCAGCGCAGAGCGCTCCGCCAGCTTCCGGCGCCACGGTCGGCCTGTTGCCCAGACTCTGCACTTCTCATCACGGTCTTGGGTCAGATAACCACTATGCAACCCTCGGGCTCCAAAGAGAAGCTGAAGCAGCAGCTACCTTGCGAGGGTCACTGTGCTGTACAGATGCTGTGATGTTGGTAGTGACCTCGCAGGAAGACCATCTGGGAGGGGAAAACACACTGAAGGGCCTCAAGAGCGTTGCCTCTGGCCAGACAGACCTTGGACAAGGCATACAAGTGCTCCAAGCCCCAGTTTTCCCATCTGTAAAATCGGTTATGTTATAACCACAGCCTCTGTGTCACAGAGACTTTCATGTCCAGCACGGAACACGGTGCCTGGCATGCAGTAAACGCTCGAGAAACAAAAGCGTGCTCGGCGAGGCTGTTCATTCACAGGGAGCAGCATCCAGCTTGGTTTAGCTAATGGGCCTAGCTCCAGGTTCAACACCAAGACCGCTCAGGGTCGCGGGGCTGAGCACACGCTGCTTACAAGTAAACATCCGCAGAGTTCCCCCTCCACAGCCGGGCCTCGGACCACAGTCAGTACCAAATGTGGTGGGCGGCAAGTATCTACGGCAATCGTCCGTTCGCAGTGTGTACAACCATCAAATCCTTACATCACACACCTGAAATTAGCATGTTATACGTCAATCACATCTCGGTTAAAAAAATAGTAAACATAAGCACCAAAAAAATCTATGACACTGTTCCCCACCCCCCCCCCAAAAATTAGCCAAAACCCAAACCAACCAACCAACAACAAATTCGAAGAAGTCACTTGGCCGGAACAGTCATTCTGCCAACAAAGCCCTCAATTCTATTTATACTCTGAAAGGCCCTCTTCTGCCTGTGGCGAGGGGAGCAGCTTTCTGACTTGCTTCCCAATCATCGGAGGGTTGGTTGCGTTGGGAAGGGAGAGAAGCGGAGACAGGGCTGTGTGCACATGGGGCTTAGGTCAGGAGGCCCGAGCTGGGGTGCGACCAGCTTCCTGCTGCCCGGGAAGCCACAGGCTACGGTCAGCCTGGCGTCCAGCTCTGCTTCTTACCAGGGGCTTGTGGGGAACTTCAGGAGGACATGGTTCCTCTCTGACCATTGGTTCTTCCTCTCTCAAGCAGGGATGATCATGATTCTACTTTTATTTTTTTTATTTATTTTTTAAAAATATTTTATTTATTTGACAGAGAGAGATCACAAGTAGGCAGAGAGGCAGGCAGAAAGAGAGGAGGAAGCAGGCTCCCCGCTGAGCAGGGAGCCCAATGTGGGGTGCGATCCCAGGATGCTGAGATCATGATCTGAGCCGAAGGCAGAGGCTTAATCCACTGAGCCACCCAGGCGCCCCGGTTGTTCTACTTTTAATTTTTTGGGGAGCCTCCATTCTGTTTTCCAGAGTGACTGCACCAGCTTGCATTCCCATGAGGATGGATGCTGAGGACATGATGCTAGCTGAAATACACCTTTCATGAAAGAGAAACACTGCATGATTCTGCCGTAGGATGTAGCTACAGGAGTCATTTGTGTAGCATCAGTGAGCGGGACCGGGCCCGCCAGAGGCTGGGGGGGGGGCGCGTGCGGTTACTAACAATGGGCGGGAAGTTTCAGGCAAGCAAGACAGTCAGCTCCAGAGACCCGCGGTACAACACTGAACTCTTAGTCAACAGGACTGTGCGCTTGAAGACGTGTTGAGAGGGGAGATCTCGTGTTAAGTGTTCTTACCATAATAGGATAAAAAAAATGTACCCAAAAGCCCTAAAGAGGGGTGATCAATCCATCCCCGACCCCGCCGGGTTGTGCGGTGACTCACGTCCACACTGCTGCGTGTCACCGTGACCCATCACCAGAACTTTCCATCTTCTACAACTGGAATCCTTCTCATTAAACCACAACTCCCCTTCCCTCTTCCCCCCCAACACCCTTTCCTTCGGCCTCTATGAATGGGACCACTCCAGAGATTTTGTATACGTGGAATCAGAGAATATTTGTTCTTTTCTGACTGGTCTCTTCCACTTAGCATCATGGTTTTAGAGTTCATAGGCGTCGGAGCGCGTGGCAGCATTTCGTTTCATTCTGAAGTTGAGTAAGATTCCGTTGTAAGGACAGACCACATTTTCCTTTCTCCACTCGTCCCCGGGTGGATAGCTGGGCTGCTCCCACCGTTCGGCCCCTGCGAATAACGCTGCTAAGGACACAGGTGTCTACGTGTCTCTCTGAGACCTGTCTTCTGTTCTTTTGGGTGCATCCCCAGTGGTGGAACTGCCGGATCATGTGTTAACACTTCCTCCCTCCATTTTTGAGGAAGCCATCTCGTACTCTTCACTCAGCCATCCCCTGCGGGGACTCAGCCTGGGACGGTATCCTGAACCCACCATCTCCTTGCAGGTCAACTGGCTACTCTGCCTCAGTTTCCCCACCTGCAGAAGAGGGATCCCCTCTGAGGGGTGCAAGGACTAAACTCTATAACCCCGGCCAAGCGAGGTCATGGAGCCTGACGGTGCCAAGAGCCAGGCGTCGAGCCCGTGGGGGTGACCCCGGAGCCCTCCCTGCCTCCACACACTGAAACTTGAAATAATTTACAGGTCTGAGAAGTGGTGTCTGGGACCGAACACAGAAGACTTTCGAGTTGGGGGTCCCTAAGCATGACGTCAGAGTTCCCCAAGGGACAGGACTTCGAATGACCCTGAGTGGCAGGGTGGGACCATGAGTCCCTTTCCAGCTCTCACCTAGCCCTCTGATGGGCCCACCCAGGAAGCCTCAGGTCAGCGCAGCCATGTCCCGGGCAGCGCTCCCTTCCTAAACTTCCTGTGCAACCAGGAGGGACCGGCCCACAGGACTGGGGTCTTGGGCAGGCAGCAGGAGCAAGCAGTTAGCACTGAACACCGCCGGACTCATCTGCGTGGCTGCTGCCTCTTTATGGCAAATGAGAGCGAGATTTCCACTTACGGCAGGGATGAGGAATGGCTGAAAATAAAATTGACTTAAGTAAAAATGAAAGTGAGTCTCTTGCAATGAAAACGTTATGAGAATAACAGGGCAGGTGGAATGTGGATACGGCAAAATCGCGGCGACGGGAGAGCGTGAAGGAAGCCTGAGGAATATTAATTGGACTGCACAAGCTCGCTTCCCGCCTGGGACGTGCCAAGTCTGTTAAACAAACGGGGGAAGGTCAAGGCCAGGTACAGACTGATGCCCGAGCAGCCCCACATGTCACGGAAGGACTCAGGGGCCCTTCCTACAAGGTTGGCTTTCCCGGCTTCAGGGAACCAGGAGGTTTCTCGGGAAGGCTCTCTGAGGGACCATCTTCCTGCTGGGGAGAGGGAGCCGCGGGTCCGCTGAGAAGCACTATCCTTCTGATTTTCACTCCAATTTGTTGAGCACTTAACATTCATGAGGTTCTTTGATAGGCTTTTACTTCTCACAGAAATGCTGCCCATGGAAATTATCTCCATCCACAGATAATTGTCCCGGGATCAGAGAGGATAAGGAAGTTGCCCAAGGTCACAGAGCCAGCAGGTGGAGAGGAGATTAGGGTTCAAGTGGATCTGATTTCAAATACCGTGTTCCATGTCCAGCCATTGCCTGGCACGAACCTCCGCTTTCCTAACACCACTGGGGCTCCCACTGGACCCAAAGGGGTTTTTCCACCTTGACGTAACTGACATTTGGGGCCTGAACACCTGGGGTGGGAGGTGAGGGCCATCCTGTGCACTGTAGGATGTTCAGTCTCATCCCCGGGGTCTACCAACTAGATGCCAGCAGCACCCTCCCCAAGTATGTCTGTTCCTTGACACACGTCCCCTGGGAGAAGGGGACAAAATCACCTTCCAGCGAGCAGCACGGCTCTAGAACACAGGTTCTCAAAATCTGGTCTCAGCATTAGCCGTAACTGAGAGCTTGGTGGGAATGAAAGTGTCAGTGCCCTCACCCCTTCTGACTCTGCAACTCTGGGGTCAGGGACCAGCAACCTGCATAACATTGAACCGGCCTCCGGATGATTCTGATGCAAGTTAATGTCTGAAGATCACTAGCCTAGGGATTCTTAACCCTGGGTGCACATTAGAATCACCTGAGCATCTAAAAAAAAAAAAAACAAAAACAAACACCCAACCCAACCCATGCTTTGGTTCCACCCCCAAGAAATTCTAACTTAGGGGCGCCTGGGTGGCTCAGTGGGTTAAGCCTTTGTCTTCGGCTCAGGTCATGATCTCAGGGTCCTGGGATCGAGCCCCGCATTGGGCTCTCTGCTCATCAGGGAGCCTGCTTCCCCCTCTCTCTGTGCCTGCCTCTCTGCCTGCTTGTGATCTCTGTCAAATTAGTAAATAAAATCTTAAAAAAAAAAAAAAGAAATTCTAATTTAGTGACTTTGGTGGGTGCCAGTACTGGCAATTTTTTTTTTTTTAAAGCTCCCCAGGGATCCGATGTGCAGTCAGAGTTGAGAACCTCATGTTGGATATCTTCTTTTCAACCACCCTTACAAAACCATGTGTCTCCAGGTGGATTTCTACCCAGCCCCGTCTCCGGATGCCACCTTGGAGCCCCACGGCCTCCTGCTCGGCTAGAGACCGAAGGCTAGCTCGCTGCTATTTTTCTCCCGCTCCGAGAAAATGTCTCCCTCCACCCCCGACCAAGCACTCAGGAAATGTTCCTGCTCACTGATTTTTTTCCCTCCATTCAAGTCTGGAGTTATTAAACCACAGCCCATGGCTGAACCGTCTTATTGATTTTATTGTCGAGAGCCCTGGGATATTCTAATGATGTACTGCTCAATAAATGGAAACTGGTGGGATAGATATTGATGGCGTATGGTACATTTTGCCGCAATTCACTGGGTCCCAGTCACTTTGCCTGTTACACATCGTCTGTGAAAATGCTACGCTTTGTCCCGCAAGCTCTTGTCCATCCTGCTGATGTTTCTTTTCCCATGCATCAGGATGAAAGAGCCACGATGCTAACAGCTACTACTGAATATTTCTAAACGGACAGTATTTCACTTACTTCTTACAGCAGATCTTTGAGAGGATAACCTGGTGATGCCTATTTTACAGATAATAAGGAAGTCAAGGCTCACGGGTTACTCGACCTGGCTAGCCAGTAACACACCGCAAAACCGAGATTCAAATCTCCCTTCCTCGGGCTCTAAAATGAGGGCTTTTCACCTCCACTATGGTAGGACTGTTTGTGCTCTTCACCCACATATTCGTATGTTGAAAAACATATCATAGGGCAGAGTCCTCATGAATGGGATTAGTGCCCAAGTAACGGAGGCCTCAGGGAGCTCCCTCGCCCTCTGCCAAGAAGAGGAAGACCACTGTGCATGAACTAGGAATCGGGTCCTCTCCAGACACCAGATCTGTGGGCACCTCCATCTTAGACTTCGCGGCCTCCAGGAGTATAAAAAATAAATTTCTGTTATTCACAAGCCATCTCGTGTTGTGTTAAAGCACAAAGACTGAGACAGGCCCTGAGCTACATTGTGTGAAGAAACTACAGCTTCTTCTTGTACTGGAGCAACCTTCTAGATGGTTTCAGTATGGATAAATATTTTGCTTATTTTCCCCTTCTTAAGCACAGTGTTTCTCAACAAGGACTACTGGGATTTGAGGAGAGACCATTCTCTGTTGGGTAGGGCTGTCCCACGGATTACAGGACATTGAACAGAGTCCCACCAACCGCCCCTTCCCCTCGGCCTTTCCCTGGGCCCCCGAGGGGATCAGTATGATGGCGGTTTGAGAACCCGTCGTCTCAGTGGGAGGCAGGAGAGTCTTGGCCAAGATGGCCTCCTTCCTTCTTGGCGACATGGGCAGTCACGCTGGAAAGGCAGCATGGCACCTGGAAAGAAGTTTGGCTCTGAAATTCGAGATCTGGGTTCACACCGTAGCTCTTCACTCACTGCGACTCTGAGGTCGGGCGATTTTATCGCCTCTCCAACATGCCAGCTGCTCATCAGTAAAACGAGGGCAAATACTGATGCCTAATCTGAAGGGAAGATTCTATGGACTCGCTCCTGGGGCAATTCTGTCCCTCCTGATACCTGTCGTCGTCTTCTTTTTTAAAGGATTTATTTAATTTTGAAGGGGGGAGGGGAGAGGGAGAGAGAATCCAAAGCAGACTCTGGGCACAGCACAGACTTCGCGAGCATAAAACAACGCAGCGTTCGCCCTGGGGTGGTCTGATACTCAGCACCTGTGACGTGCCAGCGGGGCACCGCCCTGGGAGTGGGCAACAGAGGACTGCACGCGCCACGGAGAGCCACGGCTCATGAGGGGCAGACTCCCCTGAAGAGAAGACAGACAATTAACACATAACTGTTCCCCAGACGACTTGCACGACATGAAGAAAACTGGATGACGACCATGTTAGTATCACCTTAATAATGACATGTGAGTGACTAAACTCTAGTTCTCCTCTTTCCTCTTCCCACTGCCCTTGCCGGGCTACCCTTTCCATGAAGCCACAACAGGGTTTAACGCCATCAAACCCCTGCTTCTGTTGCTAATTCTGCTGGGGTGCCCTCCCCTTTTCCTAAGACACCAGCTTGCTATGACCTGAACTGTGTCCCCAACCCAAAGTCATACACTGAAGCCCTGTCATGTGACCATTTTGGAGAGGGACCTTCGAGGCAGTGAGGAAGGTTACGTGGGGTCATGGGGCAGAGCTCCGGTCAGATGGGAAGGTGCCCTTGTAAGAAGAGACAGCAGAGAGCCTGGTTTCCCTCTGCCACGTGAGGAAGTGGTCGTCGGGAAGAGGGCTCGTACCAGCACCCGGCCAACTGGCACCCTCATCTTGGACTTCCAGCCTCCAGAACTGTGAGGAAACACATTTCCGGGGTCGAAGGCCTCCAGAGCTGATCAATACACTACTCAAGGAGGCCCAGGGATCCATTTCTTGGGCTAAGATTGAAGATCTCTGGGTTGAGCAAGGAGCTGACTGGATAGGCGGGGAGGGTTGGGTGTCCTGGGGCAGAGGGAACAGCACATGCAAAGGCCTGTGAGGAGAGACAGTGCAGTCAATGACAGGAGAGAGAGGACGACCAGGGTGGCTGCACCACAGAGGCTGAGCTGAGACTGGGAAGGAGAGATAGCAGGGGCATCACACGGAGTCCTGGGCACCACCGGAAGGACTGCAGTGGGAGAGAGTGACGAGCCATCACAGCGGGCCCGTGAGGGGTGGTTAGGGCGTGGACGGCAGGCGGGACTGTGCACTGTGCAAGTGGGAGGGCGCGAGGGGCTTGGCTGCACGGTGCAGAGCGGAGGGAGGGTGGGGGCCAGGAGCACTCCGTGCGGCTGCGGTCTGCGGTTCGGGGTATCGAGAACGCTGCTTCATCCACGCTCCCTGCATTTGGACCCCGGGGTTGCCGTTTGCAAGGTCTCCTAAGAGCCTGCCTGTCGCTTGACATTTTCATCTCTGTCCTTCTTTCTCCTCTCCTGAAGGTACTCGCAGGCTCAATAAATACTCTGCCGTGGAAAAACGCAGCGACTCATCTATTTTTATTACAAATGGAGCACTGGAAGAGGGAACAACTCTTATTTACTTCTCAGGGTAAGGGTTTTGACAACAGGTTTATTTTCTCCAACTCACCAAGGACTAGAAGAGTAACACTCTGAAATAACAGTACATTAATTAATGCCGAATTGGTTAGAATTTTCCTAATAAAAATCCTCACAGTAATCACATTATGGGCCATTAATGCTGCCTCCTGATCATAAACCATAAATATGTCCTGCAGGTGCCTTCTCTTTAAAAAGGGACATTTCCCCCAAATTGTTGCCCATTTGTCACATTAATGCTGTCACGTCACAGGGCACAGACAGGAGTAATTACACAGGCTTGCGTCTGTGCGGGGTTCCCTCCGCACTGGCCACTCGGCCACGCTTGTCCACACAGCACATCGTTCGGTCCTCGCAGCGAACTTACTCAGTAAGTGCGTCTCCCATCCCCATTTTACAGATGGGGAAACTGAGGCACAGAGGGAGTCGGTAAATTGCCCCAGGGGCCAAACAGCTAGGAGGTAATGGCCTGGGATTTGAATCCTCGTGACCTGATTGCAGAATTCTCTGCCACTCCGCCTCGTGAGAAACAGGACGGATCTAGAAGCACAGCCGTTCTCTTGGCCAAACAACCCCACCGCTAATGGGTTCTCGGGTTCATTTCAAGAGTAACGGCAGCAACGGTCAAGCCAACACAACGTTAGGCTTTGCTCCTAGAGGGCGGAAACTGTTGGCTTTACTTCTGCCTCTCTAGGGCTAGCCCAAAGCCTAGCCAGGAGCATCCGAGGCACACCGAATATATTCCAGAAGGAAGACCTAGCTACTGAAACACACACGCCAGAGTGCTCACAGCAACGGGAAAGAGGGAGCCTCTCAAGTGCATCTGGGATCTCGACAGACCCCCTTCCCTGCAAGGGTGAGTGAGACCTGAGTGAGGGGCTGCCACGGCCACACCGGGGATCAGGCACTCGGGAGTGGCAGCTCCTAGAGTTCAAGGAAGGAGCTCATTTTTTAAAAAGATTTTATTTATCTGAAAGAGAGAGAGAGCATGAGAAGGGGGAGGGCAGAGAGAGAGGCAGCAGATTCCCCACTAAGCAGGGACCCCAACATGGGGCACGATCCCAGGACCCTGGGATCGTGCCCCAAGCCGAAGGCAGCTGCTTAGCCACCCGGTGCCCTAAGAAGCTCAGTTTTAACCCTGTCTGGCTTTACTCCTTTGCCTGCTCTTGTTGTTTCTTTGATTTCTGTATGTAGGTAGTACACACTATTTGTAGAAAATCCCAGCATGCAGAGCAGTATGAAGAAACAAGGGAGGGGGTGACCCTCATACATTAGAGAACCCAGATAGCACCACTGTTAACATTTCGGTGAAGATTCTCTGTTTTTATGCACACATACACACTATATATAGAATCATATACATTCTGCTTTGTCATATGCATTCAATTTTTATTTTTTTTACTTTTTAAAAATCTTATTATTTGAGAGAGAGAGAGAGAGAGAGAGAGGGAAAGCAAGCAGGGGGAGTGGATGGCAGGGGGAGAAGCAGGCCTCCCCGATGAGCAAAAAGCCTGATGCAGGACTCGATCCCAGGACTCTAAGATCATGATGCTTAACTGACAGCTGAAGGCAGATGCTTAACTGACCGAGCCACCCAGGCGTCCCTGTATTCTATTTTTAACAATATGCCCCTGGCATCTGTTCCGTGTGCAAAGAACACAGATACTTTTTCTTTCCTTTACAAATATTCCCTGAGCGACTACTACAATCAGTCCCCCTGCCAGGTGCTAGGGACGCATAGAAGAACAAAACAGATAATGACTCTGCCTTCAAGGAGCTTACTGTCTAGTGCGCGGGGTGGAAAGGACAAACATCTTTTACAAAAGCTGGTGAATGTAATGAAGGGTAGGGTTAACGCTTAGGAGGCAGAAGATGGGGCCAGGGGACTGAATGCAGACTAGGTCTTTACGCTTTTCTGAAGAGGCAACAGTGAAGCCGAGATGTGAAACATGAGGAAGAGGGAGCCAGGTAAAGAGGGTGTCATTCCAGGCAAGAGGAAGCCCATGAGTCAAAGTCTCCAGAGGTAAACACCTGACTCTGAAGAATGAAAAAGAGGGAAAAGAGGGGCGCCTGGGTGGCTCAGTGGGTTAAAGCCTCTGCCTTAGGCTCAGGTCATGATCTCAGGGTCCTGGGATTGAGCCCCGAGTCGGGCTCTCTGCTCAGCAGGGAACCTGCTTCCTCCTCTCTCTCTCTGCCTGCCTCTCTGCCTACTTGTGATCTCTCTGTCAAATAAATAAATAAAATCTTAAAGAAAAAAAAGAGGGAAAAGGAACTCTGTTTTGTTTTGAACTTTCCTTTTCTGTATTTTTGAAATGGAATACATAATTAAGGGTCACTCAGTTCTTTCCTGAATACCTCCAAAGACAGGAACCTCAGTACTTTACAATGCACCCGGGCACACTCGTGGACAGCGCTGGTCACGAACACGCCCACCCGGAGGTTTTCTCTACAGCTCCTCACGGCTGCTTTGAAGGCAGCACCAACCTCTCCAGCATGGAAAGTTGTCCTCAGACAATTACTCCGCCCCACCCCGCCATCCGAGTCCAGGCCAGGTGTGCGCCCCCCAGCTCATTCCAGTTTGCTCGGTCGCCACTCAGGATGCCCGCTCCGTTAGTCACGGTCCCTCCTCAGAGTCACCAGGAGCCATCAGCCTGCGGCTAACGGTACCCTGGATTAGGACTCTGCATTAGCCACACCCCAGTCACTGCAGAAAAAAAATCCAAGCCTCCTGGGCATGTGGCGGCATGAATTCATTCATTCATTCAATGAATGATTGTGAATATCTGTGACAGCACTAGAGCCTGGGGCCAAGAGCACTTAACTGGATAGACACACCACTTATTTGAAAAATAATTATCAAATATCTGCTGCTGGGCGACGCACTGGGGTGTCCAGGGCTGGACCAGATGGACACATAGCTCTCCCCTGGAGTCTCTAAATGAACATGGAATGAATGAATGCTCTGTCTTGCCTTTCACCATCCGGCTTCGTGGTGGGGATCATCACCACCTGCCATGGACTCTGTATGAATCAAGTCCCCTAACTTGCTGGTTTAGGGTTCTTGCCCCCGTGAACCTTCCACTGCTCCCTGATTAGCCTGCGAGACCACGGAGACCCCGATTTCCTGACCATGGCTTGGAAGCTTCATCCAAGTCAGAGGGCTTCCGAGAATACCCTTTCCTCAAAAAGGACCCTTATAAATGAACTGGCAGACAAAGCTCATGTTAAACATACACCAGACATTGAACCAGAGAGCTCCAGGGAAAAAGGTAGTTGTCGCTTTTGTGACAGGACTGGTACGTAGGGCGGCTTTCGAAGGCCACTGACAGTGACAACAATTTAAATTAAATTAAATTCAGTCAGCTCCAAAAGGAAACACATGTAATGTTAATTTCATGGGTGTACCAATGTGTAAACTTAACAGATGATACTTAAATGAGAAAGGCAGAGAAATGACATTTGGTTAAATAATGCATCAGTGGGTAGAATTTGTTGAAACTGCCATTTAAAAAAAAATTACAAGCACAACTCAACATTGAGCAAGCTGTCCCCCGGGCCAGGTCATCACAGCGTCCTCCATGCACTGCGCTCGGGAGGGGCAGGACAGCAGGGGATGGAGGTGGCCTGGACGAATCCAGGGGACTTGGGCCAGTGTCCCGGCTTGTTTTCATTGCGTCCTGTTTGCCTGGGCAGACACAGTCATCCGCTTATCTTTCCAAGGAGGACCGCAATCTTCCCCTGGGCGGGATATGTACCTGTGCTTGTTTATTTCCTTTTTTTTCTTAAAAGGGACGGATGACTCAAGATTTAAGGCATGTGAAAACGGGCAATGACGGCTTTCCCTCCCCTCCCTGTGTCCTGGCACACAGCAGACACTCAGGCACTAAATGCGGAGTATGTGAATAATGCAGACATTCCTCTGTCCTGTCTTCCAACACAGCCTCGTGTGAGACTCAGTCATGACTCTGTGATGGTGTCAGCGACGGTCACCTCCAATCCACACTACTCCTCTGATAAATGGGTTTGGAGGTCCCTGTCCTCATCCCCTCGCTGTCATTCCTTTTCAATATTAACAGAAACTCATCCTTTGGTCAATAAAGCTATGGGAAACTGATCAACTGGAAAGAAACAGGACTCTGCTCAAGATGCTGACTCAAGAAACAATGTGTCCACTGAGCCCGCCACAGAGTGAACACTGATACAGGCTAGCATTTTGTGGAGCACTTACAACATGCCAGGCACTGTGTCAAGTGTGTCTCCGTTTTTTTTTTTTTGCTTGTTTGTTCTGTCCTATTGTTTTGCTTTCCACCCTCACGAAACACTGTGAGCCAGGTACCATTGCTACCCTCACCTCACAGAGGAGGAAAAGATTGAGATGGACAGAGGTCAAGTAATACGGTCAAGATCACACAGCTGGTGGAAGAGCTGAGATTTGAACTGAAGCTAATCCGATTTCAGAGCTACTATCCCATTGTGCCTGGACGGTATGAGGAACCTGCATCAGATGGCAGGTAAGGAAGGGAAGGCGAGGTGACTGTGTCTCACGTGGGAGCCTCCGAGCACCGGAGCCTATATGAGTCAGGACCATGCAAGGCTCTGCAGCAGTAACACAGACGCCTCAGACAGGACGCAACAGGGGCTCATTTCTCCCTCCTGTGCTGCTCTGCAGCTCTCCTGAACGGCTGTCCTCCAAGAGGTGACTGGGGGCCCCAAGCTGTTTCCCTATCAGTGCCACCATCTCACTGAGTCCTCTTACAGCATACAGAGGAGCAAGGGTCAGCGTGAAGAATTCTTTCCCACTCTTCGCTGTCTCCGCCAGAAAGGGAACCATCACTCCCAACTAATAGGGAGACCCAGCCACAGGACCTCGCCCCGAAGCGTAGGAGTGGGTAACAGAGAAGGGAACACGGGTCCCTGGGGAGCAGTGAGTTTATGACACAGAAACATAGTGAGTAACACTCTAAGCCAGAGCTTCCCACCCTGGGGCAAGGAACCTTTAGCAAAGTCTAAAGACGTTCTTGGTTATCACCACCAGGGGAGAGGGTCCCACTCATCCAGGAGGCAGAGGCTGGGGGGTCTTGCTGAACATCCAAGTGACAGCCCCCCAAAACAGGAGATTCATCCGAGTCAAGCTATCAAGCACTGAGGTTGAGGAACTGCTTGAAGCTGGTGATTCTCAAAAAGGTCCAATTAAAAATGCGGATCGTGGTGGCCACTACTTCGGGCCATAGCCAGGAAAACCTTGCGGGGAAGGAGAGACAAGAACATCAGGGGCGAGTGGGAAGAAGAGGAATCGCGCTCAGCCACTCCCCAGATGTGTCAGGGTCAGCGTGAGAGGTAGCTGTGCCAGGAAGAAAAAAAAGCTGACATTTGTTAAGTGCCTCTCTCTGACTCTCTCGCAAGCCCTGAATTGCGGGGAACATATTCTAAGACTAACCTGTCAGCCAATGACAACTAAATTACTAACCTTGCCTTCCCCCGTGCCCCATATCCCTGTCAGATACGTAGCCACATTAACAGAAGAATGCTTCCTGGAGATTATTCCTGGCATCAGGGAAGGTGACCCTTTTATCGGAAAAGAGCCGTGCACCCATGTGCACTTCCAAGGGGCCAAGGGACTTGGGCTTGCCTAGAAATAACGGGAAGGTGAGGGAAGCAAGACCAGAGCAGTAGAGCGAGCAAGAGGGGTGGAGGCTCTTCATCAAACCCACTCCTGGTTTTTCCCTGGCACCCGCTTCCCAGCATCCTCTGCAGTGACATCTTGCCAAATGGCTGTGCTTGAGCCAATCAGACCGAAGCCTACGTCATGACCAAAGCTCTAGGGTGGACCATGGATATTCCTTGCTCACACTCCTCCCCGCTTTTTCTTCCCCCACTGTCTGGGTGCAGAAGAGCATGGCTACCTAGGGTGCCACGTGCTAGAAGGGGCCTGGGCCCCCGAATCGCTACTTGGAAGGGGAGCCAATGATGAGGACAGTCCATTTGGTAGAGGACAGAGAAATAAGCCTGCTTCCTGTTTGGGGCGTTCCACGTGACCCTGTCTGTTTGGTAAAGGAGCTAATGTTACCCTAACGCAGTGACTGTACAGTTGGGCTGTGAAGGCGGAAAGGTCTGGGGCCAGGACCTGCTAGCTCTGTGATCTGGAGAAGTTATAAGAACCTCTCTGAGCCTAATTTCCTCAGTTGACAAGTGGAAATAAAGTACTTGGGATGCTGAGCCTGTATGTTCTAATAAGAGGGCATGGCTTAGAGTAACCAGCTAGTTACCGCTAGCTCTTTTTTTAAAAAATTTTTTTTAAAGATTTTATTTATTTATTTGACAGAGAGAGACTACAAGTAGGCAGAGGGAGGAGGAAGCAGGCTCCTTGCCAAGCAGGGAGCCCGATGTGGGGACTCAATCCCAGGACCCTGAGATCAGGACCTGAGCCGAAGGCAGAGGCTTTAACCCACTGAGCCACCCAGGCGCCCCAGTAACAGCGAGCTCTCACTTGTGCGCTCAGCACAGATCAGATCCAGGCGGCGTGAGGGAAGCAAGGGTGCAACCGCTTCGTTACTGGCCTCGACTCTGTACGTACTTCTCGCACGAGCAAACGCGTGACCTGACAAGCTCTTTGGCCAGCTCTGTCTTCTGTGTGGACCATGCACGGACAATCCTCATCTCCCCTCGAGAGCGAGGCCCACGTGGGACTCACCAGAGTGCCTGTGGATTACTCAGTAAATGACTGCTTGTTACCTGATGCAGGTAAGCGGCTACCATTTAGGAAAGAGGTACTTGATCTTACTAATTACCTAATTTATTTATTTATCATACTTGGACAATTTATTCAATATCGCATCCAAGTATACAGCCTAGAGCACAGCACATAGTGTAAACTGACTACTTGGTATTTAGAGAATAAACGTATGGTATCCCTTTTTTTTTTTTTTTTTGACACAAGCGGACTTCATTTAAAGTTCTACTTCACTCAAAAAACCACAGTGTCAGTTCCTGGAATAAGGCTGACAAAAGGAAGCATGTATATATATATTTTTTGAAGAGAGGAAAAGGATGTTGGGGAAATGGGGAAGTGACAGGTACCTGTCTGCATCGGTTCAAAAAAACCCCCAAAAACAAAAAACCCAAACCAACAAGCACACTGTACTTTCAAGCCAGGCAGGCCTCTCTCTGTGGGATGGCTGTGCGGCTTACGTGCTCTGTGGCTGTGGATTCGTGTGGCTGAATCTCTTGAGGTCTCCTCAGTCTCCACGTCTCTACAATGGATGTGGCACCGCCGGCCAACCACCCATCAAGAGCCGTCCTCCCGTCTTCTGGACGGTTACAGCCCGGCCGGGACAGCGCTTCCTGACCCCTCTTACAGGGGCACCCCACAGGGTCGCCAGGCTTTTCTGTACGGGGCCAGCGAGGGAACAGTGTGGGCTCTGTGGCCATACCATCCTCTGCCGCAACGCCTCCTCGGCCCTGCTGTCGTCTGGGAGAGCAGCCACAGACAACACCTGACCCCGTGTACCTGGCTGCGCTCCAACAACACTTGACTTGCAAAAAAGAGAGCGGGCTGGATTTGACCTGCGTGCCACGGTGACCAACCCCTGCGTTAGGCGAAGCTCAGCCTACCAAATATAGTCACTAGCCTTCCAGAAAAAGCCATCTCATTAGACAGTCTGTGCCGCGTGACCTCATAAGCCACAAATTTTTTTTAAGACTTTATTTATTTAGGTATGAGAGAGAGAGAGCAAGCAGCAGGGGGAGGGGCAGAGGGAGAGGAAGAAGCAGACTTCCCGCTGAACGGGGAGCCCCACACAGGGCCCGAACCCAGGACCCCGAGATCATGACCTGAGCCGAAGGCAGAGGCTTAACCGACTGAGCCACCCGGGGGCCCCCGCCCCAATTCTTGTAACACAAACACACACGTAGAGATATTTTTCTAATTTCTACCTAGTCCGTGTCCCTGAAATTCTCACCATCTCCTTTTACATCAACATTTGCCTGTTCTTTAACACACCAGCACGGGCTGTGTCACTTCCCCGCCCCTTCCTCTTCCGCAGGACTGTCTCCATAATTTGCATGGCCTGCTACATATGAAAATGTGGGGCCCCTGGTCCAAAAATGATGAAGAGTTTCAAGAGAATGAAAGCAGCCTTTCACTCAAATCTACAGCAGGCCCTTCTGGGCGTGGGCTGCCCAGGCTGCCTGTCTGTCCACAAAGCTGGCCCTGCTCATTTGTATTATCATCAGCCAGCCCAGAAAGTTTCCTGACTAACTTTTTGACAAGTCCAGAAACTTGCCACCTGCTTGCTGCCTGAAGGGTTGTGGGAATGGTTTTACACATCACAAGGAGAAGGAGAAGGAAAAAAAAAAAAAGAAACCCAATTTTCTTTTAGTATATTACTTGTCAGACAGTGAAATGGGATATAATTATGGTGTGACATTTCCAACAGCAAATATGTTCCAGTGTAAGCAATTAACACCGGTTCTTTTGGCAGGCTTAAAAAGATTACTCAGAGACTGTGGTAACTTACAATGGCCCATGAATAATAAATAATGTAGAAACGCAGGTAAGTTGCATACGAGGACCAAAGTTCAAATTTCTTGATGAAAACGGATAGGGTGCTGTTAACCCTCTCCGATTTTATGTGGCTTAAGCAGATTTGGGTCACGGGTTCTTTGGATTTATCTAAATTACTTATTTACCTTGCTCCTGTGAGCATCTTCACCCTACCTCCCCACCCCCAAATCTGCATGTATTTATTTTTGCGGCTGGAAATCTGCATAAGGCGGTGGATTTGCAGGTGACAGCTCAGGGATGGACAGACAGGGGAGACGGCTTGTACCCAGACTATCATCTTTGGGGCTGTCATGGTCAGACGCTGTAACTGATAGAAGCCCAAGATTTAGGGGAAGGTCCGCCCAGCTGTGTGTTTCCTTCCTCTCACCCAGCCTTGATGGAACCCCAGGAAAGGCACCACCTTCTGACTGTCTTTTTGCAGCTTGTGAGCCTCAGCAATCAAAATCAACGAAAACACCGCCAATTGTAAGTCACACACCCCACAGGGAGGCGTTCAAAGCCATGATTATGAGCAAAAGCCTTGGGGGCAGCGTTTCTGGCCCTGGCCACTAATGACACATGGGCTGGATAATCCTTATTGGGAGTTGGTGGAGGAGGGCTGCCCTGTGCCTGGCAGGATGTGGACTCCACCTCATCTCTGCGCCTCGGTCAGGAACGTGCCCTACTCAGCTGTGACAACCCAAAATGTGTCCAGACATGGCTTCGGGAGAGCAGGAGTTCACACAGACCTGGGTCCTCCACTGGGAGGCCTTCAGCAAATCAATGACTTCACCCCTCGGAGCCTCAGCCTCCTCAAATGGAAAATGGAAAAACCCATGCCTACCTTGTAGAGACGGTGTAAGGGAGTGTGACGTTGCCTGCGGAGGGCTCAGCCCCGTGTTTGGCACCAAGTAAGCGTCTCGTCAAAGTCAGATGCTATTTCCTCATTTACTTGATAGGCAGCTACTGATCCCAGTAACGCCATGAGATGTTGGGGATGCTAAGAGGCGTAAACCACCATCCCTATCCCCACGGTGGGATCCAGAAAAACCAGTGGGCAGTCAGATATGCAAATCAACAGCTCCAGCTCAATGAAATGCCTGCTCAAATGGAGGCACAGGGCATTGAGGAGCTTGAGACCAACATTCCAATCTTGGAGATTCAGAGGAAGGACACTTGAGGGAAGGAAGTTTTCCAGGCAGACACAGGTGAGGATGGGCACCCCAGGCAGAGGGCAGTGTACGCACAAAGGGATGGAGGTATGAGTCGCTCACGACTACCCCGAGCTCAGGACTGCTGGGGTGTGAATTCCACGGGAAAGCTGGGGGAAGACGGGGACCAGCAAGAGCCAAGACAGGTAGGCAGAAGGCGCTGAGGAAGGGCTCTGGGGTATCAGTGCCAACGAACTCAGAGCAAAGCTCAGGCCAAATCTTGCTCAGTAGGAAACGGCCCCATGATTAATTAGCAATGTCTGCTTGAGCCCAGGAAGGAAGAAGAGACCCGAGTGTGCAATGTATTCAGTGGTTTTGTGATGGAAGGATTTTCATCAGGGGAGTGATATGAGCAGAAGGATGTTCTAAAAAAACTCACTCCAGAAGCTATATATATATATATATATTTTTTTTTTTTTTCTTTGAGAGAGAGGAAGAGAACCAGAAGTAGAGGCAAGAGGAGGAGTTGAGAAATGACTTAATACATAAGAGAGATGATAAAGGCCCAATGGAGAGAACAGGACAGGAGGAGGTGATGGACACCAGAGGTGTTCCGAAGTTAAACCTGCACCACCTTACAGATTTGAAGGGAGTAGAAATAACACAGAGATCCCTGGGTTGCTAGTTTGGACAACCCGGAGGTTCGGGGTGATATTCACTATGCAAGAAAGTTGAGAATCTGGGGACAGAAAGATGGTGGGTCTTACTGGGACCTTAAGATGCCTGTGGGACCGCAGGGTGGAAACGTCCCTTGACTGCTGGGTATGTGGGCCAGGAATTCAGATGGCTAATAAGGACCAGAGTCACTGGTTTACACCTGGCAGCTGTCATCACTGGCCAGTCATCTGTAGCTACCCCATCCCCCCAACCCCCAGGGAGGCCGAGCTGTAAATGAGAAAGACCACGCTCCACCAGTGGGGTTCTCTCCTAATCTAAAACTATCCCAACTGGCAGGATTAGTGAAGGATGACAGAAGAAAGTCATCACTGAATAATCCCCTGCACATTTCACAGGCAACGCGGCATTCATATGATCCTTGTAATCCAATTACGCGATGCAGGAAGCTACATCTTAATTCCTGACTTCACTGTGACTTGCCAGGGTTGCAGGCAAACCTTGTTAAATAAGGTGTCACCTAAACATTGGGTGGTGCATACAAAATGAGCAGAGAATGCCAGGAGGAGGTGGGGAATGAGGGCACAGGGCATTACTGCTTAGAAGACTTCCTGCTTTAAGCAGCCACTGGGTGACTTTGAACCCAGCCCGTCCTCCCCGTGGAGGCTTCTGATTAGGAGAGACTTGCTCCTCCCTCTTCTCCATCCACTCTGCTCCTCTGAGCTGTGAAAACCGGGTGCCCCCTGTGTGGTCACAGGAACTCATCGACAACAGGAATGGCAATCATTTTTACACGGCTGCAATCACCCAGGGCCTAATTCATACCTGGCACAGTCTGAGCCACTCCACATACATTACTTGTCACTCACCCCAAATCCTTGGGCTGAGTGGACGTTGCCCTCATTCTAAGGTCATGCAACCAGTTAGGGCTGGAGCAAAGACTCAAAGCCAGATCTGGTTGGTTTCTAAAGCGGGTGACCTTCACCGTGCCCATAGGAGGTGGGATTCCAGAACTGCCCCCAAAATAATGGGGGCAAAGGGTCTGAACTCTAGCCAGGCCGGGGAGACCCCAGCAGACCAGCCAGTGGGGATGCAGTTCAGTGTTGCTAAATCTTCTGGTATTCCAGAAGGTTCCAGAAATATCTTATGTTCAAAATTCCCAATGCTAAAACGGTTACTAATTTATATTTTTAAAAATCCGTATGTGAGTATACTGGGTCAAATACGGTCTCCCCAAAATTCCTGTATCCCTGAATCTCAGAATGTGGCTTTATTCAGAAATAGGGTCTTTGCAGATGTAATTAGTTAAATTAAGACTAGGGTGCATTCTAAATCCAATGCCTGGTGTCCTCATGCGAACGCCACTTGAAGACACACAGGGGAGAAGGTGACGTGACCAAGAAGGCCGACGCTGGAGTGGTGTATCTATCAGCCAAGGAGCGCCAAGGATTTCTGGGACCCACCAGAAGCTGGGAGAGCGCCACGGATTCTCACCCACCACGCAGAAGGGACCGGCCCTGCCAACAAGCTGCCTGCAGACTGGGACCTCCACAGCGCTCACCCCCCGGGATGACAGAATACGCTTGTGTTCTTCAAAGCCACCCAGTGTGTAGCCATTTGTTACGGCAGCCCCGCAACACTCAGACCCCGGGCCGAACCAAACACATCTGTGAGAGGAGAGTGCCCCCTGCCCTCCAGCTGGTCCTGGGATCCCGTTCTCAACCCCTCCTCTGCCCCCTCCTCTTCTGGGTCTCGAGCAACGTACTCCCGCCTTCAACTGTTCCCTCTCCACCACGTCCTCCTCCTTCCTTCTCTGGACCAGATCCGATCTTCCCACCTTCCCAGCGCCTGCTTATTGGCTGCTCTACTCCTTCCACGAACAACACGGGGAGTCCCGCCTCGTGGCCGCTGGAGTCTGGCTGCTGTCTGTTACTCCCAGGGAAGCCAATGGAATGACCAGGGGCTAGTCTTCTCCAGCTGTCTTTCTTCCCCGAAGCTGTGGCACCTCTGGGAGCACGTCCTCTTTCGGAGACCCGGTGCTCTTTTGGCAGCCCTAGTACCTACCCCTTTTCCTCGGTCACCCAAGCTCTTTTCGTTACTTTTCTCAGCTCCATAGTGGCCTTTTCTTCATTCCTCAGACTCTCAGGTGTCAGCATTTCCAGCCTGTTCTCTTTTCTATTTCAGCTCTAAACGAGCAAACCCAGTGGCCCTCAAGTGTCATGATTTTGTCTCCTAGGGGACATTTGTCAATGTCTGGAGACACTTCTGACGGTCACAGCTGGGGTGCGGATACTAGTGGCATCCACTGGGTTGGGGCCAAGGTACATTCGAAGTACACAGGGTAGCACCGGACTATAAAAAATGATTCAGTCCAGGGCGCCTGGGTGGCTCAGTCAGTTAAGCCGCTGCCTTCGGCTCAGGTCATAATCCCAGGGTCCTGGGATTGAGTCCCACATCGGGCTCCCTGCTCGGCGGAGAGCCTGCTTTTCCCTCTCCCTCTGCCTGCTGCTCTGCCTACTTGTGCTCTCTATCTCTCTGTCACCTAAATAAATAAATAAATAAACAAACAAATAAATAAATAAATCTTTAAAAAAATGATTCAGTCCAAAATGTCAATAATGCCACTGTTAAACCCTGATGGAACTCAATCCCAATTTGGTGCTCTTGACTATCTCATGACCTGTGTTTCTCAAGGGACTGGAGTCTTGTATACGCTCACAAGGAAAAGCTTCCTGTGTTGCTTCTTAGAGATTCCCTATTTGTGTTTATCCTTTTAAGGCACTGACAAGTTCTGCAGCCAAATAAAAGCTTGCTTCACTTTGTTTAATCCAGCATTTCCTAAATGTATCTGAGTATAGAAACCCTTTGATCAGGCAATACCCACTAACATTCTTCTGGAAGAATCTAGACCATCTAACATTTACTGAGCATTCACTACGTGCCAGCAGTGCCCTATGCATTGCACAGGTCCTGAGGCCTCTGTCCCTTGCAGGCACTGGTGTATGCAGGCAGCGAGGGGGGGACTGAGTGCAGCTCTGGCCTCAGGGACCTGGCTTTGCATCTGGGGCCAGGCGAATGATCACTGTGACCCTCTTCAGTCCCTGCATTTCTCTAACCCTCAATTTTCTCACCTTTAAATGAGATGACATTTAGCATCCATGTCAAAGGGTTGTGAGGCTCAAGTTAGTTAAAACAAAGGACTTTATGGCAACGTCGGCTACCGATTCAATGGTGATGGTGGGGCTGATGGTGCCCGTGACAGTGATGGAGAAGGTGGTAGAGGGAGCGCTGGTATGGACAGAGGTGGTGGCGCAGTGCTGGGGACGGCGGTCACGGTGATGGTGGGGAGGAGAGTCATCCAGTGTGATGGTAGCATTACTGGGCGTGGTGGTGGTGGTGGTGGTGGTGGTGGCAGCTGCGTGCTCTCTATCTGGAATGCCCTTCCTCCCTGTTACCTAAGGAAACTATATCCATACTTGGCAATTTAGTTCAAGGACTACGACACTTTCACCGATTGCGTCCTTCGGGCAAAAGCCTTCCTCATTTGGGTTCTGTAGCATTTCATCAATGCCTCCACCACACTACCCTCTGCCATCCGCAATCAGGACCCCTGTACCCGTCTCACCGCCTGTACCCGTCCTTGTCTCCCTGCTCCGCAGGGACATGCCTCCCCTGGCGCGCACACACTGGCCATCTTATATACACATGCTGACTTCGAATGGGATGCATTACCAGGACGCTAAAACTTTCCAACTTGTATATAAACAATGAGAACAGAAGCACCGCATTGGAATCTACATCCCTATGCGCTTCAGGGAAACTTCAAGGCAAGCTCGTCCCCAGCGCCCGAAGACCAGCTTCCTTACAGGACGGGCCTGGACCCTCCTGCTTGAAGCCGGTAAGCCGAGGGTGCCCGAACTGAGTCCAGCCAAGAGGGGGCCTGGAAAAGCAGCCTGGTCTGCCAGGCCGCGCCAGAGACTTCTCACTGCAGACACCAGCGAGGGTCCTTCGAGCAGAAATCTATGTAGGCAGGTGTGGCGTACGAGGTGTTCCGCATACCAAGTGGCCTGCAGAGACGCGGGCTTCAAAGCAGAGCCCGCAGGCTGGCGGCTCCCGGCCCGCCTCGCCTACAGACAGCTTTCGTGGGCCTGCCTTTCTGTTTTGCTCGTGTGCGCTAAACAAAGATAACTGTCAGTTCAAGCAAGGGATTTCACGCAAACATTCAGATTTCTTACCTTCTTTTAAATACGAGATCAAGCCTGTGCATGTCATCCACGCGGCGGTACAGTTTGGGGCTTAAGATGGGATTTCTGTTACTCATTCGGCCAGCCACGGTCCCCACCCGCCTGCTCCAGGCATTTGCGTCCTGCTGGCCCCTCAAGGTATTTTGGGGACCCTTGCAATGAACAGTGAGGTATGAAAATGCTATCCTCGGACTGCTTAAGAACATGTACTTCGGAGGACAGCGGACTTGGCTTCCAATCCTCGTTCTGCCTCTGGCTGGCTGGGTGACCTCAGGCAAGGAACTTACTCTCCTAAATCATAGCTTCACCGTGGGAAAAGCAAGGACGTTGAGGACGGTGGCTTCTCTCTACTGCAGGATTCATACGCAGGAAGTGCACTGTGGCAATCCCCACCATGGAACCTGTCTCCACCGTGGAGGTGAGCCCCGTTATCACCCCCGTCCTGCAGAGGAGGACCTTGGGACTGAAGGAACAAAGTGACCTGCCCAAGATCTCTGAGCTCACGAGTGACAGAGTCTGGATTCAAATGCGAGCAGCCCGTCTCCTGCACCCAGGTTCCTCACCACTACCTGGAACCTTCCAGAGGCCAGCTGCATCCACTGGCAAAATCACCCCTCCAGACTGGCTTTTATCAGTCTGTGTACACACCTCTATTCATGCACATTGTAGCTGCTTGGTTACATCCTAGCCTGCTAGGCTGTGAGCAACTTCGAGGTCTCGTGATACTCCTTTCTGCATGGCCACAGCTTGGCATACCACCATGCCCTATCACCTGTTTGCCTAATGCATGATAAATTAGCTTGATGAATAAATAAGCACCTGAGAAATCAACCAAATCAGCTACTGGGTACGGAGTAGATAAAAACAAAGAAAAATTAATAAAATCAGCTCACTGACAACCTTTTTTGGCATTTCTGAAAATCTCTCTTGGATCATTATGGATTTCACAGCATTACTCAAAGGGCCCCCCACTTGGGAATCGAGCCAGTGAAGTCATGTGATAAATGCAAAGGAAATAAACTACTCCCTCCTCCCGCCTTTCCCCAACTCCAAGGCTCAATTCTACCGTGAGCAAACCGAACCCAGGATTCTTTGGTGTAGATTCACAGTAAATGATTACTTAGCCCACAGAGAAACGTCTGTCTGCAAGACTGTGTTAGTTATTATCCTATCATA
This sequence comes from Ailurus styani, assembly GCA_002007465.1. Classification (NCBI taxonomy): domain Eukaryota; kingdom Metazoa; phylum Chordata; class Mammalia; order Carnivora; family Ailuridae; genus Ailurus; species Ailurus styani. The sequence goes on from LNAC01000248.1 coordinate 2,010,959, forward strand.
ATAAAATAGATTATGCTATAGTAATGAATACGACCATAATGGTTTGCTGGCAGTTTAATCAATGTATTCCTCAACTGCAATTGAGCAAAAATAGGTAACAGAGGATCATTTGATCTACATTTTTATTAATTTGGTGCCATTTGTCTTCTGGTTATTTTAATGATCTTTCATTATGGAAAATGGGGAAACTCCTGGATAAAAGAAAAAAGTAGTCATCTTGTTCGGTTTTTTTCCTCACCTTGTTTTAGTGTGGAAAATAGCTCATTCCAATTCAGTTTGGGAATGGAGATTCCTGACGCCTAATTAAATGTAGTTCTGGATTTCAGAAAGAAAAACTCCCTGATCCCCGACAAACCAGACAAAGCTGTTCAAGTCATACGTAAGACGGAGAGTGTGTGGAAAGGGGCCCGGAGTTTGCAGAGGCAAATTCCCAACATCATCGTGCTTGGGGTCCCTCCCCTTTTTTTTGAGGACCTACTGTACACTAAGCACAGTTCAGAATGCACTGTAGACTTTTTCCCAATTCGCCCCCCAATCCTGTAAAGGGAGGCATCAGTGGTCTCATTTACAAATGGGGCTCACAGAAATCAGTGACCTGCCCAAGGTCACGCAGCCAGAAAGTGGCAGTAACGGGCTCTCAACCCTGAGGACCTCGTCCCAGTGCCTCAGTTGCTTTTCAGTCCCCAAAGATGGACTGAGTCACGGTAGGAATTCTGCATTCGGGATACTGAGTAGGGAATTATGACAAATGCTTTCTTCACAGTTCCTGGTTTCTTTTTTCTTTTTTTTTTTTTTAAGATTTTTTAAGTTATTTATTTGACAGAGAGAGAGAGAGAGATCACAAGTAGGCAGAGAGGCAGGCAGAGAGAGAGGAGGAAGCAGGCTCCCTGCCGAGCAGAGAGCCCGATGTGGGCCTCGATCCCAGGACGCTGAGATCATGACCTGAGCCGAAGGCAGAGGCTTTAACCCACTGAGCCACCCAGGCGCCCTGGTTTCTCTCTTGATCACGGGGCTTTAGGGCTGAAAACATGTCTGCCTAGTGCCTCCGTCTGTTTCCAGAACATCCTGTGTGTTGGTAAATTTGCACCTTGTACCTTGACTGTCTTCCCAGTATATTTCTGTCAAACTTGCGCTACCATACCTATATTTTCTTAAAAAGAGTTTACTTATTTGAGAGAGAGAGCGCGCATGTGTCGGGGGGAAGGGCAGAGGGAGAAGGACAAGCAGACTCCCCGGTGAGCTGGGAGCCCGATGCAGGACAGCCTCATAATTGAGACTGACCTATATTTTTAACCACATACATCATTCTCAATTATTTTATCGGAGGCTGTATGATGGGGAGGGATGGGGGCAACAAAGTCATTAAGAGGTGGGTGACATTCTGAGAGAAGACTCGGAGGGGGATGATTTCATTTCTCCTCATCCTGAGGATTCTGGAAGTTTGTCCCCACTTACCACTGAGTGGGAACTGGTTCCCTGTCAGCTTTCAACTGCCATAATCAGGGGCTGGAAACACAAAGCCCACAGGGGCCGGGTGGGGGTGACCTGATGAGTGAGGAGGGCCTGGGGTGAGACCGGACTGGTAGGGGCTGTGAAGGGAGGCGAGAATCCACGTCCCATCAGAAGGAGGTCCCTTCTCCCAGCAACGGACAAACGTTGCTACGGGAGGCACTGCAGGCTTGGGGATGCCAGATTTTCCCTTAATTTCAAGGGAAGCTGGAAATGTGGAAAGTGAAATGAGGATCTCCAATCTTTGATTCTTAGCAACTCGTTCACAAAATTTAAACGTCTTGGCCCAAGCCTGCCAGTCTGCCAGCTAGTCCCAAGGGTAAGAGTGGAAGTCAGGATGTGTCGGGCCTAAATGCCTCTCTTACACTTACTAGCCTCAGTGGCTACCCAGAGGCCAAGAAGACGCCAGGGTTGTTCATTAGAGGGACAGACTGGTGTTACCAGCTGAAAGAGAGGAGACAAAAAGAAGGCTGGATTTGGTTGAGGGTGGAGGGCTGAAAAGTGTCTGTGGGTCTGAGAGACTAGTGGGACATCCAAGTGGTAATGTCTGTTGTATTAGCTCCCTGGTGTCCGCTCTAACAACCGAGTGGCTTATACGACAGAAATATATTATCTCACAGTTCTGGAGGCTGAAAATCAAGATCAGAGTGTCATAGAGGTCGATTCCCTCTGAGGGCTCTGAGAAACAATCTATTCCATGCCCCTCTGCTTGCTGTTCCTTGGCTGAAAGATGCATCGCCCCAAACTCCACCTTCATGTTCCGTGGCCTGCTCCTCCCTGTGTTTAGGATTCTGAAACTCTGGGAAGAGACGCTATTTGGGATTCAGCAGGATTTAACTTACTGTTCAATGCACAAAAAACCACCTTCCGGTGAATGCCCTCCAGGATTTAAAACATTAAAGATCCAAGCATGGGTAATGTTTGGGGAGAAAATTTGCTGCTTTTCAAACTTAATTGTCCATTGGTAGGAATAATGGTACTCAATCAACAATCACCTACTATTATTATTACTTGGAGGAGCTCCAGATTCAGATCTGTGTTTTTCAGTCATTTCTCCCCCTATTCTCAGCCCAGAAAGAAAGCCTGGACGTATTAGGAAAATGCTCATTTTCTTCCCCCGCAAAGCGAATGTTCTTGCCACACCGGTCAGCGTGTCTTGTAGCAATTCCTGGCTCCCCTCCCCGTGCTCGTGCACAGGGATGCGTCTTGGTTGAAGGTAATGGGTGGAGTTTGAGGTTCAAGATCAATGCCCTTTGTCCTGACAGGCGGCGAATTAGTTTTCCAGGACCTTTCTCATGGCTTCAGGAAGTGCACATGTAATTAAAGAGAGCCTGCGCTGGGTTTCAGATTAGTTGTGAAGTGTGCCTATGGCAAAAGGTCTCTTCCTTCCTGAGAGACGCAGAGGTGCAATTAGAAGCCGGAGACAGTAATCATCAGCATTTCTTCCCAGCATTTAAAAGTGATGATCCGATATTCATTTGGGCCCAGTTCTACTTCCTGTGAGACCACAGCGGTGTCAGATGCTGTGTGCCGTGTGTTGGCAAAATTCAGGGGCTCCTCTGGGGTCACTTGGGTGACACTGCGTGTTTAGCCCGTTCCAAGCAAGTTAGAGCTGATGGCGCAAGTGAAAGGCACCGATGAGCTACAGAGCCTTTGTCCTTACTTCCAGGTCAGTATTAACACACTCCAGGTGGGAGGCCAGCTCTAAAGCCCTCTGAAGGTCACTGTGGATTCATCAATAAACATTTGTTGAGCATCTGTGATATGTCAGGCATTCTACCTTCGTGCAGCATCTTTCCAGTGAGTGGAGGTACATCTAGGAATGAGGCTGGAGGGTTTTTCTAATGAGGTGAAATCAGAGCCTTTTCCTCTGACCTTTCCAGCCAGCCAGCCCATCCCTGAAAGTCGACCAAAACTAAAACGAGTTTCAGTCATTCCTTGTTACGTCTGTAATTTATTCCCATTTAATCAGTTCTGAAGGCAATGGAAAATTTCTGAAGTCTTGGAACAGACACTGGACAGAGTGAGCAGGAGCAGATTCTGTCCTAGAACAGGGCTTGGTAAATTGTTTTTCTGTGAAGGGACAGACTGTAGAGTTTCGGCTTTGGGGGCTCTGTAGCCCACTCTGGTGCAACTATGCTCTGTCCTTGAGCTTGGAAAGCGGCCGGGACGAGACAGACGTGAATGGGCATGGGCGTGGGCGTGCACAAGCCCATCTGAACCCACTCCTGTCTCAGAGAAACCAGGAGACCGTCTTGGGAGGAATCGGGCATGCACTCTGTGAGGCCACTGGAGTCTATGAAAAAAACCTCCAAGTTCCCTTCCATGGCCTCCAGTGCCCTGTATGAGCAGAGTTCTGCTCGCTTCCTTGCCTTCACGGCCTACTGTGCCCCCTGCTGAGTAAACTTCGGCCACCCCTTCCTCCGTTCTCAGTCTGTGAGGGCTTCGCCAGTTCAGGGCATCAGCACGGCTGGTTTTTCTGTTCATACGTATGTATTTATTTGTTAAAGACTTTATTTATTTATTTGACAGAGAGACAGTGAGTGAGCACACAAGCAGGGGGAGCAGCCGGCAGAGGGAGAGGGAGAAGCAGGCTCCCTGCTGAGCAGAGAGCACGATGTGGGGCTCAATCCCAGGACCCTGAAATCATGACCTGAGCCAAAGGCAGAGGCCACCCCGGCGCCCTGTTTTTTTTCTGTTTTAAAAGCTCTACTAGAACTGTACTCTAATTCAGTTAAAAAATGAGACAGTCTCACTTCCATCAGCTTTTACAAAATAGCCGAAGACTTTGCATTCTCTTATTGACCTTCGTAAGGCTGATGTGGGAGGGGTCGCGGGCTCCATTTTGCAGATGCAGTAAACTCTCCACTCCCACTGCTTATACCAACACCACTCAGTCTAATGAACAATCCAGGCATTTCCTTTGGTTGCTCCCAGCCTTTATCCCTATAGTCAGTCGACTGCCAAATTCTGCGATTTGCCTCTTGAATTATCCTGAAATCTCTGAGTTGTTCTCTTTCTTAACTTACCTGGATTATCCCAAAAGCATGTGTACTGGATTTTGCCTGCAAACTTCAACTTCTCTAATCCAACCATCTCTAGGTCTGTCCATCCATCTGTCCACCTAAATCATTAATCTTTTCATCCATTCATTCATACGTCCACCCATCTGTTCCATCCTGGGCATCTACTTTGTGCTAGGTGGGGTAAGTACTGAAAAATAAAAACAGAATGTCCCTTCCTAGATATTGTGGTCTATTTAGGAAAAGAGATGCTAAACGACCAACCACACATAGTTACAAACTGGAATAAAGGCTATAAGAGAGAAGTTTTCCTTAAGAAATCACCAGTTGATTTAAGCTCCAAAGAAGGATGTGAGCTTGCCAGGAGAGTCATGAGAACAAGGGTGTGGACACGGAGACCAGACGTGGGAAAGCCTTAGGCTGAAGCTTGCTTTCTCTCAGTGTGCAGGAGGCTGGGGGCCCCTGGCGCAACGAGCAGTGGGGGGGAGACAGGTGAGAATGACAGACAATGCTGTTGAGAGAGGTGGGGTGGTTCCCAGGGGGCCCCAAAGGCCGCTGTAAGGGAGTCGAGTCACTCTAGGTACAGTGGGTAGACCCTGGTGGGTTTTCAGCAGATGAGTAGCATGGTTCAAAGTCTAGCTGATGAGGAATGTTCTAGATGCAGACAGTTACCTGGTAGGTGGGGCCGGGTGCAGCAGAGATGATATGAAAAATGAGCTAAGTACATATTCTCTATTCCCACAAGAGATGTGAGCAACCTGGCCAGGGAGGTCGTGGAGACAGACAGACAGAAAGGGACCTGTGACTGATATTCTCACTGCTGGGGGAGATGCAAAAATGGGAAAAAAACCAAGCCTGAGCCAGTCTGTCACCTGAGCTCCTCTGAAGGAAATACTAGTCTGAATGACATTTAACAGTGAATGACCACATACTCTGAATGTACCAGCTACTTAACATTCTGTGCTTTCCAGGCAGCATTTCAAGACTTAGGAGACAGAGACTATCACTAGTCCCATTTTACAGATGGGAAGAATGAGGCACAAGAGGGTTTCAACAGCACACCCAAGGGTCTATAGCTAGCACCTGGCAGCACCAGGATCTGACTCCAGTACCCCAAGGATGAGAACCCTGTGTCCTTGATCACCGTCTCGGCAGGAGGATTTCTGCAATGCTCAATTTCACCGGGATCGTCTGAGTCAGAAACTCCCCATGCAGACGCCCCCCCCACCGCCGAAAGGAACCTCATAGGATTCTAGCTGCATAAATAAAGCCTGGAGGCTGAGCTCCACTGATCTGTTGGAGTCTTTACTGCTCTACAAATGCATTATTAATCAGCCACTGGGGTCCTCCCCATAGAGCCTTTTAAATTATAGTCAAATTCCTTGATAGCATTCTGTGCACCTTAATAGTGCATTTCCTGTGTTCACAGCAATAAACAAGGGGAGGGAGGGAGGGAGGCCTGGATAACCAGGTTAATTGCCCTTTGAAGTCTAGGCTGAAAAAGCAGTGGCAAGAGCGCCTCCAGATTCTCTGGGTCCCTGGCTGCGAGGCGACTGAAGTCTGGAAACGATCATCACTTTCAGGCCGGTGTCACGAGCCCAGACCACAGCTCCTTCAAGCCTGGCCTGCTGCTGTGGCTTCCCGGGGCCTCCAGGTCACCTTGGCAGGGGCTCCCTGCCTGTGAGTTTTCACTCTGAGTAGGGGGAGCAGAGGCTGCATGTGGCTTGGGACCTATGGGCCACTCGAGGGGGCTGGCTGCTTTTCTGAGAAGCTCGTAAGCAACTTCCAGGTTATGACATGCGGTGTGGTGGGCAACGAGGCAGGTACTCGCCTTTTGTGCTTGTCTTCCCAATCTACCCCAGCAGCCAGAAAGCTCTCTCTGAAATATGGATCAGCAAACTCTGGTCCTTGGGTCAAATCCAGCCCGTTTGTAAATAACGTTTTATGAGAGCACAGTCATTCACATTTATCTACATATTGTTGGCATACTGAGCTGAGTAGGTAAGACAGAGACCCTAATATGCCCTACAAAGCCTGAGATATTTACTGTCTGGCCTCTTATGGAAAGTCTGCTAATCCCCACTACAAAGTATAAATCAGATCACGCCACTGTTCCTACTCAGTGGCCATCAGTGGCTCCCAACTACCCTAGGATGAAGGGGAACTACATTATCCAGGCCTCAAGACCCCTTAGAGTGGCACCCTGACTTCGGCAGACAATCTAATCTCCTATGCTCTCTGCAATTTGGCTCTGTGCAGAGCCTGGATGAATCATCCAGCCTCACTCAGACTTGGGACCCTCATCTATAAAACAGGGCAAGAAAGCCCACCTTGGTGGGTTAGCATGAGGCTCACACGATGGAATGCCTGTTTGCAGAGGAGCTGGGTTTTTTTTTTTTTAATTGCAGTAAAATAGGCTTTACATAAAATTTACCATCTTGGCTGTTTTTAAGTGTACGGTCAATAGTGTTAAACACATTCACAGTACTGTGCAACCCATGTCTAGTGCTCTTTTAATCTTATAAAACTCAAACTCTACCCATTACACAACAACTTCCCATTCTCCCTCACCCCAGCCCCTGGAGACCACCATTCTAGTCTCTAGGGATCTGGCTACTCTAGGTGCCTCATGTACGTGGAATCATTTGTCTTTCTGTCATCGGCCTACGTCACCTAGCGTAATGTCCTCCAGGTCGATCCACGTTACAGCATGTGCCAGAATTCCCTTCCTTTTTTAAGGCTGAATAATATTCCACTACAGGCCTAGACCACATTTGCTCATCTATTGTCCCGTCGACGGACACCTGGGGCGCTTTCACTTCTTGGCTCTTGTGAATAACGCTGCTGAGAACACAGAGGTACAAATACCTCCTTGAGATCTGCTTTCTATTTTTTTGGAGGGGGGAGGGTATTTATCCAGAATATCAGAACTAACTCATACTGAGAACTTTCGAGAGCCAGTCTCTGTGCTAACACCTCACATAATCTCATTCTGTCCTCACAAGAACTGTACAAGGTGGGAACTGTTACTATCGTGAAGGTGACTTTGTCGTTTGTCGCCCACACTGGCAAACTCCTGAGATGAGGAAGAGTGCTCTTAGTAATTACATGGGGAACAAGAGTCAGAAATGGGGACAGTCCTGGGCAAACTGGAATGTCGGCCATTGTCCCCACTTTACAGATTAAGAACGTTACACGGAGAGGTGAAGTGGCTGGCTCAAGGTCACCCAGCTGGCAAGTGGCCAGCCAGAATTCAAAGCCAACTGGATGGACTAAAGCTCTCACCACGGAGCACAGCTCCACGCACAGCACCCCTGGCCCAACAGCAGGCAGAGATCAGTAGGCGGTGTCTAGTGGTCACTGGCTCTTCAGGCTGGGAAGAGGGACCTTTCGGGGGAGAGGGATCAGCAGGGCTGACCCCTGAGGAAGACAGGGGTGGAGTGGACATGTTCCATGCCCCAAAATGAGACTGGGGATGTGGCACGCCCATGGTCAACAGGAACTGGCCACATGGAGGAGCTAAAGGAACCCAGAGGGAGGCAGAAGACCCCGTGTCAGACACACTACCCTGGCTGGCTCAGACGACCGCAGGCTCTGAACGGAGACACTATTCCCATTTGGGACTGGAATGTTCTGCGCATTGTGGAATGTCTGGCGGTACCCCTGGTCTCTACCTGTTCGACGCCGGCAGCATCCCTGTGCCATTTATGACAACCCATATCTACAGACATGGCCAAACGTCCCCTGAGAGGGAGCATAATCATCCCCATTGGGAACCGACCCCTGGAAGGAAGGGCAGAACTGGAGGGCACGCGGTGTTTGTTCTCCAGGTCAGTGCTTCCCAAGGTGTGGTTCTAGAGCAGCAGCAGCAGCTGTTAGCAACTTCCGGGGGCCAGCCTCGACTGGTTCAGCATCTCGGGGAGCGGGCCTGGGAGTCTGTTTTAAGGAGCGCAAGTGAGTGAACCACTATCTTCGGTGATGGAAAAGACTTGTTGGGTCTCAAGCTTAGGGACTAGACTTGTTACTACCCTGACACCTGACAAGGGCACCTGGAAAGGAAGCAGATCCCTACAGGAGAACGAAGATGTTCTGGAAGCTTCTAACATTCTTTTGTGACGAACAGAGGATAGAACATACCGCTGGTTACCGGTACAGCATTTTGCAGGATAGTTTAATAGTATCCATCAAAATGTAAAGCAGACCAGCCTTTCAACCTACCAGCTGCATTTCTCAGGATGCTCCCAGCAGCCAGTCTCGACTTGGGGCCCCAAGAGAATTAAAATTAAGCTCCAATGTCCTTGAGGCAACCATCTTAAGCAGCAAATTCGCTTTTCTCCAGTGCATCTAGAATGGTACTAATCATGCAGCATTTTGGGGGAGAACGGAGAAAACGGCCCTTCCATACAGTAAAAATCTGGCACCAGTGTAAGTGCCCACTCAGAGGGGAATGGCCAAACCACGGCATGGCCATCCTCCAGAGGAAGAGCCAGCCATTACAAAGAATTATAGACGCAATAAAAGGCAATGGGAAAATAAATACACTGTGGAAAAAAAGGAATCACATAGGTCTCTGTCTCCAGACAGGCATACAGGTCTCAGACGCAGATACCTGTCTGAATTAAAAAACAAGTTCCAAGGGCACCTGGGTGGCGCAGTCGATTAAAGCATCCAGCTCCTGGTGTCGGCTCAGGTCTGATCTCAGGGTCATGAGATCAAGCCCCGGGTTAGGCTCCATGCTCAGCGTGAAATCTGCCTGAGTCTCCCTCTCCCTCTGCCCACCTCCCTACCCTGCTGCCCCCACTTGTACTCTTTCCCTTCCAAATTAATAAATCTTAAAAAAAAAAAAAGTTCCAGAACTACACATCAGTTTCAGATAATTTTTGAGTCTTCCCAGCCTAAACCAGATGCTTTATTTTTGCAAGTTCCAGATTGACACATTAGTTTCTTATCATTTATGCCCTCCCCCCAACGCCAGCACAAAACCAACTCTAGTTCTGTATCTGTTGAATTTACAGATCTCAATGAGGGGTGCCTGGGTGGCTCAGTGGGTTAAGCCTCTGCCTTCGGCTCAGGTCATGATCTCAGGGTCCTGGGATTGAGCCCTGCATGGGGCTCCCTGCTCAGTGGGGAGTCTGCTTTTCCCTCTGCCTTGGCCCCTCCAACCCACTCATACTAGCTCTCCCTCTCTCTCTCTCAAATAAAATAAATAATCTTTAAAGATCGCAACAAAAACAAAAATGTGCCTGCAGTTACTCCTCAGAGAGGGCCTGGTCAAGTTCAATTTTCCCTTTATCTGCAATGTTTTCTGTTTTTTGAGATAATGAAAATGTCTACTGTCCCACCTGAATAATTAAAGAAATTATAACGAGCATGCTTTCTGCATTATTTGAGCAAGCTTTAACAATTAAACAAAAAAACCAAAAAATTCTGCTTTTCCCTCCCATTGCCACATCTTCTGAGCATCCTTCCCTCCTCCGGCTCTGGGAACACCACGAGGGACAGGCTCCTGGCAGCCTCCCAGTTACCCAAACAGGTTTCTCGCTCGAACCGCGCCACCTCGGAGGTGAGTTATTAATTTGTGCTTTGTGGCTTATCCTTGATTCTGATTTAGGGCAACATAAACCCTCCTCAAAATTTCCAAGAATAAAATAGTTTACTAATTTCGCCATTAAGAGTTTGTCAAAGTGAGCACTGCTCCCTAATCAATCACCATATTTCCGTGTTTATCTCCTATTCAATTTTTACACAGGGTTCTATACACATCAATTTGCCTGATGCTCTTCCTACATATGTTTTAAATTACTTTATCATTGTATAAATTTCACAGCCATTAAAAGGCTCTAATACCAGAATGGCTGACATGGTGTTAAAAATTGGATTCAATTCCACGGGGTAATAAATTGTGACCTAAATCCAATCTCTCATGGGTGACTGAAGGATACAATGAAAAATTATTGCTTTGTCATTTTTACACTAACACAAATATACCACGGGCAACCAGAAACCGGCAGAGAAAGAGCAAGCAACCGGCGCTACTTTTAGCCCAGGAAGGCTGGGCGGGCAAGTCCCGAGGGTCTCGGATGGGATCAGCCCCCGCCCGGAGCAGGCGCACTGCCCACCGGCGAGGACCTCTGTGCAACAGACGGATGGAGCTCGGGCAGTGAGCTAAACCTCAGGCCTTCCTTCAGCCACAGGGCAGCGGCTGCCACGGGCAGTGAAGCCCAGTGGTTAAGCCTCTGCCTCTGGAACTCAGTAAAAGTCTCTGAGCTCAGAGGCTGGCCCTGCCGCTGAGGAAATGTGAGATTTGAGGCAGGTTTCCTCCCTCTCTGTGCGTCAATTTCCTGGACGACAGAGCTGTTACGAGAACAAATGATTTAATGCAGCTAGGATGCCTAGGATAGTCCCTGGCATTTAGCAATCCCTAGGTAAAGGTTAAGCCTTATTATTGAAGAACAGATTCTTGTACAGAGACCTCAGTGCCCTGTTCTTTTTGGTTGCAGGGAAGGAGAGTAATGAACAGGGAGAGAAAGGTGTTAACATTTCCGCTGCCTTTCCCTTTATCTCTGGAGAAACGGGATCAGTCATTCGACACGTTCTGATAGCACAGGTACTAAAGGCGCCACTGAGCAGAGAGGCAGAAACATGGGTTTTGAAGTCAGGCAGAACTGAATTTGAGTTCAGGGTTTGCCGCTTGCCAGTGTGACGCTGGGCAAGCCACTGGACCTCTCCAAGCCTTGGTCTTCCCACGTGTAAAGTGGGGAGAGGCAACACGTTTTTCTCCAGGGCTGCGGGGAAGGGTCTAGGAGATCATGTGTGGAAAGGGCTTGGCTGTGTGCCTGGTGCTCAAGACGTGCCCAAGACACGAGAGCTCTGCCGCCCCAGGCTCTGGGCAAGGCCTGGAGAGCCAGCAGGGGACACACACGGAGGAGACTCAGCCTCGTGGCCAAGTGGGGCCGACCGAAGATTCCTGTGTAACACGACCCATGCTCCCGCGGGGAGTGGGTAAGGTCAACGGGGGCACAGTCTGGGCACCTCATGGAGACTCGGGGAGGCGGAGTATGGGGGGAACCACAGAGGATTTCCAGAAGAAAGGGTTATTTAAAGGAACCCCTTACCCTTAACTGCCAAAGACTTTGAGGCAGGAGAAAAAGCCAGCTGGTTTTTGTTGGTCTGTGTGAAAAGGAGGGTCTAGCCTGGATACAACTTTCATCCCTGGGCCCCTCAAAAAGCCAAGGGGCTCTCTCTGCACCTGGTCTATGCTTCCTGAACCCCAGGTGGATGACGCGTAGCCAGCTACACCCAAAGGAAGGAACGGGCTCCGCAAGGCCCGAAGGCTGTCCTCTGAGCTGCTATTCTCTGCCTCAGCCCCGGGCAGTTTCTGGGCAAGATCCTCAGAGAAGCTGAGAAAAGCATCGTAGACTGACCCGCTGTGGAAGCTGCTCTACCCTGCCCACCCCCCCCCCCACTCTGGAGGCTTCCAGAGCCCTAATAATCTGCTGATTTCTAACGGGTGCTTGGGAAGTATCTGCGGGCCGACGAGAGGGAACTCAACTGTCACTCAGCCATGGGGGGGGGGGAGCATCTGACAACCCACGTACAGGTAAGAAGTGAGGATGGCAGAGGGCAGGTGCCTTGGAGGATTTTAGAGCTGATGCACTCACTGGCAGAAGGGGTCGCCTTTCAATCCTCTCAAGGCCAGTCTGATTCCGATCCTTCCCCTAAGCCTCCATGAGCCGGTGATCATTGAAACAGCCCAGCGCACAGGGCCTGCCTGTCACTGCTGGGGGCACGGAGGATACCCCCCATTGGCTTGGCTGTCAGGATGAACAAGTGTGCCCCAGGAGGTGAGGTCCCCCAAGAGTGTGCCACTGGAGCCCAGGGCTGAGAACCTGCGTCAGTCGCCAAAGGCAGAAGGAGCCCAGTTCTCTGGAGGGAGGATATGGGACCTTTCCTCCTCACTCCTAGCTTTCCAGAACCTTGGCTGTCTTTGGGGCTGATCCCCTGGCTCTCCTGCGACTTCGGTACGCTCCCGAGAGGTGCGCCTCTGTTCCATTCTTCTCACTCAAGGTAAAGAGACACAAATCATCCCACCCAGACATTTTGGGAATTAAAATCTGGCTGCTTGTCCTCAGAGCTCCCGGGGCAGTGTTGTTAGTGCTTCGACCTCCCTATACCTCCTCCTGCCTCAGGGCCTTTGCACACAATGCACCCTAGGCCTGGAATGTTCTCCTTCCAGCCTTTCCCCTAGTTAACTCCTCCCACCCCTCATCTCTCAGCCGCACTAACACTCCAGCAGGTGTCTCTCCAGAAGGGGTGGTCTCCGGTGCAATTCTGTACTTTTGTGATCACTGGACTCACGGATCTACCCTCCCAACTTTAACAGACTACGGGCTCTATGAGGACAGGGATTCCGTCTCTCTCTTTTGCCTTCCAAATGCATCCCTCAAATCTAGTGCCCAGCACAGACACTGGATGCTTGATGAATAACTGTTGAATGAATGAACGAATGAGCTCATTATATCCGAAAACTAGAAAGTGTCTTGTTTGGGGGTAGCTCACTTTCTTAATTTGTTCTTCCACAATGAGACCACATCCATCTCCGACCACCTTTTGCCCATTGCCTTCCACGGGTCATTCAGAGACAGCCCCTCCAGCTCCCTTGCTTGCTCCCCTCTCCATGCACACGGCAGTCTGCCTCTATCCTGTGTCCTTCCGTTTGGTGCCTGACCCCCCACTCAGGCCTGTGAGCTCCCTAAGGTAGGATCTCGTCTCGTGTTCAGTGTGTCCCACTGTTTGGCACACGCTCAGTGCAGGGTAGTCTCTCGACACAGATTTGTTGAATAAGTGAAGCAAATGAAATACATTTAAGGATGCCAAGGGGAAAGATGATGTTCACGTTCAGGACATGTTTCCAAGGGCATCTAAGGGGTTCTCCTAAATTCTCCCCAAGGTGCAGGAAAGCAAGAGGACGTAGTATCTGGGCTTCACTCACTCCCACCAAGTACAAGATACTTCCTGTTTGTCTAGCATGGTGTCCGGTGCTAGGAGACGCTGTGACTCTGCTCCGACTTCTCAGAAGGGGAACCTGAATTCTTAGCAATCCCACAATGCCTGCCACAGTCCCGGAGGCGAAGGCCGGCCCGTCTCCCCGCACTGTGCGTGGGAGGGAGGGGCTGCGCTAAGGGGCGGCGGGCACCTGGGAACACCAGCGCGGGCCCAACGTCCAGGCTCTGCCCTGCCGCCCACCATCTCAGGACGGGCACCGCTTTGCCCAGGCTCCCTCCAGCCTCCCACGAAAGGGAAGCCAATTAGCCAGGCTCTCTGCCGAGCCGCTCCACGCAGTGGTCTGCAACTGTGGATTATCAACACGCTCCCGGTCCCTTAGGCTGCAGGTGTCACTGTGAGCGCATGAGAAGGGGGAAAAAATACTCATCTAACCACGGTCCTCTGGTCTCCAATGTGCTCTTTCAGGGGCTGCTGTGTGCAGCCTCCTTCTGCACCTAAACCTTTCAGCTTTGCTGTTTCAGGCCTGGCAGTTAGGGAACAAACACACCCTAATGACAAGTTTTAAAGTGAATGGCAGGACTGTGCAGCCGGCAGAATGTTCCTGGGGGAAGAAGAGGGGGTGGAGAAGGAGGTGGGAGGGAGGTGAAGGGGGCATTTATGATATTTCCCATAACTACATATTTAGCTTTCTAAAAAGGCTTGTGGGTGGTAGCTGGCTTTCTTTATGATTCCAAGACTGGGAGGGGGAATGAACGCTGTAGTGCTTGAGAAGGACAAGGCCATGGGGAAGCGGCCTGTTGGGACCCGCCTCTCAATGGGGGAGTTTTGAGGGACTGTGGACCACAGCTACCTGGCACACACTGGGAGCTCAGTGAATGTTTGCTGCAAGATCAGGCTTGAGTGGTCGCTGGACCCAGACCACCATCTGGTCACCACCACCTGGTCCACTGGCCAATCCCAATAGCTTCTGTCTGCTACCCGGTCCTCCCTCCAGGACCCCTGCAAGAACCCCTCCACAGCTACCTGCTTTCAACGCCTTCCTTAAAGCTGAATCACATCAGAAGTGAGCTTACTGATCTGAATCATACGGTAGTTCTATTTTTAATTTTTCAAAAAACCTCCATATGGTTTTCCACAGTACCTGCACCATTTTGCATTCCCCCAATAGGGCACAAATATCCCAATTTCTTCACATCTTAGCTGACCCCTGTCGTCTTTGGTTTTGGGTAACGGCCCTCCAAATGTGTGTGGGGTGAGATCTCACTGAGCATTTATCCCAGGAGCTGACTCAGGGTCTCAAAGAGATACGAGCACTCCCATGTTCACTGCAGCACTATTCACAACAGCGAGGATGTGGCCGAAACGTCCACGTACGGATGAAGGGTCTAAAAATGGCGGTACGTACTCAGGAGGGAATCCTATTCAGTCTTCAAAACGAAGGAAAGCCTGCCATGGGCCTCAGCATGGGTGAAGCCAGAGGACACTCTGCTCAGTGAACTAAGCCAGTCCCAGAAGACAAACATGGAATCATTTCCTGTATAAGGAGGCATCCAAAATAATCAAACTCCTGGAAACAGGTAGAATGGCAGGGAGGATGGGGAATGGGGTTTGGTGAGTGTCAAGTGTCTGCTGAGTAATATTAATAAATTATAGAAATATACTGTACGCTAGCGTCTATAGATAGCAATACTGTGTTGTCTGCTTAATTTGTTAAGAGGACAGACCTCAGCTCAAGTGTTCTTATCTCAACAAAGATAAAAAGTCTTTAAAAGTAGCCTGAAGTTTAAACAAAAAAAGGGGGTGGGAATCAGATCATATTAGCTTTGTTCAGTCCCGGGCGCCTGGCTGGCCGGGTTGGTTACGCATCTGATGGTCCTGGGTTCAAGCCCCGCATCGGGCTCCCTGCTCAGTGGGGAGTCTGCTTCTCCCTCTCCCGCTACTCCTTCCCCTGCTTGTGCTCTCTTGCTTATGTGCACTCTCTCTCTCTCTCTCTCTAATTCTTCAAAAAAAAATAAAAAAAATAAAAAAAAAAAGAACTGCTCAGTACCTCCAGTGGCTCCCCCATCACTGAGAACAGCATGTGAATACCCCTCGATCTGACCCCCTCTCTCTCCACTCTCACCGCACCCCCATTCGAGCCACACTGACCT
This sequence comes from Ailurus styani, assembly GCA_002007465.1. NCBI lineage: Eukaryota > Metazoa > Chordata > Mammalia > Carnivora > Ailuridae > Ailurus > Ailurus styani. The sequence goes on from LNAC01000248.1 coordinate 2,026,647, forward strand.
GGCTGCTTCTGGAACATGCCAGGCCCTTCGCTAGGACTGCCCCTCCTCCCCATGGTACTGCTCTCCCTTGTTTCTCAGAAAGCCTCTGTGCTCACCTAACTGAACTGTCCCCTCCCCTGTCCTCTTGCTCTGCCTCGTCTTCACAGCTCTTACCACACCAGACGGGGGGCTCTAGTCCTACTGGCTCACTTGTCAGCTCTGGCCTCTCCTGCTGGGGCAGAGGCTCCACGAAGGTAGAGCCTTCCTGCTGCGCGCCTCCCAGAATCACCGTCCATCTTACGTCAAGGGACTCGGTGTCCCGAGCTGCACGGGGTACAGACTCTGCGGAAACGAGACACTGTCCGCGTTCACGCGTCGCTGTATCGTCCTGGAACAAAGGCCAGCCGCCTCCAGCCCAGGGCTGCCTACTGTGGTGTGGCCTTCGGGCTAAGGAGAGTCTTCACATTTTTAAATAGTTGGAAGAAAATCAAAAGAGTAACATTTTAGGACATGTGAGAATTACGTGAAATCCACAGTTTGGAGACCCTAAGCAATGCTGTATGGAACACTGCCACGCTGGTCATGGATTCATATACTGACGCTTTGGGGCAGCGTCGAGGAGCTGCGACAGAGACAAGACGGCCTGCAAAGCCTCCCATTTGTTCTCTGGCCCTTTTCAGAAAACACATGCAGAGCCCCAGCTTTGGACACCGCCTACTGGGTGATCAGGGTCACCCCTTTCCCCGCCCTGAGAAGCCCAAGAAATACCTTTGGGACCAGGTGTGCCCAATCCCGGTCTGACCGGGTCCTCTGCAAACCTGGCCTTCTGGAAAGTGAGTCAGCCCTGGCCACGTGGCCGAGCTGTGCCTGGATCAATTGGACTTTGCCACGCCGCCCCCGTTAGTGTGGTGCTTTTAGCTTTCCACAGCTGCTACCTCATTTCCTTAGCAGCAGAAAGCCTGGGAGGAGTCAGGGTCTCTGCTGACAGGTGGAGAAACTGAGGCACACATCCCCGGGCACGGAGAGCGGCCGAGCTGACATCCATGCCTGCCCAGTCCCTCCATGCTGGGCCGCCAGCCATCCTTTCTAGAAGCCAGCTCCTCGCGCTGAGGAGTCACGGCACCATCCGCAGGGCACGGAGAGGGACGGGAGACAGCCCCCCCACAGCTGGAAGTGCCATCTGCCACTCTCTCTGGAGCGGGCGGCCAGCGACCTCCGTCCAGAAGCCCATGTGTCTGGAGCCTCTGGCCTCCTGCAAAGGCTGATGGGTAAACACTGCTGTCACATCCCAGAACGGCTGCCTTTCTATGGGAAACCCCCCTTCTGTCCATCTTCGGCCCTAAGACTTGAGCCGGCGTCCCTGGCCACGTGCTAAGGCCTGTAGCCCTGCAGCTGGTCAGCGGGCTCAAAGGAACCAGCCCCGGGCTGTGGCCTGTGTGAGAACCGCCATGTCACCGAGCTGCTCAGGCCCGGGGAGCATTTCTCGGGACATCTTCACGCAAGACAGAGGCAGGCTAGATGGAGCTTCCTGACATTTACTTGTCCCCGTTGTAACGAGGCATCAAAAGCTGCGTTACTAGCACGTGGCACCAGAACGCTTGTTACAGGCCGAACCGTCTTTATCAAGAAAGGCATTAATCAGGAAAGCGCCCTCTGCCCTTCCCCGGGGTCGGCACAATCCCCGGGCTTCTCGGGGCACGTGGTCCAAGAAGACTTCCCTGAGGAGGCGGCACTTAGGCTGAGATCTGGGGCGGGGAGAGGTGGCGGCCAGACAACGTGGGGTGCAGTGGGGCGTGCAGGCAACAGTGGGGGGGGTGGTAAGAGCACGAGAGAAGGCCTGAGCCACGTGGGGGCCGCGTCTGAATGACGGGGAGAGAGAGAAGCGGCCGGGCAGCAGGAAGTCACCACTGAGGTGGCCTTCCACTCTCTCCTCTTCTCAATGTCCCCCTGGCTTATACCACGACCACTGCCAACAGCCCAACGAGCATTCGCTACTCACGCCCCCACTACGGCCAGCAATCATGAGGAAAGATAGGAGAATCTGTGTCCATTTCACAGATGAGGAAGTTGAGGCACTGGGAGGTTAGGGTCACATACCTAGTAAAGACACAACCAGGACTCAAAACCCCGTGCCTGGAGAAAACCTCTTTTTTTCCAGCCCAGGCCACCCTTGGCATTCCACCTGCCATGGTTTCACCTCCATGAAACAGGAGGTCCAGCTGAAGTAACGGGAGGTCTGACTGTGGAGCCCGAGGAAGGGACAGGAGGCCCAGGCAATCGTGCGGGGTGGGGTGGGGGCGGGGCTGCCCGGGTGAGCAAGGGGGAGGTCAGGGGATGGTCTGGCGGCTGCAGTGAGGATTAAGAGGCCACTGTGAGCCCTCAATGGACCTCACTCTGGGTGGCCGTCAGCTGGCAGAGGGAATACAGATTCCTCCTTTCCTTGCGAAAATGTGTCACCCTTCCCGCCGCTTTCTCCAGGAGGTGGAGTTAAGTAGTCAAGTCACAAAGGCAGGGAACATCTCTACAGGTAGCAACCCGATTCCTGGGGTTCCAGGCCCTTCCTTTTCCTTGAGTGGTGCTAAGGTGAGCGGGGGGCGGGGGGAAGGCTGGGCGTGAGTGCAAGGAGCAGGAGCCCTTTACAGAAGTCAACATTCAAACTCTGTTTCCTTCCCTCCGGATGGTTTGGACGGCCCACCACGAGGAACTGTTCCCCTAATTATATCCAACTTCCGGCATCATTCTGGCTGAAGTTTGGGTGACGTGGAGTTCGGTACGGTGACAAAGCCGGCGCGTGCATCTGTGTGCGTGCGAATGCGTGTATTTACACACGTGTTACATCTCCCTCCCCTCCCACCTCCATCTCCTCATTTAGCAGGAAATAAAAGGACCACGGGGCTGAAGCTCAAATCCCTCCAAAGCAGAGGGAAATCCGGGTGTCATGGTTTCCAGAAAGGGAATACAATCTCCGTATGGGGTGTAATTACATCTTAGCTTTCTGCAGAAGAATAGTTTATGGCTTAAATGCTATTAATTGTAAGCCGTTTTGTTCCACGGGAAGTTGTTCATTGATAACTACCCAATTAGGGTTATTTTGCAATTAGTCTATTCACAGTAAATTTATTGCAAAAGGGGAGGCTGTCGTGCAGCAAATTAAGGCAGTGCTGGGCTGGGTGTGCAATGGCTCTTAAATGCCAATCTTATTAACCAGCTCAGAGGTCCCAGGAGGCTGTGCCATCTTGGCGGATTCGGGCAAGTCCACGGGGAAAGCCGGCGCCAACTCACACCGCACGACCACACCAGCGGGGGGTGGGGTGGGTGGGTGGTCTCAGCACGACCAGGCAGAGCGTGGGGGCCCCTGGCCTCCACAGGTGATGACGCCAGCCCTCTAGGTTCCCCATCACCCCCCTCCCTTCTCCTCGCAAGGATGCGGGGGACAGAAAAAGACAGCCTACAGGCTGCAGGACCTCCCCGGGGTCTGATTGTTGGAGCTCAAGGGAAACCACACCTTCTGTTGCACGGGGAGGGGAAGGCCATGGGCAAGGAGGCAGGCCCTGGGATAGATCAGCTCTGCTGAGCACTAGCGTGGTCCACTGCGTAAGCGCTAAACCTCTCAGCCTCCACGTCCTCATCGGTGCAGTGGATTGCTAACAGACCTACCTCCTAGGGCTGGTGGGAGGATTCGATGCGCTGTAAGGCGAAAACTGTGTGTATTTACCACTCCACAGGATGGGTATCTAGCAGGGGTGGGGCCTACAGGCCAAATCCCGGGACCACCCGCTTTAGTTAAATGAGTATTATTGGAACATAACTGAGTGCATGGTGTATGTACCGTGCACGGCTCCTCCTTGCTCTAACGGCGGTGTTGGGGGGCTGGTGTAGATATTGTACGGCCCACAAGCCTCAATTACTTGTTCTCTGACCTTTGCAGGAGGACAGTTTTGACCCCTGGTATATAATGAGCGCCCAGGATTACTTTCACGGAAGGGCATTTGACTCAGGCCCCCGATACTCGTCTGCCAAGCCAGGCGCTGGTTAACAACAGATTCTGGAAACTTCTTCCTCTACTCATTTACTCCTCTACTCCACCAGCCAAGTCCCATCAAGAATATAAATGTGAACCCCACGGACAGCAAGGGAGAAACACAAGGGAGAAACAAACCTTTTTACGTCTTTCCATTTAAAAGAGTATAGTCCAGGTACATGTTCAGCGCCACAAACTCGAAAATACAGATGGACAGCAAGTGAAAAAGCTGAAGGTGTCTGCACCCTTTGCAAAGGGAAACACTTGAGGGCTTTTCTGTGTAACCTTCCACAGCATTTACACACACGGCCACTCCCCATCTGACCCAAGTCCTAAAAATCTGGGGGAAAAAAATTAAGCTCACAACGACAGGGCCAACCTCATAGGGCGGTGCATGTCCCTTGTGCAGCGCCTGGCGTGTAACCGCCTCGTAAGACACACTAGCAAGGAAGGCACGAAATCCAGCCAATGGCATGACGTCAGACGCAGCGATACACAAGTAATACCTCACCTGTGCAAACATCCCCTCCACCTTCGGAGGGCCCCTCCGCTGTGCTTACGAACGCCACTGTTAGAGCTCGGACCTCTCTCTGCATCGCAGAGCAAGAGATGTCATTAGTCACTGGCTGTCACTGGCTGTCAGCCCACAGAGGAGTGCCCAGCATAGGAAGGAAGTGGGGAGAGACAGAGCGTGGGAAGGGGAGAGGAAGGAAGGAAGGAAGAACGGAATGGAGGAAGGAATTTTCAATGGGGGATAAACGGGAAGGTTGTTTTTTAGAGCCTCCGAAGTCAATGCAACCAATTAGAAACCTTTCAAATCATATTCAATTACAATACTATTTGTGTCAATTTTAATCCCAATATTCTGCTGAGACAGAAAATGAAGCCTAATCAATACAATCACCTCGGATTCCTCATCAGCCCTGATTTCATGTTATTTTATCAGCTGCAACTGAGGCAACTGGTTCAAGCTGGAACAAAAGGTCATTTGATTTTGCAAAGATTTTCTTACACACAACTTCAGAATTCAGACAGTACCAGAGGGGGGAAAAAATCTCACGTGTTGATCAGGGGGTTGGAAAATAGGGCATTTCCTCTCGGAAGGTTGAGAATGGGAGCAGAAGGGGACTGGACAGGAGGAAGAACTGGAACCGGGGCTGGAACTCACCTTCCAGGGGGCAGAATCGTGTCACCTTCTTGGGCATCAGCAGCCCGAGCTTGTGGCGACAGTAGGTCTCCCCGATCTCCTGGCGGCAGTGTTTGGACTTGGAGCGGGACAGGGCAGAGATGGCCTCTTTGCCCGAGATGTCGCACTTGGGGGGCTGGTCATACTTGAGTTCTGGGGAGCCGCCCCCGCTCTTCCTGGTGTGGGGCTGTCTTGGGGCCTCCTTCCCACGGCTACTGTTCACCGCGGCTTTCTCCCCGGGAGGCAGCACCTCGTTGGTGCCTTTGCCTGGGAACGAATGTCCCTTCCCCTTCTCCTCCTGCTCCAGCTTCCTTTTCAAAAGCTCCTTCTGCCGACTTGGGGCCTTCTTTGCCAGTTCAGGCTGGTGCTTTTGCTTTTGAGTTCTGGGTGCAAAGTTGCTGTTGTCCACATTCTCAAAGTCTTTGGGGACTGAGTTCTCGTTGTTGCTGTCTGTCCGCACTTTCTCCTTCGGCCGGTGAGAAAAGTAGCCATCCTGGAGAAGATGGGAAGGAACACAGAAGAGCAACATCACTGAGTGGTCATGCTAAGTAGCTTGGCCCCTGCAGAGTGGGGCACAGAGGTCTGGAGGTCTGTGCCCCGGTTTCATGCCATACCTTTGCTGCGAGCTTAACTTCAAAGTAGTTTTCTGTCTGGACCTCAATTTCCCCATCTGGAAATAAGAGCCATTCCAACCAGAAACGAAGACGTGGAAAACTCTCAAGTGCTCTATGATTCCTAGTGCTTTGTTACTAATCACACCCTCCTTTCAAGTAAGTTTCCTCGGAGTGTCTCTGCCATTGGATTATGGACATTTTGTTGCAGCTTCCTATTTAAATTCTAGCAGAGAGTTCTGTGATGGTTTATTTAAGGGCTGGAAATGCCATAATAAATTATAAGGGAAGAAAATATTGGTGGGATATCACATATATTCCATTGCTTTTAGGACATGCTCACAGATCTATGTCCGTAAGAAAAATCAGACCGAGCCAGAGTTAATTCTGAGCCAGAGACGTCCTAGCTGTTTTGGACGGGAATGCGCCCTTTGTGTTACGACTTTACAGTGAATCCTGGTGGGGGGAGGGATGCAAGCTGTGACACTGTTGTGTCTGGCCTCTGACTCCTGATGTTTGTACCGGGCGGTGGGGGGGGGGGGGCTGGGCAAGAGAAAGGCCAAGAGTCATTCTGGAGACAATGCATGATGGTATGGATCTTTCCAGGAAGGCAGGGGGCCCCAACTCAGCTTCTCCAGGCATAGGTAGGCCCAGGCCGCTTTGAGCTGAGAGCAAGTGTACCGTTTGACTAATACCCTGCATCGCTTCCAAAATATGCTGCTGCTGCTGCTTCGAGCCCATTACCAATGCCTAAACCTGAAAGGCTATCCACTGCTCCAAAACTAGCCCGAGGGGACGGCTAAAGCCACAGAGAACGCTAATTGGCTCCATAAATCTATCCCTGTTGCTATAGAAACACAATGGCCAAGAGTAGCAACCTGAGGGAAGACCTAGCCCCTTTGGTTCTCTTAAACGTGCCTGTTAACAGTTCCCAGGGAAGAGGACGGTGGGATGGAACCACGGAGGCAGGGCTGGTGCCCGGCAGTGGCTGACAGGGCAGCTGGCACACCCCAGGGCCCGGAGTCTAGCAGCTCAGCCAACTATGGCCCCCAGGGGGCCACAGTATATCATCTGCTTTTGTCAATAAAGTTTTATTGAAAAAACAGCCAAACCTGTTTGGTTATGTACTGTCTACAGCTGCTTTCCCACTATGACAGCAGGAACGAGCATGGAAGTATTACCCATCCGGCCTGCCTAAATATTGCTATCTACCCTCGTAAGAGAAAGTATGCAGACACCAGCTCTCCAGCATTAGGAATTTAGCAGGTTCCCATCCCCTGGGCTTGGTTTACAGTGGGTACGCAGTACCCGCAGAGTCCTTTTCCCCAGGCCCCCTATTTGGCCCAGTGATGGTCTGGAGAAGAAGCCGCATCTGGCTGCCTCCTTCTTGCACCAGCTCCATCTCCTGAGCATCCAGCACCCGGTTCTCCTACAGAGTAGAGGCCTTAAGAACTGAAAACGGACTCTTAAATCCTCATGGACACTCTGTAAGTCGGCCATGGCCCTCAGTCTCATTTTGCACGTGACGGAACGGACTATTCGCAACTTGCCCAGTTGGCTGGTGGTGAAGCCAGGATGTGGCTGCAGACCCGTGGCCTGGGCGGCCGGTTCCACTCCGCACTTCCAAGAAGCTACAGAAGCCCCTCTGACCCCCCATCACTCTTTCCCCGTGAGCACCGCCTCCTGGCTTCGTACCACAAGATCTGGCTCCTTTCCCAACCACTCCCGCCCAGCTACATGGATCTAGAAGAGCCATGTCATCTCCAAAGAGCCACCTCAAGTCTGGCCAGCGGCCCATCAGGTGGTAAGGAGTCACACAGAAAGAGGGACAGTAAGTAGGGCCACAGGGCACCGAGAGCTCGAGGCGGCTGGAGCTGGGAGGTAATGGGGTGGAGATGAGGAAGGAGATACTAAGAAGGGAGAGCGGAGTCCGTTGGGTCACAGCACGGTGGCTGGTGACACACCAGGCTGACATTATATACTGGTCTGTGAAGGCAGAACTGCCAGTTCTGACACCTGGTTGCAGGCTTTCTTACCTCCCCACACACCCTGCAAGAAATCACCCCTGGTGAGGCACTGTTCCTGCTCCCGTCACCCCACTGAACTCCCCTGATGTTCGTCTTCCACCTTCCTTCGGTCCAGAGGCCCTTCAAGAATCCAAGCAGCTTCTCAGATGCATTTTCTGAGCACTGGCCCCCCCACCAGGCACCATATACTAAGTGACTCCCAGTATCACTTGGTAGATACAGACCCCGCAAGGAGGTACTCTCCTTGCCCGTTAACACAAAGGGAAGCCCAGGCTTGTCGCCCTAACATTCCTGAGCACACACCAGGTGCCAGGGACCAAACTAACCCCTGGCACGTGCTAGCTCGCTCGAGCTTCAAAAATAACTTGCAATGCAGGGACTATTATTGTCCCATCCACAAAAGAGGCGGTGAAAGCTCGAGGATGTCCGGTGACCAGCCAAGTCATCTGGGGGAGGTAGTGAACTTGTACCTGTCTGATTCTTAGACTTGCTATGGCATACTGCCTCTTCTATTCAGCTGAGAGGCAAACCGAGGAGCATTTAGCTCCCCCTTCCGTACTGGGGGGAGTGGGGGGAGTCTGAAGGGGATCTCCCTCTTTGCTCATAGCAGCCTAGGTTGAGATGGAAACATATATGGGGAAGCCAGTTTTCCATAAGGCTCTTGACAAATATTTCAGTTCTTTTTTGTCTAGAAACACGATAGGGCTGTATTTCCCATACCGCACAAATTAGGCATGGCCAAGCAACTTGCTGTGGCCAAGAACAGTGATTGGAACCAAGGCACAACTTGCCACATTCCCCTTTCCTCCATAGCCTCCAACCACACTCCCGATGCTCAAGGTCCTGCCTCCCTGAGCGAGGCTAGTACAGAGCAGAGATCAACTCTCGGGGGGTAGAAATAAACCTCTTACGCTTCCCATCACTCACATGGGGGGATCGCTGTTACTGCAGCACGGTCTAGCTCATGCTGACTGAAACAGGAGCCCACCTGATTGGCTTTCTTCATCCTAGCTCCAAAAACAGGAGCCAGTTTTTGGATGGTTTTGGTTTTGCTTTGTTTTTGGCTTCTGACCGAAAATCGGTTGGATGAGTACCACTGTCCAAAAATATGAATTTAAATTATCCCAAAGCTAGGAGTTAACATGAAGGCAGAGAGTAAGAGTCTCTGTCTTTGCAGTCACCTGCATCCTCTTTCATCAGACACAGCCTAAGTACTGTTCTTGGGTTGCTCTCTTCCCTCATTAATGGAGGATCACAAATCTGGCCCTGTGCAGAAAACCTCCACAAACTGCCGACTTCAAAAGCTCAGGTCCTCTACCACTTTCTGGCAGAACTTCTCCAAACAAAACCAGACACAGGAAACACTGCAATCAATGAAGCTAATCTGACCATCAGAGATTGGCTGATTCCTCTGGCTAATTTGTGATATCAGGACCAGGCGCCACCATCAATTCTAATATAACTCTTGATTAATACGCATCATCTACTCAAAGAGGCCCCCACAATGGGGATGATTAGCTTGGTGTGGCCCTGTGGCCTTCCGGCCGGCCCCAAACACTCCACAGCTGCCAAGGGAAATCAAAAGATTTGAGTGTAAGAGGGAAAGGAAAGATTTGTCTTCTGGAACGAAGAGTTCACAGATATTAGACAGCTTCCAGAAAAGTCAGTGAGGGGGCACAGTCGGCAAAGGACCAGATACCTCTCAGAGGCCGGAACCTCCTGGCTCACCAAGGCAGCTCTGTTTCCTAGAGTAGTTGATGAATTCTTCCTCAGCATGTCCCCACTCTGTTTTTTCTTTTTTTTTTTCTTTTTTAACTTATTTGAGAAGGCACGCATGAGCCGGGGAGACGTGCAGAGGGAGAGGGAGAAGCTGACTGTCCACTGAGCAGGGAGTCTGACCTGGGGCTTGAGCCCAGGACCCTGAGATCATGACCTGAGCCGAACGCTGATGCTTCACCGACTGAGCCACCCAGGTGCCCCTGCTCTTCCTTTTTTAAATTGTATTTTATTGGGCGCCTGGGTGGCTCAGTGGGTTAAAGCCTTTGCTTTCGGCTCAGGTCATGATCTCAGCGTCCTGGGATCGAGGCCCGCATCGGGCTCTCTGCTCAGCAGGGAGCCTGCTTCCTCCTCTCCCTGTCTCTCTGCCTGCCTCTCTGCCTACTTGTAATCTCTCTCTGTGTGTCAAATAAATAAATAAAATCTTTAAAAAAAATAAAATAAATTGTATTTTATTGTTGTAAGAATACTTGAGATCTACCCTCTCAACAAATTTTTGGGTGCACGATGCCGTATTGCAACCTACAGGTGTGACGTTGTATGGAGCATCTTTACAACATATTCACCTTGTATCATCGAGACTTTATGCCACTTGATTAGCAATTCCTTCTTCCTTCCCCACCAGCCCCCAACAACCACAGTTTGCAGATTCTAAGTGTGAATATTTCAGCTGTCTCACATAAGTGGGCTCATGTGGTATCTGTCTTTCTGTGACTAGCTTATTTCATCTTGCATACTGTCTTCCAGGTCCATTCATGCTGTTGCACGTGGCACGATTTCCTCCTTTTTCAAGGCCAAATAATATTCCACTGTTTGCATACACCACATCTTCTTGATGGGAATGAGATATCCCTTCACCTTCCTGGAAATTGTTCACCTGCACACCAAAGGTAAATAGGTCTCTGGTCCTCTTTCTCTGGAGAATCAAGACCCAGAAACACAAATCCAGGTTGCCTTGCCTATGAAAACCAAACTTGGGAGGTTTCCAGGCAAATACATGTAAGATAACCATCATGTCCTCAGCACCCGCATACTCCTCTACTCTATGCCTTGTACCCTTAATCCTTTCAAATGCCCAGGGAAGCAGCCAGTAGTAGTCCTAATTAAGGGGAGGAAACAAAGGCACAGGGAAGTTAAATGACCAAGGTCATGCTGCTAGAAATAAAGTGCTTCAAATTCCCTATGCCTCAGTCACCTCATCTGGAAAATGGGAACGATGATGATACTTACCTCTTGGGTATTTTAGTGAGAATTGAGTGCATGTCAGACTTCCAGAAGGTGCCTGCCACCCAAAGCAGGAAGAAAAATAACCACTGAACCCAGATTAGGTGTGCTACCAATTAACTCTGGGCCTCAACCATCCCACCCCTGATGGCCTCTGCCTGGAGGACAGACTGGTTATTATTTCCTCATTATGATCGACTAGCTGTGTCCCCTTTATTTTTAACCAATCCAACACTCTCACCTTGAGTTATTTATGTAAATGCAACTCTTTGACTTATTTTATTTTAATGTACTTATTACAATGATCGTACATTCAAATGTTTGCTTGAGAGCTCCTGAACTCTAATTGCTCTGCTGCTGTCTTACCTCTAAGCTGCTGCTAGGATCCATTTTTATTCTAGAGAAATAATTAAATGCAATAATGTCCTCCATTCCCATTCAACCTTGGGCACGTTAGAGCCAATTTCAATCAGGTAGAAATACGCTAAACACAATATGGCTCTGAAAGGCAGGGTACGTGACCCGGGCTGCTGCTCGGAGACCAACCTGGTCTGCCTCTGCCCCTACCTGGTCCTCCAACATTCAGATTTCGGGGTGGAAATCCTCACCCAACTGACTGAATCCAAGTCCCTTGGTCCTGTTCCAGAGAGTCAGGCGTGGGTGGCTGTTTTTTTTAAACTATCCACTCACTGATAAACCTTTGCTCTTATTTGTGTGTGTATGTAAAAAGAAGACTGGACAGGGAGGGAGAAGACCCAGGTACTTGTCTTGCTTTGGAGACTGTCCAATTTTCTCATCTGTAAAATGACAGGTCCTGTGTGCGTGTTACTCAACATACTCTGAATTAGGCGTTAATCAATATGATTGACTAGCAAAGTTCTGCCATTCCAGCTCATTGGGAGATAATCTGATGGACCCTAAGAGCCCAGGGATGGAGGAATAGATGGACACTTCCGGGGGCATCACGTCTCCTCCCTGACCCATCCTTTCCCCGTTATCTCCAGCAGCTCTTGGACCCAGAACACTTCATCTCTCTGTGCCTTAGTTTCCTCAACCAATCGGGGGCTCTGAGGCTGGCATCCACCTCCCAGGAACCGAACTGACGACGGACAGAACACAGTCTGGACACACGGGGCGGGGGGCAGTGCTAAAGAAACATGCATCTATTAGAAAACACACATACGCTGCTTAAACGTCCCATGCTCCGTCCCAAGCCCACCGCGCATACTAATTGGTGGAATCCTTGTGATGACCCTATGGAGAAGACGCTCCATTCTTCTCCCCAGGTTTTGGAAGGGGGCACTGAGGTTTAGGGATGTGAGGGGTCTGAATCCAGACCTAACAAGCGGAACAGCCAGGATTTGAACCCAGGGAGTCTCAGTCCAGGGGCCACGACGGTCCACACCACACAGCCTCTCGGCAGCTATGAGGAAGAAGGATGATGCCAAAGCGAAACCCTGGCCAGACAAGCGGTCCCCACCCGCTGGCTCATCAGGACCAGTTTATGGCTTCCTTTTGTGCCATGGAGACGCTCAGCCAGATGAGCGGTGGTTTGCTGTTGAACTCAGTGTCTGAGGCTTCAGTCCAGTCACCAGGGTGACCAAGGCCATTGGGAGGGACACTGGGGAAGAGGCCCACACCTGCTTCCAAATGGACCTCAATGCCAGGGTAGAGGAGCGGCAGAGGGGCAGTGTGCATGGCTGCACCCAATTAGAATATACAATTACCCAGGCTGCCAATGCAAATAGACCTAACCCAGGCCCCTGGCCCGGCTCATTGGCATGCACAAAACGTGGCTGGGCTGGCCAGCACTTGAAGCCCATGGGCCATGCTGGGCATGGGCGGGCCCTTCTTTAATAGAACTCTTAATAATAAGCTTGGTGCAATTTAGCAAACTGAGTTATGGTAATGGGAAACACAGCAGGGGTCAGGAAGGAGGGCGCTGGATTGATAGCACTGGCTTGGAATCCAGCCTCTGCCCTGGACCCCTGGAGAGGAAAAGATGGACTCTCAGAGCCTCAACTTTCTCATTTACAAAAAAGGGAGAAAGATGACCGACTGCAATGGCGAGGTAGAGATTAAAGAATAGGGCACACTTATATTTAATTCTATTAACGAGAGAACATTTAGCACAGTGCTCGCTATATATTCAGCACTCAGTAACTTGGAGCACAGTGACAGTTTTAGCAGGCCCCTCATGGTCATTCGATGAGCAGGCCCTAAGTGTTTTGCAAAGGCAGGGAGGTGAGGCGAGGCGCAGTGCAATCGGATCTGGCCTCCGCCGCTGGCTCAGTGGGTGGCCCTGGACACAACAGCTAACTGCGTGACCCTCAGTTTCCCTCTCTGTAAAATGGACATAATAACTACAGCGCCTTCCTCGTGGGGGCTTCTCGGAGAGTTAAAGGAGTTAATATACGTGCAAAGCATTGAGCAAAATGCCGAGAACTTAGTCAACGTTAGCTATCATTTATCAAAATAGTTATGGCTTGCAATGGGGGTCTAGCGTGGTGGTTCTCCAAGTGTGGTCTGGGGCTTCCTGTAGGTCCCTGGGACCTTGAAGGGGGGATCTTTGGGTCCTGATTTCCATCAAAAGACAAAGACGTCCTGTTCCTTTTTTCTCTTCTTCCCTCACAAGCACACACTGGAATTTTCCAGAGGCCACATGAGGTGTGAAATCCCAGCAGATTGAAAGCAGGAGCAAATGTGAGAATCCAGCTGTCTTCTATTAAGCCGGATATCACGACGATTTGCAAAAATGTAAAACAACGACTCTTTTCATGAAGTTTGTTTTTGTTGTGGGAAACATACATATTTTTCATAGGCCTGCTGACTTGTGTAGAAATGGGACGGATGATCATGCTTATTTTAATTAATACACATTTTAAGAGTAACTTAAATGTTAATATATTGTAAATAATTGATACGTGATTACACACACACACACACACACGCTTTTTGGGAGTCCACAATGTTTGAAAATATTTGGGGGTCCTGAGACCATCAAGTTTAAGAACGCTGGCATATCCTCAATGTCCTCTCATTTCTAAAATAAAAAGTTCAGGGATTTTTCACTTCCAGTGTTTCACTACAGGCCAAGCCTCTGGATTTACACTTTCCTTACACACATGATAAATACACACAAGATAGAAATCCAGGTCAAGTGGAAATAGGGCGCTGTTAGGTACTTCTATAGGGAGAGAGGCAGTGGCAGGATCCCAGATCTCCGAAGCCCTGGGACTGTCCTCTGGGAGGGAGAGGGACCTGCTGACAACGTTTCCCCTTGACCAAGTTCCAGCCAGGCTCCTGGGAGCCCCTTCTCAAACGAGGACTCAACCTTGGCCTTGGAAGACTGGAACAAACACTTCCTCGGGCTCTGCTAGCTCGAGGCCACATCCTGAGGCTGATACCAGCCTCCCCTTACAGTGCCTACGTGAGAAAACTCCGCGCCACCCGAAGAGTTTAGTTTGTTCCAGCCAGTCCTTGAAGAGAGGGCCCTGCGTGCAGCCTCCATGGGAGGGGACAACCTAACTTGGACACACGCCCGTCAGCAACCCCAGATTCATCCAGACGAATCCCCTCTTCCTTCTCTCTGCCGTTTTTCCCTCCCCTGACTCCACGGAGCCCCCGGGGATCCATCCCTACTCCCTTATTCTCCCCTGAAAATGCCCAGTGGAATCCAGTTCGCACTCACCTCCTTCCCCTAATACAACAGTACACGACCAATTAAAATCGGTCCTCACGGCTTCGTCTAGCTCCGACACAGCTGCACGGCGCGACCCTCCACTCCACACGCAGTACCTCGTCCTCGGGGCCTAAGCTCGGGAGGCCCGCGGAAGCACACTCAGAGCCCCACACAGGCTTGGTCCCCCGGCTCCTTCCAGCCCCAGCAGGCAGACACGGGGACAGTCAGATGGGAATGCCCAGTGCCCCAGGGGGAGATGTACACCTGCGTCTTCTGGCTGTTTCCACGTTGGACAGTGTAAGAGCCAATGTGCGCAGAAAGCCGAAGGAGGCAAGCAAGTCTAAGTGCAAGTGGGAGCTGGAGGAAAGGGAACAAGGTAAGCTGACCCTGGCACCATGAGGTCATGCGCCAGGCACCGCACATGCACTTCACTGGGGATGGTTTATCTGGCCTCCAAGATCGCAGAACCCTTGAGCAATCCTTTTATCCCAGGGCCTTCCACGGAAGTGGGACTGCCCCTCGTGGGGTGTCCTGAAGACGTGTGGTCGCATTTCTGGTTGCCACAAGGACTGGAGAATGCTCGTGGCAGTTGGTGGGTGGGAGGATCCCAGACCCCTAGGAATGTATGGGGAACACACATTGCTGAGCGATAAAAAATGTCCTATATCCCACAGGACATGTCTCCAAGATGTCACGTGGGTGAACAACTCATTTTTAATAATTGGCGCCAGGAACCTAACTCACATGGACCTAAGACACAGAGTCGGTTGGAGTGATTTTAACGGAACTGAATTTTCTAGGAAAGTAAATGCCGTTTAATTCAAATGGAAATTTTTACGTCACTCAGCATCTGACCACAATTTCAGAGAATCCCATCATCACATCCACATAAGCTGTGGCGATGAGTCACCAACCCACACACCTGCTCTCTACCTACATCTGTAATTAGTGAATTCCTGGGGATTCAACACAGGGCCCCTGACCTCTGCGTGTGACTTTTAGCCCCTTGTCACTCAAAGAGAGACCCATCTGGGATGCCTCGGTGGCTCAGTCGGTTAAGTGGCTTTCAGCTCAGGCTGTGATCCCAGGGTCCTGGGATCGAGTGTCCCATCAGGCTCCTTGCTCAGTGGGGAGTCTGCTTCTCCCTCTGCCTGCTGCTCCCCCTGCTTGTCCTCTCTCTCTGTCCCTCTCTGGCAAATAAATTAAAAAAAAAATCTTAAAAAAAAAAAAAGACCCATCAGCTGGCCACATCAGCGTGCCCTGACAGCATGTTAGAAATGCAGGATCTCAGGCTCCTGCTGGGGCCAATGGGATGAGAATGTGCACTTTAACAAGTTCCTCGGGGTGATTCACCTTGAGTGTCAAAGTCTGAGAAGTCCCAGTCTAATGCTGTCGTGCACCCGATCGTTTACAGAACGAAAAATATATGATCTTTATTATAAGTTACTTTTATATATTCTTTCTGTTAGTACGAGGATGGTATATTGATCTGATTTAGAGCTGTGAGTGTAAGCAGGTTACAAGTAATGGATTCCATTACAGGACAGATAAAAGGAATATTTTAATAAAAGACGTGTTGCAGGAAGGGGATCTGGGTTTGATGGGGTTGAGAATCGCTGGTTTAGTCATTCCACAGACTTTAAGTGGGTACCTTCTCCCTGCCAAGCACGGTGAGGCCAAGGACAAGGTGACGAATTAAGACATGCTTTCAGCTGCTGGTGGAGTTCACGGGAGATGGAAGTGGACACGCGCACCCATTATTTCAGTGCACAACGAGAAGTGACATGGGGTATGGTTTGGGTCTCATCAAGGACCGGGCTCCAAGGAGAGGAGTGGAGTCTTCCCCAGAGAAAGCAATTTTCCAGCCCAATCTAGAGAAGAAAGAGCTCATCCATGAGGTGGACGAAGAAACCAAGGGCGAGAGAGCCCAGCAAACCACAAACGTAGTAAAAACAACCATCATTGCTAACGTTTATCCTGAAGACAGTGCTCAACACTCGACACAGATTGTCTTTAAAAATCCCAGAATGACGTATTAACTAGCTCGACAGGGGAGGGCGGGCATCCTTTCACAAAGCAGACTGCTAGCACACCATCCCGGCACAATACTTCAACGATGCTAAGTATAATTTTACTTCTCAATTATACTTCGGTAGAGCTGGGGAAAAAAGTCCCAGAGAACTATCGGGTAGACGTCATGAAGTAACAGGTCCCACATCACACAGCATGATTATAAAGCCCACCCCACAACTCACAAGCGGCATTTACAACCAGCCTTTCCTAGCGCCCTACGATTTCCGAAACGACCCCTAGGGGGCGACACCACCTCCACCAGAGACCCTGGAGGAAAGCACTCCATCCTTAAGTGGAACAACATCCTTAAGGAGAAGAGTGTCAGCAAGTAGAGGGTGGCCTGAACAACTCAGGCCCGTGGATGAGATCCCCCTCGCCTCGCAGTCTCAGTCTCGGTTACTTGAGACGAACCCCAGCTCTGTACCCCCAAACACTGCCCTCCTCTTCGCCGTGGTTTTCTTCTCCCACGGCCCTTCTTCTCTTGCCTCCAGGTTCTGGCCGTCACCCCCTTAACACTGTCCGACCCAAGTCCTCCAGGAAAGGGGCCCTTAAGGAGACAAACGGGCCTCCTGTCGATCCGACGTCCAGCTTTCAAACCCATCCTTTGCATCTGCTGGGCCCCCCTCCCCAACCCCGCGCCCCGCCACGAGTGTGTAATGAATGACACACTTGTAAGCTCATTACCGTGGAGTCTCAAGAAACGTAAATGCTCACGGAGCCAGAAATACAAATAGAGAGAGATGCCTGTAAATAAATAAATATATACACATCCACAAACCCAATTAATTTACAGCATCTGAAAGCCCGAGCCCCTTGGGGCGGGGGGAGAGAGAGAGAGAGAGAGAGAGAGAGAGAGAAAGGTGCCTACCGTTGCCATCCATGTGATTCCAGAACTGAGCTCCCCAGGCAGCTGCCAATAAATTATTTTTACTATGCAGAGGTACAAATGAATATGCTGCTGCCACCCCCTAAATCTCCTTTATGAGCATGTGTTTGCCTGGGCCCCCCCTACCAGGGACAGGGGCTTCCGAGCAAGTTTTCATTGGCCACGTTCCCGAAGGCCGAGGCTCTGTGGTCCCCTCCCTGCCAACTGCAGGCGCCCCGACGCGTGCCTCCTGCCTCCTCGCGAGCTCGGCGTGGTGGGGCCAACGGCGTCTCTCCTGGAGGGCCACAGGGAAGAAGGGACAGCGACGTCCATCCTGTTGAGAAATGGCTGCTACCTCCTGGACTCAGAGTCTCTGCTGCCGGGGGGATGGGATGCGCCCTCGGCCGCCTGGTTCACGAGACCCTGCCATCGAGCTTCGGGGAGAGGTGCAAAACCTCATCACGACTGACTTCAGGGTGTACTGCCATCACCCAAAAGGAAAGTTCTGGTCACTTTCTTCAGGCGCGGTGGGTCTGACGTGCATTTCTCCAGCTGTGCTGAGCGAGGAGGCGGCAATGGGCAGTCACAGCCACTCGAACGGAGTGTGCTGCAAGGGCATGCTCTGGAGAGGCTTTTCTGGACCGGGAACCTGGCCCTGCCACTTGCTACCTGTGCGACCTGGGGAAAGTCTGTCAACCTCTCTGAGCCTTGGTTCCTTCGCAGGTGACATGCGTATAATCGTGTCTAAAGCTCATAGAGCTGATGAGAAGATGAGTTGACTTCCCCAGGGGCAGAAGCACAGTCCAGGGCACACAGGCCAAGAGTCAACAAAGCAGCTGTCATTCCATCCCAGAATTCTACCTGTGGTGACGTTTCACACACAAATTCACGCCCGCTGACTGAGTACCGAGGGTGTGCTCGTCAGTGCTCCAAGCAGCAAGCCTAGCTCAAGGACTAACCAGATGCCTGCCTTCAGGGGGCTCCCATTTTAGTAAAACGAGACCGATGGCCTATTTGCCAACTCAGTAAAAAGATACGAACGGACTAAGTAGAGGCTGTGGTATGGACACCATGCTGAGCATCGCTCGCCTGTCTTTCTCCACCCATTTTAAAGATGAGAGGCCTGAGGCTCGGAGAGGTTATCTCAGCCAGTCGAGGAGCCAGGCCCGAGCGGCCCCCGAGTTGAGAAAGCGAGATGGGCCAGGGGCCTGGGCGACAGGTCCAAGGGTGGTTTCTGCTCCTCCTGCCCCTTTCGTTCTGGCAAGTGACACGCGCCACCCAGGCCAGGCAGAAGATTCACTCCTGGACGAGTTCCTTATCCAAGGGGCCGAGCAGGGGCACCTCTCCCAGCACGACCGGCCCTGCCTTGACCTTGTTCCTCTTTACCCTCAAACAGCTCAAGAGACAAACCCAGCCGCTGGTGGTTCTGGGCGACCCGCCGGACCACAGTTGTTCAGGCCACTAGGTGGCTCTTTCTGTGAACTCCCGTGTGCGCGCTGCTCGCCATACCGAGGCTGTGAGGGCAGGCTGCCTTCTCTCTGGGCAGGACGTGTCTCTGCGATCCTCAGCTTCTGGGGGCCCTCCCGGGGCGCATGAGGTCTCCTGGCTGCCTTGCCGCCCCAGGGCGGGTCAGCTTTTCCCTTAAGGCAGTATTCCCTTTAGGATTTCCCACTTAAAAGGAGAGTCAGCAAGACAGGGACTCCCACCCAGACCACGAAACGCAGACGTCCAAGCCCCTGCAGGCTCCTCCCATGACACACTGCCGCGTACTTTGCCAGCTTTATGATCCATCCCACCGCCAGTAATTCTGAACGTCTGCTACATGGGAAGCACCTACTGTTTACGCCCCTCTGTGAACCTTCACCTTTATCTTTGACATGGGGGATATCATCATCCTCACTTGATGCACTTGAGGCGGTGAAGGGACTCACCAGCATCACATGGGTGGGACGGGACAGGGCTCGGACTACGCCCGGGGCTGTGTGATTCCCAAGCTTGTGCTCTGAACTTGCCACCCTCAGCTCTCAGAGGGGGCTTTGGCAGTGTTCAAACTCAGGATAGCAGGGAGGATGGACCATGAACGTTCCCCTCCTGGCTGGACCTCAGGAAGAGGACAGAAATTCATCTGTTGGCGTCCACATGCCTCAAGTCGAGACCAGGAAAACCCCAGCTGACACCAGGTGTTCAGGATTTTATGATACAGTCCTCTGTTCCCCGATGCACCTGCCATCACTGCGGCAGGGCCAGCATTTTCTATGCCTCCTCCTTTGCAGAGAACAGGCTGAGGGGGTCAGTTTCACTAGGGTGTCCAGTTCAATCCATCTCCAGACTACTGATTGCTGTGGTAGGACAGCAGAAGAAGATCAAGAGGGTCAGGCTGGGCCTCCTCCTTCCCCTTTCATAGGTTAATCATCACTTGAGGCCAAGTTTCTATGTGCCTATGGCTACTAGACAGTTATTAAATAACTGGGCCCTGCAAGTCTTGGAAGGTGGCACCCTACCTTTGCTGGGCAGAGCCTTGCATATCACTGGGGACCCTGGCTTGATGTAGACCCCCGGGATCAGCTTGTCTCCACCCCCTGGGTCTCTGTCCTCTCGCTGTCCCTCTGTCCATCTGTCTCTTGTCTCCCTCTCATCCTACTGTCCTGCATCATTCTGCGATCAAAAGGCTGCCGTGGCCTTGGGACATTTATAAAGTTGTTCTGAAGAATTGAGGTGGTAAAATTTAGTGGTTTTTTTTTTTTTATTGTTTTCTAAAATGGATCTAAATATCTTCCTAATATCAATGCTTATCAAACAAATATAAAAACTAATATCCCCTTGACTTATGACATATTTCAAAACATGCTGAAAATACAGAATAACAGAACACCCCCAGGTACCAATTCTGCCATACTTGATTCAATTCTTCAAAGAAATAAAACTTTATAGATATGGTTGACGTACTTCCCACTGCTCAACTCCCATTTCTCAATAACACAGAGGTCACTTCTATCCTTCACAGCAATGCATTTATATCTCTAGTAAATATGTATGTGTCCACAGACAATATATAGTATTGCTTTGTGTGTTTATAAGGTTGACAATGTGGCACCGTGCTGTAAATATCCCCTTTGCGATTTGCTGGTTTTGCGCAGTATTTTATTAGCATTTCTGTCCCTCCTCTTCTCCCCTTTGTTTCTGATTTTCCTGATTCTTCTTCCCTCAGGTAACATGATGCAGTGAGAATGGGCAGCAGCTTTTGACCTATGGGTCCTCGACTTTGCTCGCCCGAATCATTTGGAAGTTTTAAAAATACCGATGCCCGGTTGCAACCATGGAGATCCTACGGGCCAGCGCCTGGGAACTGGGATTTTTCGAAGCTCCCCCAGTGATTCCAGTGTGTGGCTAGAGATGTGACCCGAAGCAGGGTCAGCCAGGCCTAGACGCCAGAGGAAAGGGAGCACCGCCCGTGGCCCGCCTGCAGTGCCCAGTGGAAGAGTGGACGAAGGAATGGAAGAGGAGGAGGCATGGGAGCCACAGCTTCCAGGTCTACCCCGCCCCCCGCCCTGCAGTGACCCTGCCAAGCACCCTCTGGACCCTGTGTGCCATCCTCGCACTGGGGATGGGGGGGGCAATATTTTCTAATGCTTTTGCTATTTTGCCATTTACTTAGTCACTGGCAACCATTTAATTGGCTACCATTTAAATGTCTACACTTATAATGTGAAAAAGGTTGACTGCCACGGGCTCTATAATCTGGACCCAGGAGAAAAACGTGATGTTCTTGCAGCCCGGCCCGATGGAGCTGCCTGCCTAAGGCCAGGAGCCCAGGGCACGCTGCGCGCCTTACGAAAGAAGAGCGTGTTAGGCGTTGAAGTAGCACCAAGCTGAGACACCCACCGTGGCGTAATCAGAGACTGAGGAGCACCACACGGCACTCACATTCTCCCTGGAGAGTTCAAGGTTACTTCATGGCCGTGAAGTGCCCCCACGTCATCTTGGGTGCCACAGTGGGCCCAACAGCCCTCTAGGGAAAACACAGCCTGGTCCGTCCCTCCGGTTCCTTATCACCCGAGCTCTAGGAGCGCAGAAGCCTCAGGCCACGCCTGGGATTATGGAGCAAGAAAGGGAGTGACACCCCTCCCGCTCCTCCCGGTCTCCCAGGAGGGGGGTGGATCAGGAGACCCAGGATGGGCTATGCTTACTGGTCCTTCTTCGTCGGGCTGCTTTCCGGCCCCGAGCTCTCCATGTGACGTCACCCTCCACTTCTCTACCCTGTGCGCCAGGAACTGTTCGGGCATCTTGCAGCGACTGAATGAGGTAAATCTCGCGGCAGCCCTTGGAGGCGAACACTGTCAGCACTCCCATTACCCAGACGGGGAAACTGAGGCACGGGAGGTACACCGACTCACCTAAGACCCCCACCGACCCCCTGCGCTCCGGCCAGTGAACGGCACCTGACCCCAGCGCACGGCAGCCCGTTCCCCGATGGCCGGGGGCCGCCAGCCGGCTGTCCTAATTGCTTCACAGATGTGGCTGCTTCAGGGAGCCAGGCAGGGAAAGGGGGGGAAAACATTTTTAGAAATTACTTCCGACAGGCTACCAGATACTAAAATAACAACATTTGGTTTGTCTTGCTAGCTGGAGGCAAAAATCAGCTCAGGTGGGAGGAGGAGGCTGCAGGCAAAAGGCTGACGGGGCCGGCTGGCCCTGAGCTAGCCCAGTGCCAGGAGCGGGCCTGGCCCCTCTGTCCCGTCACGAGGTGACACCGCGAGCGCCCGTCTTGGTATGAAGGGCGCTGGGGGGGAGGCGGGGGGTTGGGTCTTCAAGGGTGTAAATGTGGGGACTTCCAGAAGGCTGGAAGCCCTTGCTGCACGTGGTGTCCAATGAGTCACTGCAAATTCAAGGTGCAAGGCTGGAGAATGCAGGCTGAGTAACAGATGCCAGGTGGGGGCGGCGGGGCATATCCGTCAGGAAAGCAAGAATCCGTCTCCACTGCACACTCGCCCTAGGCCACCGCTGCCAGGGAGTTTCACATTTTACCTTCACTTGAACATTTTACTCTCCCACGGACCCTGAGAGGTAGCTACTGCCATCGCTATTCACACTTCCCAAGACAAGGAAACTGAGGCACAGAAAGGCTAAGCCACCTGCCCGAGGCCACACAGACAGGAAGCCGCGGAGCCCGAGTGTGAACTCCAGAGCCCACCACCTCCAGACTTCCCACGCTGTGTGCATTTCTCTCCATTTCTCCAACACCTCCCAAGTGCCTGGTCCTGCCTGAGTGGATCAGAATGAACGGGCACGTCGTGTCCTAGCTTGGAAGGAAGGAGGGACAGCCCTGGAAAACTGACAGGCTGGCAGCGTCTGGAGGCAAAGCCAAGCCAACGGGAGCAGATGGAGCCCAGGCGGCAGATGTTAATGCCGTTTGCCTTTTCCATATGCTTTTCTGTTTAGCTGTAATAAGTGAATCGTTCTTTAATATCTGTCAGGAGCTTAAACTCCGAAGGCCAGTGGTGGTCACAGGGATGCAGAAAGACACAGAGGGAAACTGGCTGGGCTGTCCCATTGCATCAGAGAAGAAGTGTGCAGAGTGTCAAGAAAGATGCCAAGTACAGCGTGGTCCAGGCCATATGCACGCGCACACACACACTCAGTCTCCTGGTTTACCATGCCAGCCAGATTCTCTCTTGACATTCAAGAGCCTTTGAAAGCCTATATCAGCATCCTTGCTACTCAGCAGTAAGTATTAAGTGAAATTTCAAATTTTGCCTTTGGAAAAAAAAAAAAAAGCTCCAGTTTGAAAATATACAAATGGCTCAAAATGCTTTGCTACTTGGGACGTGCAAAGCAATCACAGCCTACCTTCGCGATAAAATGCAGGCAGAAAACTCTGCAGTCCTGTTCTCTGGCTCATTTCAGGATCCTTCACGTTTCTCGGTTTGGACACACGGCCCCGTCACCACCAACACATGGATACGCGGTCTCACGGTGCTATCGGTGGGCAGTATTTCTTCCATCAAAATTTCATTTGACAACAACTATGAGTCTCAGACCGGGTCTCACCAACTTCCCACTTTCCTTCAGGACACTGCTGCGATTCTGTCGACCGCAAGAATACCCCCCCCCCACCGCACCCCTAAGTCAGACAGGGAGCACAGAGGGAATGCCCCCTTGTCTTCAGGGTTCCACCAGAGGAGGCAGAAGACCTGAACTGAGCACAGCATTACACCTTACTAGCCGGGTGACCTTGGGCAAGTTACTATTAGTATCCATAAGCCTCAGTTTCTACCTCCATAAAATGGGACGAACTAGCACCTGCCTCAACAGGCTTTTTGTGAAGATCGAAAGAGAAAATGTGGTTAAAGTATCTGGCATAGTGACAGGCACACAGCACGCACTCAAAGAACGGTGACAATTCACTGTGTGTCATTACTATGGTTCTGTCTGTTACGACTCCTTCTTATTCATTCATTCATCTCACCGACACTCCAGCACCTTCTCGACAGCATCATTATTCTAGGTGCAAGGCAGCGAACTAAGGAGGTTCACACAACTTACATTCTCTAGGCAAAGTGAAAATAAGAGCCCCCAACAGCTGTGAATATGCCATTTATGGGGCTGAGACCTTTAAAGAAGGACAAAGCGGCAGAGAGGTGGTGGGTGGCATTTCGGATGGGGGGCAGGGAAGACGGCTCTAGGCGGTGACATTCAGGCTGCGGCCCAATGACAAGAAGGCGCCGACACAAGAAGATGTGGGGTGAGCAGCACCAGGCAGGAGGAACGGTAACAGCCAAGTCCCTGAGGCCGAAGTGAGCTTGGGCTACGTGGGCGGTGCCACAGGGTGTGAGGTGTGACCACACAGGGAGGTAGGGGCCTTGCTGTCCCTGGTGAGGAAAGGTACACTCGTTCTAAGTGCCCTGGGAAGCCACTGCAGCTTTTCTGAGCAAGGAGCATGCCACATTCAGCCTGGTGTTTCAGAAAGGTCCCTGGAGCTGGGACAGGAGGGGCCCTAGTGCTCACCGCCTGCCGACATGGCAGAGACAGGAGGAGTGGGGGACAGGGGTGGAGGCAGCCCTCATCACCCCAGCGCGGCTCTGGCCTCTCCCCCTCTCTCTGAAGCAATCGATGCTTGGGACGGGCTGGGGACAGGCACAAGCAAGACAGGAAGTGACAGGCACATATTTAATGGGTCTTCGGCTGCAAGCTTGGGTGACCATAATCACCTAGCACCCCATTGTGATCTCACACCAGTAAATGGGCCTAAATCACAATTTTAATGAGTCTCAAGTACCGGGCTAGAGCTTATTAATTGGCAGAGCCCCAGAAGCCTCAGGTAGCTGCGCTGGGGCGGGGGTGGGGGCTGCTTCTCATCTGCTGTCCGGAGGTCCCTGGCGGCATCCTCCTGCGGACTCGGTGGCAGGATTAATGACTTTCGCATTTCCCACCAGATCTGGGGCTCTGGTACTCTCTTGACCCTGTCATCCGACAGGCTCAGCGGAGGAGGTGCCCACCTGCTGGAACGGGCAACGGCGCATCCCTGCCTGGAACCGAGGAGGCGCACAGAGGCTGCAAATTCCACGGGAATGTCTGCAAGTTCTTGCTGCTGCGCCCTTGGCCGTGAGGCCGCTCGCCTCCAAGCCGGCATTCCCACGGCTCCTGCTCTCCACCTCCTTCTGTTTACGGCTGTGTGCCTCCTCCTCTCTTCCTACGGAGCCTCTGCTCCTACGTTCACGACAGCACTTCCCACACCGCACTCGGCTTATTGGTAGCGTGGGTATCGCCTCCACCCAAACACGCCCTTCGGAGGAGAACTGATTCAGGTTTGTAACCCCCAGGGGCCTAGCCCCAAACTCGGCGTGTGTGTACGCGCACGTGTGGGTGTACGCGCACATGTGGACACAAAGACGGGTTATGCCATCACCAGCAGCAGCAGCAGGTAACCTCTGGAGCTGAGCACATGTGTCCCCCACGTGGGCTAAGCACTTAACTGGAATCATCTCCCTTAACCCTCATAATAGCCCTATGACCTAGGATCTCTTAATAGTCCCATTTTACAGATGAAGAAACTGAGGTTCAAAATGGCTTAGAAACTTGCCCAAGGTCACACAGCTAGCAACCTGGGGACTGGGGATTGGAGCCAGAATCATTTCAGCCCATAAATCAAACCCCCTCACCACCACATTTCCTTGAACGGGTGGACAAAGAGTGGGTTCCTGGTGGGCGGTAGTGGGTGGGAAGGTAGGTAGCTACCGGCTAGAACATCAGGAAGGAGGATGGCAGATACGGAATTAGAGAAAACCAGTCAAGTCAGAGAATCTCTCCGGGGTCTTGGTCAAGCAGTGCAAATGCCCACCAGCCGGGGACAGCTGCTCTCCCTTGCCCTCCCAAACCACCCACTCTCGAATGTTCACCGGGGCTTATTCGTGGCAGATTCTCCCGCCCAGAAGGACTTGTCACCTGCATGGATCCTGGGCCAACCCAGCACTATCACTGGCTTAGACAGGGGCGCCTGGGAGGCTCAGCTGGTTAGGTGTTCGACTCTTGGCTTCGGCTCAGGTTATGATCTCAGGGTCCTGAGATTGAGCCCTGCATCCAGCTCTGTGCTGGGCGTGGAGCCTGCTTAAGATTCTTTCCCCTCCTCCCCTTAAAAAAACTGGCTTAGATACAAATATTTATATGCTAACTCAATCAGCACCTTACATGCATAAACTCACTTGATCCTCAAAATGACCCCATGGGAAGGCATCATCATCACTGTTGTCCCAATTTTTAAAACAGAGGCAGAGAGGGTTTACGTTGCTCAAGGTTTTACAACTAGGAATTGATACGGTGGGATCTGAACCCAGGCCACTGTGTAACCACTGTTTACTGGACCTTTATACTCTTCTAAGCATTCTCCGAATACTTTGTGTTATAAACAAACTTACAATTCTGGTACTATCTTTATCTCTGGTTTTATAGGTGAGAAAACTGAGGCTCAGAGAGGTTGAACCTTCTCAGTGCTGCCCAGACCAGGCCACTCTCACTTTGTGAGAATTACAAAAAGAACTGCCCCTTACTCTAGGCAACTGCAATCCAGAGTTGACGTGCATGTCTTGATGATTAGAGTGCCAGCTGAATTTTAGCTCCCACTTACTCCTTTGTGCAGTGCATATCCTCGACAACTGTACATAGAAGCACTGTACACCCAGCTAATAAATGGAAGAACTGAAATCCCAACCCAGGGAGGACTTGGATCTGGTTTTAAATGACTACAAATGCTTCATCACATACCTCGGGCATCATTTCCCTCTTTTTCAACCCAATGCTAGATTCAACCCCATGCAAGGTGGCTCAGAAAATGCCCCACCCAATATCCTTGAGTGGGGGAAAGTTCAGTAAAGGTGTTTTGGCTGTGAACAGATGCTTCCAGAACAGACCTATTCTATCCCCAGGGGCTGTGACCACTTCATCACAAGCTCAGAAAGACTCTGGGCTCAGAGAAGGCAACTCTCCACTGTTCAACAACCGTCCAATCCTTACAGCGGGTACCGTGGGGGCTCTACCTCCCCGCCCCAATCAGGCAGGCACTTTGCACAGTGACCCTTCCTGATCCACACTGTCAGGCTGCAATTTAGCCATTCCGAGGATTCTGCTCTAGGCTTCTGCAGCCCAGAGCTTGCTGCTGGGGACGCTCCCAGGGCCCTAGACGCCAGGCAGATGTCGCTTTGTATTAGAGGCCCCCTGTGCCGGACTCTGGGATCTCTGCTAAATGTTCCCAAGAGAGAAGGCAAATGAGGAAGAGGGGAAGAGTAAAGGGCAGAGAGAAAAATGGATGGACGGAGGGAGGGAGGGAGGGGAGGGAAGGAGCGAGGAGAACAGGGGGAAGAAAGAGACAGAGAGAGAGAGACAGTATCTGAAGAAAAAAATAGGGACACAAACCCCAAGTCTGTCTAGAATGCAGAGACTGGTCCTTCTGCCTGAAGTGGAAATAATAAAAAAAAAAAAAGAGCTTATTTTTATCAATCACTTAATTACAAAGACCGACAGTGAGTTTAATATGTGCCACGTACTGTATTAAGCACACTTCTTCAACAGGGGACCTGTAACAGTTACCTGTCCTTCCCCAATATAAGAATGGTGCCCTGCCCAAGCAGGGAGGCCACAAGAGAAACCAATCGCCAGCAGAAGCCTTGGAGAAAAAAGTAGCCTCTCGTCTAGGAGTGGAGATTTCTTATGTGTCTCCTGCGTGTCAAGTATTATGCATGATTCTTTCATTCCTATTGGAGCCTGGTTTGATATGAGTACAGCAGACTGAATATACTGAATGCACCAAACAATGGTCTGTGGTATCCATGACCTTGGCAGTGTGACTTCGCATCTCCTCCCATCAAGAGGTGGGGTCTACATTATCATATGATCTCTCGGATATGAGGAATTTGAGAGGGGGGGGTGGGTGCGGCGTGTGGGGGGTAGGGAGGGAAAAAAATGAAACAAGATGGGATCGGGAGGGAGACAAACAGTAAGAGACTCTTAATCTCAGGAAACAAACTGAGGGTTGCTGGGGGGTGGGGGGGAGGGATAGGGTGGCTGAGTGATGGGACAGTGGGGAGGGTATGTGCTATGGTGAGTGCTGTGAATTGTGTAAGACTGATGATTCACAGATCTGTACCCCTGAAACAAATAATACATTATATGTTAACTTAAAAAAAAAAAGAGGTGGGGTCTATTTCCCCACACCTGGAATATGGTCTGCCTGGCGAACTTGCTTTGGTTCAGAGAATGTAATAGAAATGACCCTGCTTCAGTTTAAGTCTGGCTTCAAAAAGCCTGGCACATGTGCGTTCTCTCTCAGAACCTTGTTACCACCATGCAGACAAGCCCAGGCTCATCTACTGGGGATGAGTAGACATGCAAGGGAAGTCCACACGTCCCAGGGAGACAATCCTACAGCAGGCTAGAGCAAATGCAGCCCCACTCAGGAGGGCCAGACAAGATCAGAGGAGCCACTGCTGAGACCACAGAACCTCTAACTGACTCAAAGGCCTGCAAGCAATAATGAACAACAAAACCACTTACTACTTTATATGGCCAAGTTTTGGGGTACAGTGATACAAGGAGCATTTTACAGACAAACAGCCGCAGAGCATGAAATTACTATCTAAGGTCACTTAGCTGGTAACTGGTGGGGTAGGGATTCTGCCATTACTAGGGATTGATTGTACATGATAATCTATAGCAAGGAACAAAAACAAACAAAACCAAAAAACCAAAAACCTATTTCCACAAAGAGCCAGCTAATAAATATTTTAGGGCTTTGTAGCTCATGTAGTCTTTGTTTTAACTATTCAGTTCTGCCAGTGCAGAGTGAAAGCAGTCATAAACTGCATGTAAACAGGTGGGGGTGGCTGTGTTCCAATAAAACTTTATTTACAAAAACAATTTGAGGGCCAGGTTTGGCCTGTGCCCTACAAACTGCTACGCCCCACTCAAGACCAATTCCCTACAGCCTCACCCTTTGTGCCAGCCCTTCTTCCTTCCCCTGTTGTCTCACTCTTCCCTTTCTCTAGGATTTTGATGTAAAACCCCTCAATTATCTTCTGCCATTTTCATACTCTACTCCACGACATGTGACAACTAACTCTAAACCCAGCGTCTTTGTTTCCCCAGCGTGTGTGTGACTCGACTCCCTAATTTTGCAAATCTCTGTCATTTCCAAAAATCAGTTTGACTGATATGTTTTCCCAATGTTACGTTGATCGCTCTCCGGGTTCCCTAGGTATGGGAACTTTAAAAAGTTATGATTGTATTCTAAAATCCAAGACCCAACATCATCACTGTGACAGTTGGGAATGCAAATTACTCCTGTTCAGAACATTTTTCAAAAAGTTTCAGTTCTGTAGCTACAGATATCTGACTCGCTATATAACACCCCCCCCCAAAAAAAGATCCAGAGTGATGCAGAAGTAACTTGGAGAGCTGTTTTATCACCCCACACACACCCCGTCTCTGGGGCAACCTCTCTCTAAGAAGCAGGAAAGGCGCATGATGATGACTTCTTGCAGAGAATAAAAATTGGGCTCAGGACAAATGAAATCCCAGAGGTTTTCAGTGTTAAGGAAACTCATCTACCTCATCCCAAAAATAGTGTTACAACAGATGTCGATTTATCCACCTCTTTTTGGCCCTTTCCACTTCTCCGTTGCCCTACTTAGAATATAGAACCTTGCTGGCAATTAAAGTGGACTCTGAGCTCTGTTATTTTTTCCCCCAACTGAAGGGAAAAAAAAAAAGACTCGGGAGTTTAGCAAAAGGAACTCATCCAATTTAGGGGCTGAGAGCCACGTCTTGAAAATTTCATCCAAGGTAAGTCAGGGCTAGTGTCAAACTTTCCATAATGGTTAACAACCTCCTAAGTGGAAATAAAAATGTCTATCTGGACTGATTTTAAGTTTTAAAGTTCCAACACTAGGAAGGCAGAGGAAGGCCCATCTCATTTCTTGTTATGGTTCCACTCCACTTCCAAGAAGGGCCGGGCTCCAGTCCCAGCATCTGGCATTGAGCAAGCGGCTTCTAGAGATCGCCACTACCACCAAGGCCAAGAGCAAAGTGGAAAGAGATGTCTCACCGAACAGGGTCGCTCAACTGCACGTAGGTACCTGTGATTCATGTCCAGAACTGCCTACTATACTTGGGGTGCCCCAAACAGTGCCATCCACCAAAAGAAAAGCCCCCAAAGCTTGCCACAAAGCATACATTTGTCAACGTCCCTGAATGACCGGCACCTACTCCATGCCTGAGGCAGTATTAATCAGGTTTAACATAATTATCTCCATTGTACAAAGAAACTAGTAAGACCAAGGTCAAAGGTCTACAACTAGTGACTGGCAAAGCTGAAATTCACAGCCAGCTCATCTGACTTCAGAGGATTCTCTTAAGACAAAAACCACTGACTTAGTGAATGACCCTACTGGGGCGTGACCAGGTACAGGTGGCAACAAGTCCCGGTATTGGTCAACACCCCCAGCTCTGCCGCCAAGCCCCAATTACCCGCAGGTCATCTCAAAAACGACTTGTTTGTAAAATAGGACTTGAATTTGATGAGCAGCATCAGAGAAGACACGGCCTCT
Organism: Ailurus styani; assembly: GCA_002007465.1. NCBI lineage: Eukaryota > Metazoa > Chordata > Mammalia > Carnivora > Ailuridae > Ailurus > Ailurus styani. The sequence goes on from LNAC01000248.1 coordinate 2,057,185, forward strand.
GAGGTTGGCAGGCAAGAGATTATCATTTCCCATTACAAAAATGTGGAAACTGATGCCCAGGGAAAGGAAATAGTCTGCCCACTAGCCTATTAGTGGCACAGCCAAGATGGACCACAAGTACTGGCCTTCCAGGCCACAGCCAACAAAGGGGTGTGGGTTTGGCTGGGTTGGAACGTGCCCAACTCGATTTGGCACAGTCCGGACACACTCCAAGGCTGTGTGTTCCTAAAGCTTTAAAAGTGAACGTATGCCTCACATTTTTGGAATATGTTGAAAAGGGGTGCAGGGGTGAAAGATGCTTGAGTAAAAGACATACACAAACACAGAGCTGGAAATTGTGTTTTTTGAATCTCAATAGTTATTTACCTCTGTCTTCCATGTTACAAAAAACCTTAAACAAAACCCACAGTTCCACTGACTGAAAATTAAAGAGACAAAACACAGGAGGTAGAGGGCAGTAAGGAAGGGCAGCAAGACAAAAGATCCAATATGAAATTTAATTTGCTACCAGGAGCCTGGTAAACATCCAGAAAATTACCATAGGTCCTGGGCACTTGCGAGAAGTAGAACTCAAGAAGTAGAAGCAGGCAATCCAAAGAGCGAAACACAGTGAGGTATTTGACTCTTGTGTCACACGTGGAATTCCTCACTTTGCCAAAAAGACTCTTTGTCATCCCTCCTTTTTTCGGTACCATTAGCTGCATTCCAAGTCCCAGGTATTCGTTCTGTCTCCGTCTCTGTTGAGCGGATCTGAAATGATTGGCGGCAAAGTTCTGCAGAAAAGTTTCTATATCAGAGGACCTGGCTGGTCTGCCACCCTGCTCTTGTCAGGCGTTAATTTACTGAGCATCACCTGAACAGACTGCCCAGGAAGAAGTTTAAAACCACTTTGGTAAGAGACTGTGCCACCAGCATAGCGATGGGGAAGCAAGCAGAGAAAACTCAGACTTCAAAGCCAATGACAAAATGCACCTTTGGGTTGATGTCATCCCCACGGGGCCACAGTTTTTGTGAAATCCTTTCCTGTACAAAGTGAGGCAGGTGGGAATAAGGCGCTTCCCTGCTCCTCTCGGCCTGACCTAGTCCCCCTGGGGGAAGGCTGGGAAGTTCACGCAGCGGATCTCAGCCCCAAACGCTGACGGGCCACGTGACTGAAGGGCAGGGCAGGAACCAGACCCTGGCACCCGAGGCTCTGCGGGTCTGGGCAGTGCAGCTCTACATGGAGTCGGGTTCCCGAAGACATGGGAGCACTGCGGAGCCAAAATTCAGATCTGCAGCCAACAGCACAGAAATGGCCCTCAGCCCCTCACCCCTGCCCTCCTCAAGAGCCCTGGGCTCAGCAGGAGCCTTTTACCGGAGCGGTGTGCTGGGCCATCAGAGGCTGACTGCCTACCTGCTACCTGAGCTGATGTGCGGAGATCCTAGGAAGGTAGGAGGGCAGAGGGGCGGGTGATCAGCAGCACAGGGCACCCTGCCATCCCTGCATTTAATAACCGCCGCCCAACACCAGAACTCTGTCGAACGCCCACCAACTGGTCCTGGGTCTTTCATTTCACTGAGCTGCAAGCATCTCCCTAATGCAACCACCACTTAGTGAAGTCACCATAGTTCCCTTAGCATAGTTGTACCAATTAAATAAGGTGACACTTCAGAGGCGTAAAGCTATATATTTACTCCCAAACCAGAGGCCTGAGGGCTCTTACTTAAAGATTGTAAGTGTGTGTGTGTGTGTGTGTGTGTGTGTGTGTGTGTGTGTGTGTGTGTGTGTGTGTGTGTGTGTATCTCCCTCTCGAGAGTCAATGTAAGTGAGCACCGTTCCCTGTTCAGAAAGGCCATCTCCAGGGGGCTGCAGGCACACAGCCCTGGGGACAAGGGGACGTGCATCCGGGTGGTCGCGAGGGGCAGAGGGCAGCACGGGGCCATGTTCCCAGCCTGGCCTTGGAGAGGAATGGGTTTTGATCCCACTGCTGCGGGATTTGGAGCTAGTTTCTCTCGTTATCCTCATCCACAAAATGGGGCCAAGGGAGCGCCCACCTCTCCCACCTGGTGGAGGAGATTAGCGGAGACGAAGCATTCAAGCCACAATAATCAGGAATCCCTGAAGCAACCTCAACCCCACGGCTGAAAGCAGAGCCACCACCCCAAATCGGTGCAGGCTCTCCCTGCAGGGGCTCGCCCTTCTGCTCAGCTCAGCCTGAGAACCTGCTTCTGCCCCAGGCTTTAGGGGCTTCCAACAAAGGGGGGGGGGCGGTACTGGGGAGGAAGGAAAGGTTTCTGGAAAACCCAGCTGCTGGGGCCAGGCCCCACTTGGCGGGTGTCACTGGCAGCTGAAGACACCCGTCTGAGGACAGGGCCTCTAGGCAGCTGTCTCAAGGCTGCTGCTCCGTGCAAGGGGCAAATGAGGGGCTTGCTGGCCGGCCTGATGCATCTGAAGACATGTCACTGCTCGAAAGTACAAAATAAGCAGAGTGTGGGTAACTAAACACTATTTTTATCGCCGTACTGATACTCTCATGCCACAGGCAAAAGCTGCCGCTGGAGGGAGGATGGCAGGCAAATGTTTATTCAGAGCGAGGGGTGGCCTGAATACCAATGGGGCCAGTAGGAAGCTGCGAGGCTGGGGCTTCCGGGGGGCCAGGAGGAGTCGGAGGGGTACAGGGCCCGGCCACGTGGGGACACAGCAGGGCCGACCTGACCGAGAGAAACGCCCTCCTCCCCAAACCCAGCCCTGCAACCTGCCACTCTGGGGCAGTGCCCTGTCTCCCTTCCAAGCTCCCTTCCCCTTCGCACCAGGGACAAAACTTACCCTCTAGTCTGGGCAGACTGGGTCTGAATTGTGACAGTTCTGAGCTGCTTCAGGCCAGAAACCTCATCTGCCATGTTCACCATTATATTCTAGTAACCAGACAATGCCGGACACATGCATGCATGTAGCAGACACTGGGTAAGTATGTCCCAAAGAAGAGTTATCCAAGGGTTTGGGGGTGGGGAGGCGCATCTGTGAGCAATGCAGAGAAAACTCTTGTCTTCATACATGGAAACAATAAATAATAGGCACAAAGAATGTGCATAATGGGGTAGAAGAGAGCAGGAGGAAAGGGGGTTAGGATGCTGGGAGGGAGGGGTGCAATCTTTAGAAGGATAGTCAAGGTCAGCTGTGACTTGACAGGGTGGGACGTGAGCAGACACCTGAGAGGGAGGAGTGCACAGGCGGTGTGGATATCTGGGCGAAGAACATTTCAGGGAGGGGGAACTGCAGTGCAAAGGCCCTGAGGTGACAGTGTGCCCAGAGCGGCTCACCTCACCAGTGGGGATGAGCAGGGAGGCGGGAATGTAAGAAGTCAAAGGATGAAAAGTGGGAGATTAGGTTAGAGAGAAGAAATGGGGGCTAGATTATATAAAGCCTTCTAGAACTGTGGTTCTCAATGGGGGCAATTGTATCTCTCATGACAATCTTGCATATATGGAGACATTTTTCGCTGTCACCATGGAGGGTGATGGGTGCCGGCCATTTATGGGGAGAGACCAGGACACTGCTAAACATCCTCTGATGCACGGCACAGCCCCACAGAGAATCACCTGGCCCACGATGTCACCTCGTACAAGTCTAGACCATTGTACGGACTTTCTGGCTTTTGCCCCAAGTGAGCTGAGATTATTTGCTGAATGAATGAACCAGAACACAAATGGTAAGTCAGGAGTGTTTCATCTTCTTCAGAACCCTTTCTCCTATTAATAGAGTTAGGGAAAAGAGAGAAAAGAATAGAGAGTACAGGAGAAAAGAGGCCTTTCTTCCTGCCAAAAGCACGCAGTGGAACTCCTGGTTTTGAAATGTCCTACTTTATGTGCAATCTAAAAGGACGCCAACTGTCTTCTGGCCTGGTGACAACAGAAGGAACTTCTTGGAAAGCTGGCTATGGTAGGAGGTGGCCAGAACCTGCCTGAGGGGAACCCTCCCCCTCCCCAATCAACAGTAAAAACCAGGTTTATTGGGAACTGGGGGATAACCCCTGGGGCCCCGCGGAGAGCAGTTCAACATTCGTTTCCCCCCAAGTGAAGACAGGGGACAGGGTGGTGGCTGGGCTGGCGGCCGCTGGAGTGCTTTCGCTTCTAGCGGCCAGGTCTTGGCCGAGCTACGTCTAGAAACCTACGGCCTTGCCTGCATTTCATGTGAATGATTAAAACAAGGAGGACTTCATTCCCCATTCCTGCCCCTGAATTTGTGAATAATCAAAGGCTAATTAGCCAGTGCCCCATGGGGCAAGGATTTAGCCATGCAAGACATCTACGAGGCTCCAAAAGTAAACTGAGAGGTGATCTGACTTGAATGCCAGCAGGGATCATCGGGGACGAGGTCAGCTGGGGCCAAATCAGGGTGGATTTCTCCAGGAATAGGCTGCACCCTTCGGCTCCCATCAAAGACACACAAGGACGACTCACTGAGGATCTGGCCTTCCTCTGTCAGCTCATGGATCAACTGTATCAAAGCATTAAGAATCCATGTGAGCATTGAGACTGGGAAGGACAGAGGAAGGTTCTCCCAGCTAGAGTCAAACCAAAAGGTTCAAACCCTGGCTCCTTCCCTTCCTGGCTGTGTTAAATGGTCTAAGCCCTCGGAGTCCCAGTTTCTTCCCCTATAAAATGGAATCAAATGCAAATAATCAAGAAGTGCTCTGGGAAATCATTTCGCCAGGGGAGGGAAGGCCTGAAGACAGCAGGAGGCATATATACGGCTTCTTGTGCACTGGACACTCTGCTAAACGTTTAGACTCGTTTACTGGATTCTTGGAACCCAAGGCAGCACTGGGTACCTCATTTTAATGTGAGAATTCTGTGACTTGGAGACACTAAGCCACTTGCTTGGGCCAGGGGGTGGGACCCTCCTTTCTCCATGTCCTCTTAAGTACACCACCCCACAGAGCACCTTCAACTTCTCATGCATACTAACTGGTCCGCTGGGTCCTCCTAACATGCAGGAAAGCCAGCCCTGAAGGCTACCACCACTCCACTGTACAGAAGAGGACACTCAAGCATGTCCCAGATGTCCCACTTGCCAAAGGTCTCCACTGGGAAAACAGAGCCCCCAAAGAGAAGGCCAAACCAATGCAAAATGCGGGTCAGGTAATAGCCACGTGGGCCAGGAGAAGTGTCCCATCTGTGGATGACAAGTCAGGAGGGGATTCATGTTCAGCACCAGAAAGCCTGGGACCCAGGACCAACATTCGAGGTGCAGCTACGACACACTGCACACCGAGCCCACGTGTCCGCATTTCTTCCTCACTGAGAGCCTGAAGGCCAAGTGCGCTCACCGTTCCCATTTTACAGAGGACGGGGAGGTTCAGGGAGGTAATTTAAGGCATGTGGCTGGCAAATGGAGGTGCTGGGACTTGAACTAGGTTGGGGGACATGTTCCCGGTCCTTATGAGGCCCCTCCAAGCCTTTGTTAAACAGGACAATGGGAGGCAGGAATCCGACAAAACTGTTCTACCAGCAGCCATGGGACCCTGGGACAGCTGGTTCCCCCCATCTCTGGCCTTCATCTTTTTCTGACAGAATGGGCTCAAGGGGATATCCCTCAGTTCTGACCTCATGTATTGCTCTACGTTGATCTTAAACCAATGCTTCCAGCCATCTGTTTAACAAATATTTACCCAATTTCTGTCACAGAGTAGCTAGGGATTATGGGTACATAAGGGATGTAACAACGTAGCTGACGTCCTAGCCGGAGGATACAGACAACAAGTGCATACATAGTACGCTGGATACAAGGGACACGGGAAGAAGAGGGAAGGACGGGAATGCCTGCTGTGGGGTGTGGGGTGCTCCTGAAGTGTCTTCTGAACAACTGCCTGAGGAGTGAACCATGAGGGTTATCTAGGGGGACTGCTTCCCAAGGGAAATGCTATGACCTACCTCAGGACCTTTGTACTTACTATTCTCTCTGCCTGAAAAAAAAAAAAATTTACCCCTTAGATAACCTTCATGGTTCGAAAAGACTAGTCCTACGGGAAGGACTGTTCTCCCCACCCTCCCAACCTGGTGGGCTCCAAGCCCCAGGAGAAGCCACGCCTCTGCTTTATTTCAAAGTGTACACCCGGGCAGTATGCTGCCTAAGCTTTCTTTTAATGAAATGAGAACTGAAGTTCAAAAATAAACTATGCAAAGCCACGTAGAGAAATACCAGACGACAGCAGAACTGGGCGACCAAGTGCATAAACGGCTACGGGACAGGGAGCCCAGGTCTGAGTCAATCACCAGGTCAGGTGGAAACGGGAGATCAAAACAGTAGCTTAGCTGCTAACAAAGTGGTGCAATTGACCTTGGACATCTGGGGAAATTTCAGCTCTGTGGAGATGTTTCCACGCTCCCAACAAAATGTTACCTTTTAGCAAGTGCACAGTGATTCCATTTCTAGGAATTTAACCTTCGAGGTTGCTTGCACTTAAGTAAACCGACCCGAAAGTGGGGAGGATGGTCACTGCAGGGTTTTTTAATGCAAAAGATGGAAATCCACCCCAGCCTTCTTCCCCTGTGGCCTGGTGAAGCACCAGAGTCTCGCGGTTACAAAAGGAAAACGCGACAGTTAAAAAGAATAAGGCAATTCTATCGGCACCAGGCAGAACAATCGACAGGATATGGCGATAAGTGAAAAACCGCAAGCCTGAGGAGCAGCTCAAAGCACACTCCAGAGCCAGACCCTCTGAGACTGGATTCCAATTCCTTCTCACCGGCTTCGTGGCGTTGGGTAAGTCACTTTGCCTCTGTGGACCTCCGTTTCTTCACCCACCCAGTGGACACTGAAGAAGAGTTCATATACGGAAGCATGCACTCTCACCGGGGCTGATGTGTCCCCGCAAGGCGGCAAAAAATAGCTCCGAGGAAGAGGTGGTGAAAAGAATCTTAGATACCACAATGGTCTGGGGCCCTCCAAAGCTCGACCCCACCTGATCAATCATATCCCTTAATATTTCATTTCTCTCATGAGGGAGAATTTAAATTTTTCTTCTTAGAAGGGTGGTAATGAAAAAAAGGTCGATGAGCGCACTGATCTAAAGTACTCAAGCTGCAGGAGGCAAGTGGGGATGACATTTACCTGGGACACTGCTGTCAGGTTTCAATGCCACAGCGCTGTCTCTTTATCCCGGTCCCACCGTCACGCCAGGTGGTGACTGTGAATAACAATCCCCATTTCTCAGAGGAGGAGCCTGAGGTCCGCAGAAGTGACGGGACTAGGCCAAGGTCTGAAACCTAGCAAGGCTCTTCACCTGAGAGCTTCTGCTGAGCCCAATGTCCAGTTCCCTCCCAACAAGGTCTTCGTGGTCTGTGTTTTAGTATCAGTCCTGGCTCTGAGTTAAGGCCCCACCATCGTGTTTCCCTCCCGTGGCCTCATTTTAATGTATGCCATCTTGCTCTGTAGACTGCCATGCAACCTTCCCAGAGTAGGGAGGGGTGTCAAGAGATGCACCAGTGAAAACACGTGGAACTCCAAGAGGTTCCAGAAAAAGCCACCACTGGCAGAACTCACTGCGTCAGATCACCCACTCCCCCAGGGTCTTCTGAGGGAAGCTGGGAAGGCAGGGGCTGGCCTGTTGGCCTGAAATGGGTGAGGCAGAGAGGAAGGGGGGAGAGGACTTGTAAGGTAATGGAGGTACATAGATGGAGAGGAAAAAGGGAGGGCAGAGGCTCTGGCCATGGTGATCTCTGCAGGCAGGTCAACGGAGTCCCTGGTTCCTTCATTCATTCGGGACCTACCGTGCGCCAGGCACGGAGCTCCGTGCGTAGGGGCAGAACTAAATAGAGCAAAGTGACTCGGGCAGACCTCAGTGGTTGTGACAGACGCCGCAGGGTCCACAGTCCCCCCGAGGTTACCGTCAGACCCTTTACAGGAAGTCTGTGAACTCCACATTTTATTTGTTAGTATACAGAAATGTCCACATCTACAGGAAGACTTCTGACACCCTCTCGAGACACCGTTTTTCTTGTCTGTTACACAGACTCACTAAGCAGGCCATTGTAAGGATCCAATGACAGAACATACAGGAGGCTCCCAGAAAGAAGCCTAGACAGAGACGCTTCAATAGTTCTTTGCACTCATGATGACTGATATCATGAGTAGGGAGAGGAATCACCCCAGCATATCTTTAAAACACATTCCCATTCTGATTTTAGGAGGTGGTATAATTAGTTGATTGAAGTAATCCTGGCATTTTATGGGCCATTTTACTACATTCTCTTGATGCTCAGATGAAAGCATTTGTTCACTCTTTCCACATTGCTGAAATTGAGACTTATCTTCCAGTCCCTGTGAACACCTGACTTGTGAATTCCTGTCTGTTCAGAACCAACTCTGTGGCAGGCACTAAGGATCTACGAAAATAGGTGAGCGAGAGAGAGAGAGAGAGAGAGAGAGAGAGAGCGAGCGTGTGTGTGTGTGTGTGTGTGTGTGTGTGTAGAGTTATAAGACAAAGTTATGCTGGCTTGGAGTCTACACTGGAACAAGGGAAGCACAGTCACTACATATAGACTGTCAGTAGGTAATAACAGCTATGAGGACAGAGAGATCAGCACAGACAGACAGAAAACAGCGGTAGTTAGCAATCTCAAGAGTGGTGGTTAGGAAGGCCTCCAGAGAGGATGAGCTTTGAGCAAGGACCTAAGACAGCAGAAGGAGTAAGGTGCTAGAATCTGGAAGCACGGGGCTCTCGTTAGGGGCAAGGAGAAGTGCAAGTTCAGGGGCAAAGATGCCTATCTTTGGCAGCCAGTCTTTTTTCCCCTTTCCCCTCGCAGCACCAGAGCTGCTCCTAATGCGATGTGATCCGCGGATTACAGAAACACGGTATTTGCACAGGGCAGGTGGGGCATGAAATCATGGTGCAGGGATTCAGACGGGGAAGGGAAGAGTGGGAACTGTAACTTTCTATTTCAGCTTACTCCTCAAGCTCAGCTCCTTTGAAAGAGCTCATGTGTTTTCTTGGCCATAAACCTACTGTAAGCCTACATACAAAAGCGTTACCTGTAACAGTGTAGTAGATCCACAGGTAAGATTTTTTTTTTCTCCAAAAAATCGTGGGAACCAAATGCATTGTGATAATCAAAGTTGCAGGACTAGTTCAGGTGGTCCTGGTTCCTGCTTTTGCACTTGGCGAGTAAGGCTGAATGAGAAGGTATCTGTTTTTGCAGAATGTTTGTACAGCATTCAAGATAAATAAATCTATTTGTGTACACATCCCAAAACTTTGCACGGACAAGAGGAAAGGATGGGATGATGAGGTCGTGCCTGTGACATTTCTCTGCCACGGTTCCTGCAAGCTCTCCCAAGAACAAAGCCATATTCCCAAAAAACAAAGGACACCAGGCCCTGGGTCACAAAGAAGACCCGACTATAAGCCCACATGTACGTTGCCAGCTACGCTCACTGTCGCTTTCAAGTCCCTACCATGACTCCTAACAACCTACTGTGACCCTGCATGTTGTCCTTCTTGTATGAGGTGGGGGCAGGCTAGGGAGGTGCTGACTCAGAAGCTCATTCCAGTTTCCACGGCAAGATGCCCTGAGGCTTGATTATCTGGGACAGGAGGCGAGTCATTCCCAAACTTGGGTTCAAGTTCACGCATGCAACCTGAGTATGAACCTATAGTTACTGATCTAAGTACCTGCTCTGATTTCCAAAGCCACGCCCTTCTGGACTCTAGCGGACAGCAGATGAGAATGTGTGTGTGTAGGAGTGAGAGACAGGAGAGGAAGGGAACAGGATAGGAGATAAGATCTCCTTCAGGTATCACGGAATCACAGCACAACATAGCAATCACGGATACCGGGGATGACGCTGTTGAGAGCATTTTGCTCTTTGGATCCTGTGTTACAAGGCACAGAAGATACAACACATCTTCATGAAGACAAGTTAACTCAATTGTAGTGACAGGCACTTTTAGGGTCCGCTTTAGTTACCTAGAACATTCACTCATAGTACAGGATACCTTCTTTCTTAACAGTGTTCAACATAGGAGCTTTCACACGTATCACACATTCGTAACTGCAAGACCCCACAGACCCCACACTCTGGCTTCCAGAGAACTTTTATTTCCAAAAGCCAAGTGCCAGGTCTCGAGCCCACATATGTGAGAAACAGTCAGTCTTGTGTGCCGACGCCCTTCCCCAGGGTGAGCAGGAAGCCACTGGGAGCCTGGTGGGGGTGCTCCGTCGCTTCTTCTACTGGGGCTGTGACTTCCCCGTCACTCCTCTGGCTTCAGGCTGGGGCTAGCCATGGGGGGATGGGGCACCCTCTCCTCTCCGGCTGAGAACTGCGGTTATGTCCCTCTCCTAACCCACTCCGACGCAAGCGCACCGGACGTGGCAACAACTGTAAAGTCAACCCGCAGAGTCTGGGAGTAACGAAGGGACAGCTGGAAGCCCTTTACTCTCCCTTTGTAAATGGGATCATTTTCTGGGTAACGTAGGAAGAGCTTTTTTCTATTATGCGACTAGATGCAGGGGTGTGAGGGGACCAAATGTTTGTGCCTCCCCAGAATTCACGTTAAAATGCAAACCCCCAATGTGATGTTAGGAGGTGGGGTTTGGGGCGGCTGACCGGGTCACGAGGGTGGATCTGTCATGCATGCAATCAGCCCGCGTCTGCGCCTTCTCTTTCTGGCATGTGAGGGCCCCACAACAGGTTGGCCATCAGCAACAGGGAGGAAGGAGGACCATGCTGGCGCCAGACTTCAGAACTCTGAGCCATCACTGTCTGCCATCCGCAGGCCACCCGGTCTACAGTGATCTGTCCAGCACCCAGTGCCGACTAAGACAGGTGGATGTACGTCACCTGTGAATTCAAATACAGCAAATTCAAAGGTAGGTGTTTAAGGGAGGGGAAAAAAGAGCACTAGAGAGAGAAGAGAGAATGTACGAGAGAGAACCAACATTCAGACTGCACAGGATACTGGCACCTTACACTGACTTTCAAACCTAAACTCCACGTAAGAGGCAATTTCTCTGTACATATATGTTTCACTTTCTACAGTAGGTAGGCTTCTGAAAAACCAAATACGAACAGTCACTTTTAAAAATCCTTTTTGTATACATCTTTGAAAGCTCCCATCTGTCTTAGTTCGGGCCACTATGGCAAATACACCTGAGACCAGGGGGCTTACACAGCCGACACTGGCCGCTCACAGCTCTGGAGGCTGGCAGTCCCAGATCAGGGGGCCAGCTTGGTCCCATTCTGGTAAGAACTCTCTGCCTGGCTCGCGGCTGGCTGCCTTCCTGGGGTGTGCTCTCATGGTGGAGAGAGCAAAGGGGCTCTGGTCTGTCTTTTCTTATAAGGGTCCTAATCCCATCAGGGGCCCCACCCTCATTAACCCTAATTTCCCACCCAAGCCCCACCTCCTAGTACCATCACACTGAAGGTCTGGGCTTCAACATATGAACCTGGGGAGATAACATTTAGTCCATCACAGCATCTCCAAACCCATTTGTGAAGATAAGGGCCCTTTGGTAAGACGGAGGAACATCGGTTCTTAACCTCTAAAATGTTATCTTTATGGCAAGTTGGAGTTTCCAAGTCTTTTGAATATTCTTAAATTCGTGAAGCTAAAACAATATTAGAACCATGCATTCGGGACCCGCCCTCACTATGCAAAGGAAGGGTTTGAGGTCCAAAGAAGCAACAGGACTGAGCCAAGGTCACTCGGCTGGAGTAAGTCCAGAGCTCGGCCTTGAACTTGAGAGTTTGCTTTTCTTGGGGGGCTATTCACTTACAGTGCCCGAAATAAGCCAGCAAGTGCCTTGGGCCTGGGAATCCGTTAGTTATGGGAGCCTGTAGTTTTAATGCCCTATTTTCTCGAAGTCAAAAAACTACACCATCAGGGTGTTTCTCTTTTTCATTGTGGAGTCATATTTATTTTATTTATATTTTGCAGCGAAACGATTTAACTCAAATGGCACAGAGGAAATGTGACCTGAAAGACAGTCTTTGTGGCAGAAGGAGAGCCAGCAGATACTTATTTCCTGCCTCTCCAAGGCCAGTAACATCCAGNCTATTTATTTTATTTATATTTTGCAGCGAAACGATTTAACTCAAATGTGCTCAGGCACAGAGGAAATGTGACCTGAAAGACAGTCTGTGGCAGAAGGAGAGCCAGCAGATACTTATTTCCTGCCTCTCCAAGGCCAGTAACATCCAGGTACAAGCGGACCCATCAATACATCTTTCATAAGGGCCTCTCTGCACAGTGAGGTGGAAAATCTTTCCAATGACTCTGGCCCATTTGTAACTCTGCCCTGAATAAAAGAAGGAATTGATCTGGGCTTGGACCGCTTCCATGCCCAGGGGCCTCCCTGCGCCCCAGGAGGCAGAGTCTACAAATGGAATTCAATTGGCCAATTGCTCCTGGAGAGGGAGCCCAGCAGGGTCAGCACGGCCTCTGCTGAGCAAGCAGGGAAGGGTTAACTGAGCTCAGCCTTGGTCTGCTTCGGTCTGCAAGAGGGAGTGATGCCTGGAAGTCTCTAACAGACAGGGGCTTACAAGGAATCAGAGAGAAGGCTTGCCACTGGGTGCTCAAAAGGCGCACCCCAGTTTCCCTTCCTGGTGACCCCCAATGAACAGGTGGTGTCATGTACTCCATCAGCCAATGGGCCGGCAGAGTGGGATTGCTTGGAGGCTCCATAACAGGGCAGACGGGCATGGCGGCTTGAAAAGAATGGTCCATGGCTCTGGACACATCCCACGGCCCAATTCCCCCATATGGCGGCTGATGCCCTGAGGGCTTTGGCTTTGCTGGCTGGGAGACCAGGAGCATGGAGCCCAGTTTTAGATGCTGACACTTGGGCAACCAACTCCTCCCTCTGAGTTACGGGCTTTACTCTTCTATAAAACTGGGGTGAGTTATCTTAGGGCAGTGGTTCTCAATTTTGGGGGGGGCGGGGGACATTTTGCCCCTCCCCCCAGGAGACATTTGGAAATTTCTAGAGACATTTTTGGCTGTCACACTGGGGGAGGGGGAGGGGATGCCACTGGCAGCTAGTATGCAGAAGCCAGGGATGCTGCGAGACATGCTGCCGTGCCTGGGACAGCCCCTCCCTCCCCACAAGAATGTTCCAGGTCAGAATGTCAGTAAAGTGTGCCAAAGTCGACAAAGTGCAGAGAATGCTCTACTGGCACCCTCACAGGTGGGTTCAGTTCTGAGATGCCTGCCCACACTCCTGCTTGCCTACCCAAGATCTCATCCCAACCCCTCCCTTCTTTCCCACTTCTAGGCACGTGAACTTGAACGAGATGCTTCTCTTACCCAAGCATCAGCTTCAAGGTTGGGATCAGTGGGATTACAGAACCTGATTTAAGCCAGAGCTGCCATGAGGATTAAAAGTCAGTATCCTTCCTGGTACCTGGCACACAGCAGACGCTCAAGAAATGGGATGCATTATCTTCTGCAGCGAAAATAATGTCTCTCTCTTCTGTCACGAGGATAAGTAAAATGTCAAGAGTGGTTAGCATGGTGCCTGGCGTCACAGAGGATACGGAGCAAACCTTGGTTGGCGAAGGCAAAGGGTCGATCCGTGAACTACAAACATGAGTGACAAGACCCAATGGAGGTTCATGGAAAAGCCAATGTCCAGAATGGAGCTCAGTGTGAAAAGTGCTCAAAAGGTATCTGCTCGATGGAGAAGAGGGGGCTCGGAGAAGTAAAGGGTCTACAACAGGGTTTCTCAACCTCAGCATCACAGATGGCGGCCCGACGACTCTCTGCTGTGGGAGCTGTTCCATGCAGAATGCGAGCAGCAGCCCTCACCCCTACCCGCTGAGCCTGAAGCATCCCTCCCTCCCTAGCCCAGTCATGACAACCCAATCTGTCTCTGGCCATTGCCAAGTGTTCCCTGGGGGGCACAGCTGTTTCTGGTTGAGGACCACGGGTCTAAAAACGTCTGACACACAGTGGGCTCTCACTCAGCAAATGCATTGGAAGGAGGCAGGGAAAGACGAGCGAGGGACCAAGGCTGACCTTTTGGACGCTCGCCTTGGCTGTCTCCACTGGCTCTCACTTGCGACGCACAAGGGGAGAGAGGCTGTTCCCGGGCAGACACCGTGCTTACCTTGCCCAATCCTGCATCCCTTTGACACCCAGGGGCCAAAGGGATCCTTTGAAAAGGCCAATCAGATGTTACTCCTTTGCTTCAAAGCCTTGCCTTTTTATTTTTCTTAGTAGCAAGGATGGAATTCTTACTGCAGCCTGTAAGGCCCGGCTGCTGCCCACCCTCCACTTGCCCCCTCGCCACTCTCAGTCTGGCTTCTTAGCATTCTTGCCAGTCATTACGGGGTTCCCACTCAGCCCAGGACCTTTGCACTTGCTGCGTCCTCCTCCCAAAAGTAATCCTTCTGCAAGCTACACTTCATTTCAGGGTAAATGCCACTTGCCTAGGGAAATTCTGCTGGCCTTCCCTGGCCAAGATCACCACTCAACAGTCTCCGAACACTGGGACATTCATCCCACTGCACTGAGTCCGCCGCAGCGAGTGGCGTCTGTCCCCAAGATGATGGTGCCTGAGGGCGGGGCATCTGTTTTGCCCACTAATGTACCTTTGCCCCTACCCAGTTCGGTAAACATTTGTGGAATGAATGAACGCACGAATGCGAGTGGGGGAAGGAAGAGAGAAGCTTGCTCCAAGTTTAGACAGAGTGTCCCTTTCTACCTCCAGACACCATGGGGATAAAAAAGGGGGCTGGGCAGAGTATGGTGTCTGCTCTGCCCAGGAGGAACAAGTGGACTGCCTCTTTCTTCGCCTTTGCACGCTTCCCCGTTCCAGCCCCAGCTGGAGGAAGATGGGTCCTCCCTGCCCTCCCTCCCAGGATAATCGGCCCCGGCAAATCCACCCACTGCTTTGACAACAAAGTGCCAAGCTCCTACTGCTTGGGGCAGTGGAAAGGAGATGTGCACCCTGGTCTCAAGGAGAGCCCAACAGCATCAGCACCATCTGGGGGCTGGCTGGGAAATGCAGAGTCCCAGGCCCCCATTCCAGATGGGCCGAGTCAGAACCCACGTGGGAGCAGGATCCCAGGTCATGCATCTAACTGGGAGGCGTGCTGGGCTAGAAAACACTTGACAGAACCACCTGGAGGGTTGCCAAACTGCACACCTCAAGACGCCACCTACCCCACCCCGTTTCTGATCCAGGGTCGGCGGGCTGCCAGGAGAGCCGGCATTTCTCTCAGGTTCAAGGTGAGGTTGGCGGTCCCAGATCCAGCTCTGAGAACCACTCCTTTACAACTTTATGGGGGTCTGGACAGAGCTCAGAGAGGCCTAGAAAGGCATTCATTCTAACAGAAGCGAGGTGAGCACCTGGGTGGCCGCCAATTCTCGGTTTCGGCTCAGGTCATGATGTCAGGGTCCTGGGATCGAGCCCCACATTGGGCTCCACGCTCAGCCGGGAGTCTGCTTGTCTCCCTCTCCTCTTCCTCTCTCTCTTGCTCTCAAATAAATAAATCTTTAAAAAATATAAAAAGTGAGGTGTGAGCTACAGAGACGAGTAAGATCTCGCCAGACAGCAGGTGAGAGGGGCGTTCTAGATGGGGCACCACGTGAGCGAACCAGGCAGCATGAAGACGGGAAGGGGCGAGAAGGGAGGGAGCCTGGAGGTCAAAGAAATGCTTCTCCTATCATGGCTCACACTCCAGCGGTGCTTACCCTGCCTCCAGCCTCCTCCCAGGCTTTACATACATCCGCATACTTCTCTTTCTTTTCCAATTGTTTAGAAGAAATAATGCTAGACTCACAGGAAGTTGCCAAGATCATACAGAGAGTTCTGCGTTCCTGGCTTCCGCCGATGGCAGCATCTTACATAACCGCGGCACAGTATTAAAGCCACACAGTTAACGTCGGTAGAACACCATTAACTAGAACCACAGACTATCTGGTTTTCACATTTTCCATGCACGCACGTGTGTGCGTGTGTGTGTGACTGCTCACTTCTCACAACCACCCTCTTGTCACCCCATTTTGCAGACGAGGAAACTAAAGCGCGCGGAGGGTAACTTACACAAGGGGTGGCAGCGGGAGGAGACCGAGTCCCCGAGGTCTAGCTCAAAGCCACTCCTTTTATTGCTTCTCTGGCAAGTCGTGGTATTTGTGCAAACTCATGGATCAGGGAGATTCCCAGGGGGACCCACACCTCCAAAAGGAGGCCCATCCCGAAGGACCCTGGGAAAAAGCCCCTCTGGCAGGGGCCGAGCGCGGCAGCTGGGGGAGGGGAGAGTGGCCACGGATGCCCTGCACTGACGGCCCCCGGGCAGCCCCGCTCCCAGCTCAAAGGCGCCCCTGTCTGCTAGGTCTGCCCCCCCGGTACCTGGTCGGGTGATGTTCACAGGGCTGGCCTGGGCTGTCGGCCAACATCAGGACCAGACAGAAATCTGCTGTTCCACATCCCGGCCCCTGCCCTGGCGCCTGGCAACCCCACAGAGGCCTGTTTGTGAAGGCAGGAAGGAGGCTGGGCCGCTCGGCCTTCCTCTCGGCCAAGCTCTCAGCCCCTGGCTGCTGGGCTGGGCTGCACGGAGGGGAGTAGGGACAGAGGACACACAGCGAGGCCTTACATCACCGCTCAAGGGCTCCCTCATGGACAGGGTCCCCAGCCGCCGCCTCTGTGGCCAGAGACTACCAGACAAGGCTGCCTTTTGCTGCGGACTTTTACGGCTTGTTGGGCTTCTTGGAAGGGAATGTTCTCTGTGCTTACAGACACGTAAAGATGATCTATGCACATGGACAGGGACTGCACAGACCCACGCACACTGCTGGATTTGTGGCCCGATCAGTGGGGCTGTGGGTGAATTCTTTCCTTATTCAACGTGGCACTGAGTCAATGTTGCTTTAATGCCGTTTGTGTAGTTAGGCAAAAAGGTTTCCTTTCATTAGGGGGAAAAAAAAGGATCAAACCATAGGGGGAAAAAAAGGTAAAACAATAACAACAACACATACACACACATACTCACTCTCTCTCTCTGCACTGGGAATGATTTTGCCTAGATGTTGAACAACGGTCCTCACCTGGTAAGTGGTCTCATCTCTGGCCCTCTCCGAATCTCAGTTCCCTTGACTGTGAAGTGTGGGTTTGGCTAGAAGGATCCACCCCAAACTATTAACCTACAGAGCTCTCTCTGTGTGGCAGGGAGTGGGGTTGAGGGGGCAGAATTTAGGGAGGTCTTTTACTTGTATTTTTCCCAGAGATTCAACAAATGTAGCCTTGGACAAGCTGCACCAATGGGTCATGGTCATTAATTTTAAGTCAATCCACTCTGAGACGGCCAGGAGAACACTGAAACCCCACTGTTTTAAAACATTCTGCAGGTCAAACCAAATTGGCCGGCTCCCTAGTTGCTAGCTTGACTTCTGAAGTCGACCCTCGTCCAAAATCAATTCAGGAGCTCTGGCACTTCTTTGAGCTTTTGATCAGGAGATTCTGAGGGGAAAGTGATCAACTGACAGGCCCACAGGTAATGAACTCTGACCCTGGGGTGTCCACACAGCTCCCCACTCTCCGGCTAGAGGCCTCCCAGGCCAATTCCTCACCTAGCTCCCTTAGGTGTCACAGAGGAGGAGGAAAAAAACATAGTCGGCCTACCCTAGTTGCATGCGGCTGAGTCAAGGTCATTTTAGAACCTCCTAGAAAGCACTAGATTCTAAATACCAGAATATGTGTTGCGAGGGCCCCTCAGACTGCCAGAAGTCCCCCCCTCAGCCAACACACATACTCATTCCCACCAGGTGCTGCTCCTTGAGTGACGTCTCTATGTCTGCTCTCCAAAAGAACCTATGCCAGGAGGGGAAAGAGACCCGCAAGTAACCAAAGGCAACATGTGAAACCAAATCACAATTTATACTCTTCCATTCCATAAAAGAAAAGCCTGCAATGAAAGACAAAGAAGCCAGAAAACCACTATAACTAGAGATAGAAAATCAATAATCACGGTGAAGGAGGGGAAACTCTGCAAACCACAGCTAACAGATTGATTCCGATTGACATCCAATAAGGCTCTGAGCTTCCTGGTGGCCAAAGCAAAAAGGGATGCATTATATCATATAGCTCATAATCTGACACCTGCAAGCTTAGCCACAGAAAAAAGAAAAGCCAGGTACAATGCACGCGGGAGGTAAGAGTGATGGGCAGGCAGGAGGTAACGAGGTGCAGAGGTGAGGGGCAGCCAGGTCAAGACAGATACACCCTCTCTCCTTTGGTTTATACTTCAAGTGGCATGTGAAGCCAGTGGCTGGCTGTAAGCAAAGGCATTACCTCATTTGACTCATGATTTAAAAGAATAGTTCTGACATTTATGATGAAAATAGCTTGCTCGTGGGCAAAGGGAGAGGCAGGGAGGCAGATCTGAAGGCTGGCACAGAATGCACCCAAGAGTCAGGGTATGAGCCCTGAGATTCAAACCCAGCCAGCTGCCTGGCATCTTCAACGGTACGCAGGCTCTGGACCCTCCCCTCTGCTCAGCTCAAACTCATGCCTCTTCAGCTCCCCCCAGCAGCCATGACCTCTGTCCATTTCTGGTCACATGAGACATCTGCAGAGCCTGTTCTTCCCTTGCCCTTGTCCTTTGTATATCACCTTAAATGCTGGCCCCTGCAGAGCCCTCTCCGCAGCCCCTGTCACGCGTTAAGGCTTTCCTCAATTCCAGACTCTCCTGCTTCTATTCTAGCACCCCATCACAGCTGACCATTACTGTGGTCTGGCTGATTTGCCAATTTGGGCCCATCTCTCCACCAGGATGTCCAGTATTCCATGAAGACCCACATGGGTCTTCTGTTTCATCTCCTCCTGCATTAGAACCCAGGGCCTGACATGTAACAGGGGCTTAATAAGTTCTGGTGAGTAAGGAGACCCTCTGAGGTCAACACAGAAAGGCTAGGTTATGAAATGGAAGCTCGGGGATGCCTGGGTGGCTCAGTCGGTTGAGCAACTGCCTTCGGCTCAGGTCATAATCCCAGGGTCCTGGGATTGAGTCCTGCAACAGGCTCCTTGCTCAGCGGGGAGCCTGCTTTTCTCTCTGTCTGCTGCTCCCCCTTTGTGCTGACAGATAAATAAAAAACCTTAAAAAAAAATAAAATGAAATGGAAGCTCGGAGAGGTCAGGTAAGCTGTTGGCAGATCCCAGGTCCAACTCCAAGGCCTGGACCCCTGACCTAATTGCTCGGGAGTTCTATCAGAGATCTTCCTCTGACCTTACTCTGCAAGACTCCTCCCATTAGATTCAATCAGGCTCTTTGTGCCTTGGCACGGAGCCAACAAGACTGTGATGAGGATCAGAAGATGGTCGGGAGTGGCCATCGGAGTCAGGCCCTAGCCACCACAGCAAAGCGGGAGGAGGCAAGATCTCCTCCCCCTTTGCCAGCCAGGAGGCTGGCTGGCCTCACCGCAGCCATGTTCCACGCCTGCAACACAAACTATCCTCCCCAAAGTACACAGCCTTTATCTGATCAATTTTCTAGGCTGAGCCAACCAAACAGTGGAATCCACAGGAAATTAAGCTTATTGACTCAGTCTTTGGGTACCACATGTAGAAGATACATCTACACATGTCATCTGGACCTGGGGGACCGTAGGTTACTGACAGTGGGTATTTACTGAGATGTGAATGACAGCTGGAGCAGGGGTGAGGAGGGTTGGGGGGGGGAGATACCCTGTCTCTTCACTGCATGCAGATTTCTGAGTCAGGGTCCCTTCTCCTGAGCCCTCATTCTACCCCCCACATGGCTGGCTTCGACAATGGAAGGATCTGGGGTAAACCTAATTTTCTGCAGAAACTGGTACCCGAAAGAAATGACTTTTAAACTTCAAGCAGACTTAATGGGGCTCTCATTGTTGGCAGCAATGAATTGTGCTATGATTCGATTTCTAGGTATTTGCCTCATGCCATCTCTTCATGGTTCTTGGAGCTGTAACTTCTCCTTGGGTCATTTACGACTGGAGGGGAAAGGCAACCTTTGAGATTCATGATGGATATAGCAGAGGCCTGGGGAAATGAACGCCCAAATAAAAAGTAACCATAAATCAATAATGACATCAACAGCTAATAATTAGGGACCCAGCACATGTGCTGGGCATGGTACAGACATTCACAGACAGTATTTCATTAACCTCCTGTGTTCTTTTGTAATAAGAATAAAATCCAAGTTCCTTCTCATGGCCTTACGAGGCCCTAAGCAATCTGCACACCGCCCACCTCTGTAAGCTCTTTCTACCCCCCACTCATCGCTATGTTTCAGCCACCAGACCAAGCTCACTCCTGCCTCAGGACATTTGCACACGCTACTCCCTCTGCCTGGAGTGCTTTCCCCCACGTTCTTGACTATCTGTCTGGTTTATTCCCATCACTCAAAGCTGGCCTCAAATATCAACTATGCCCTCCAAGCTGCTATCCAGCTTTTCACCTGGTTTCATCCTCTCCATAGCAACTTCCCACTTCCTTGAAGTCTTATTTATGTGTCTGCTTAGGTGTTTATAGTCTGTTTCTTTTTGCTAAGCTCCATGACATCAGAGACCTTGGATTCCCAATATACCCAATGCTTGGAGACACGCCCACACATAGTAGAGGCTGAATCAAGACGGGAAGGAATCAAAAGGGGGCAGGAAACTGGAGCCTGGCTTCGGCTGATGTCACTCCAAAGCCTAGGTTCCTAACCACCTGGTGACTCAGTGACTCCACAGGACACTGAGTCAGCTGGACTTCGAAAGATAATGCCACCGAGTAGCTTCTGGGGGAAGGGGTACCCTTCACCACAAGCCTGAGATTTTATCTTGTTTTATAAACCACTTCCTAACAATCACCTTGGCTCCTTCATTAGGCACAGGGTAAGGCATCCTGGCCTGGTTCTCTAACTCGCTACAGACTGGTTTCCTGAAACCCAGGATCAAGTCGGAGCCTCAGCAAAACACAACATCATGCAATGCGGGTGTCAGTTATGCGGATCCGGAGCACTACTGCAATTCAGAACCCGGCTCCAGGAATTCGCCAACTGATTCTACAAATGCAGAGAAGGAACCTCCAGGCACTTTGGACAACGTAGAGATGAAGCGATGTAGCAGACGGGGGACAAAGTGGGAGCTGTGCTGTCAGCCGAGGAAGTTCCCTCCTGGGGGCTCTGCTTACATCCTTGTTGGCTGAGCCTCAAAGAGCTGCCCCCACTTTCCAGGCCTTGGTTTTCACATCGGTAAACTGGGGATAATGACCACCTGTCTATTGCAAAGGGCCTACTTTCAATGCTGCATCAAGAAATACATGAAAAATATCTATTACAGCAACTGGCACTTAAGGGCAGCTAAAAAGTTGTAGCCAAAGGCTTAGTTAAATGCCTACTATGTTCGAGGTGCAATGGAGCACTTGACCGAGTTTTTTCTTCCTCTGAGATCTAAGAAGCACGACAGGAAGGGCCCCGTATCACTTTCATTTCCCAAAGCCCACATCAGAACATGCTGGCTGCCCCAAAGTGCAGAATATGAAACAGGGGTCCTTCTGGAACCTTTTCATGTCAAGGCCACACCGCCTGGATCTGTATTCCAGCTGTGCGGCCTTGGGGAAAGTGAAGGACCTCCGCCTCATTTCTGGGCCTGTTTCCTCAACCGTTAGATGGGATAGTGGCTTGTGTCATCTGGACCCTTCCCACCCCTAACTCCATGTCCTAATCCCTCCCGCACTGGACTTCTTCAGGTCCTCAGTTGCTCTAAGCCAGCCGTGTCTCGGGGAGCTGGCGTGTGCTATTCCCTCTATTGGGAGCTGCCTTCCTTCCTTCACTGGAGGGCTCCTTCTGCACCACTCAACCTTCCCTGGTTGCCCTATATAAACAGCTGGCTCCATTATATTTGACAGCAGCTCCTTAGTCATTTTCTTACCACCCATCAACAGGTATAGTTCTGTATTAAGTGATGTTTATTTTTTCCTGCCTATTTCTTCCAAAGACTGTAAGACTACAAGCCTCCTAAGGGACGACTTCTGCCTCCATCGGCCCTGTATTTCCAGAACCTAGCATAATGCCTGGACCCAGCAGGTGCTCAACAAAGGTCTGGTAAGTGAATGGATGAAGGCGTGGCCTTCATGCCAGTGTGCACACATCAAGGCCTTCATCCGACCCACTCCACAGAAACTCAATTGCATTGTTCCCAGTGCCCACGTCCGGTCCTTTCCCCACTCGGTCGCTTAAGGCAACGGGGCGTGGGTGACCTGAGCTCCATTCCCAGTTCCTGTTAGCTGTGTAATCTGGGTAAAGCTTCTTAACCACTCTGTGCCTGTTTCCTGACGATTAAAATGCTTTTAATGATACCAGGACCTATCTCAAAGAACTGCTTTCCACATTAAATGAGTCAACCTATGGAAAGCATGCAGACTTATGCCTTGTACATGAGTCAAGGACACCCACGGTAGTGGTCGTAACTCCCGCCCCTCCCGTTCCAGGCACGTACCTGAGGTCTACCTCAGCACCTTACCTTTCACACGGGTACGTCGGCTCCTCACCTAGACGGCGGTTCTCTACCTTGGTGGCCTGTGAGCACCACTGGGGGAGCTTCCCATATCCCTGCCAGCCGGGTGACGCCCAGACAGATCTCACCACCCTCCCTGGCGAGGGCTCAGGCATCCGTTTTCAGTCTCCCTCAGTGATTCCAACATGGAGCAGAAACTGACAACCTCTGTAAACTTATGCTCAAAAAACCCTCAAAACTATTTGCTATATACTCTCCTCTTAACAGACTTCATCATTTTTATTCTAACACCCTAGACTGGATCATTCCCAAACTACCCACTAAGACCAGTGACCAGTGGCTGTCAACTGGGGGGCAACTTTGTCTACCTTGTCCCCAACCCACCAGGGTATATCTGGCAAGATCTAGAGACATTCTGGATATCATGACTTGGGGAAAAAGGTGCTGCTGGTGTCCAGTGAGTAGAGACCAGGGACGCTGCCAACCATCCTGTCACACCGAGGGCGGCCCCCATGGTGAAGAATGAGCTGGCCCAAAATGTCAACAGTGCCAAGGCTGGGAAATTTGCTCTAGTGTCACCCTTTCTTTGGGTGTGTGGAGGACAGCAGAGGCCAGCTGACAATGGGAAGAAAAAAGAGAAAGTGAAGGGAACTTGTCATTAGTGAGTATCAACTTCCAGCCCCGTGCCAAGCAGATGTTTTATGAATAACAACAATCGCTACTATTCTGAGCCCCTACCACAGGCTACAACAGCGTTGACATGCCTTACGTAACCACAAGGCAATTCTGAGTTAGAGGATACCGGCCCCACCTCATGAGTAAGAAAGCAGGGACAGCAGGGTGAGGTAACTAGGCCAAGATCACCAAGTGCGCACACAACAGATCTCAAATCTAAGCCCATTTTGTTTGACTCCAAAGTTAAAGCTGCCCCAGATCACACTTGCTGAGCCTCATCACATGCCAGATGCTTCACCGTCTGAATGCTTAACCTTTAGCTTAATTCATCTCCACAATTCTGTGATCTAGATACTACTACTGTCATCATCCTCATGTCATAGCCTGGGAACCCTGAGGCAGAGTGGTATGAAGCTACTTGAAGACTATCACACAGGTGGTAAGTAGCTGAGATGGGATTTGAACCTGGGGAGGTGAACCCAGAATCTGGTTCATTCCTATCACACTCTACTGCTTTTTTTTTTTTAAGAATTTGAGAGAGAGAGAGAGAGAGAGAGAGAGAGAGAGAGAGAGAGCAAGCGAGAGAGAGCACATGTGAGTGCAGAAGCAGGAGGGAGAGGGAAAAGCAGGACCCTGAGATCATGACCTAAGCCGAAGGCAGACCTTAACCAAGTGAGCCACCCAGGTGCCCCCACACTCTACTGCTTCTAAGAGAATGATGGAACGAAGGATCCAACTCCTCTCTGCCTCAGGACCTTTGCACAAGCCATTCCCTCTTCCTTAAACACTCTGTCTTTGGCCTCTTCGTCCAGCTCATTCTTCCTCATCCACTGGATCTCAGGTTATAAGTCACTTTTCTGGGACACCCTCTTTGTCCCTCTGACCAGAACTCTCTCTCAGTTCCACCCCCACCTTCACAGCATTTCACAGTTTACAGTGAACTCTTCACTTGGGCAAGTGTTTGGTCGACAACAGTCTCCTCCTCTAGACCGCAGGCTTGGTGAGGACAGGGACTGTGCCTACTTGGACAGCACTGCATCCCCAGGCTCCTGGCATGATGGCTGGCACAAAAGGGGGGGCGCCATCAAAGCTTGGGGCTAAATGCGTGAAGCACAGGATCTGAAGCCCCACAGCAGTTGGTGCCAACCTAGTCCACTTCCCCATGCCCGGAGAGGGGCAGAGCCGTCTCAGGGTGGGAAGGGGGCCCTGTCCAAATGCTCCCGTGATGGGTCAGGGCTGCAGAGCTCTTCAGGCAAGCTGGGAATGGAGGCCACAAACCAGCTCCCTGAGCCATCTCTTCTTCATGGTGGCTGGTCTTTATCATTTTCCAATCAACACTGGTTGAGTTCTAATTGATTTTCTATGATATCCCTCTCCAGAAGGGAGAAAGGCTCTGTTTACTGGGGCAGCGCGTAGAGGACAGGCCTTTTCTTCCTGCTGTATTTAATGCTGCTGCTAATCACGGAGATTAGACTAAAACAATTACAAGAGCTAATTAAAGAACAATGCGGTTTTTGGCATCTTCGCACAGACGGCACCATTGGGAATTCCTAACTCGGGCAAAGCAGGGATAATTAAAATCCCGCTCCAGTCTCCCCACTCCAGCAGCTGGATCACGCTGATTAAACTGCAAATAAAGCACATGAAACCAACACTTTGTAGTCTATCCAATTTCACTTAAAAGGGCTTTTAACTGATTCATAAGCAGAGAAGTCGTAAACAGCAAATTATTTAACTAAAACCAGTTATTTCGTCATCGCCTTTCCCTTCACTCCCAACGCTGGACTCGCGCGTGTAGCCCAGGGGATGTGGGGCTGATGGAGCCGGAGGAGCCGCTCCGGGAGCCTGACGCCACTCGCTCCCACTCCCCGGCAAGAACGCATCACCGACGTACAGCTGTGGCCACTGGGCCTTTCAATTCCACTGCCAAAAGAGACTGGGTGTAGCACGTGCCCCCGAAACACCCAGGCTGACCTGACTCTCCATCAAGGCTGGGTGACATGGACAGACGGACAGAAGAGGTGCCAAGTAGAGCTCACATTCAGACCTGCTTGGTGTTACGACATCAGAGTCGTTCAGAGCCAGCCATCTCCTAACTGAAAATGCAACCAACATCTACCAAGTAAGAAAGAGCCTCGTTCTCCAGCTACGGGGAGACGCGTCATGACAGCTGGATCCAAAAGCGTGTTTGCTTTAGACAGAGACACAGACCCTGGTGACGTGCTTCCCAAGTCATCCTAGCAAGCACAGTGACGTGGTCTGCTGCCGCTGCCAAGGGACGGGAGTGGGGAGAAATGAGACAGAAGACAGGTCAAGGAGGAAAAAGAGCACAGAAGAGCTAACGAGAGAAGTGAAAATGAGAGACACACTCAGTGAAAGCAGCAAACAGAAACAGGAAAACTGAGACACTGCATGAGAGCGGTCGTAGGATTTCTAAAAGCCTCGCACCGCCTGCGAGCCTAGGATCTGAGCGCGAGCATCTGGCCTGCCCCGTGCCTTAGCCCCGAATGACAGCAGCCTCTACGGCCACACTTCTCGGTCCAGCCGTGGGGATTCCCCCACGGCTCCCCATCACAGACTGGCAGTTTAATCATACAGAACAAAAAACCGAGTATCGAAGAAAGAAAAAAGGCTGCCATGCTTGGGTCAATGTCCAATTATTATCCACGTTTCTAAAACCATGCTATCAATTTCTGAACAGGACTCGGAGCAGACAGTGACCACTGCTTTGTGACTGGCCTCGATCCACGGACCGCACTGAGGGGCTCCTTTCTAGACGATCCCCCGAGTCACTGTGAATGCATTTTATGGGATTTACGATATTCCATTTAACATCCACCACAAGCTGTTTGGGGGCCAAAAAAACGTAGGTTTTCAAATGCATGGAATTGTAGGAAGTAAAGACCAGGAAGAAATGCACTAAAGATGGTATTTCAGGGTGATGATTTTACTTTCTCTTTTCTTCTCTTTTCAAGCTTTAAAAAAGAAATCCATTTTTTAACATTAATAGCAGTAAAAGTAATTTTTAAAAGAACATTCCATCTATGAAGGCAAAGAAGATGCTTTATCATTACTTATACTTATTCATATATATATATAGAAAGTATATTAATGGTTATATAAAATATAATTATCAAATGGTCCAATAAAAGTTATGTAACCATGCATAACCACGTGTTAGAATTTTATACAGCCAATAAATATGATGTCTACAAAGAGTACTCTACGGTTTAAGGAAATGCTTTTCCAATTTGGTTGTACAATATCAAGTTACCAACATTCAACCCTTTTTTTTACCTATTTAAAAAAAAGCTATTTCATATGGTTTAATCTAATGTAACGTTAAATGGAATAAAAAGGCTCACACGAATAGATTGAGATCAATTATACAAAATGCACAAGTATGGAAAAGACTGGAAAAAATATACAAAAACGTGTGACATGATTTTTTTTTCTTTCTTCTTGGTCACTTTCCAAATTTCCAACCATAAGAACATATTACTTTTGTAAGCAGGGGGAAAAAAAAGTGCCTTTCGAATTTTTAACTCCATAAAATTACTAACATTTTTGAGCGTTTTATCCCAATTTTTATACCACTACCAAGAATTCCATTATAGTAAAGAGCCATTTTTTCTAATATTGCAGACAAAACTGGTTCTTTACTCTGTTGTGCATGCACGATGGAAAAATGGGGATGAATGGCAAATTTAAATTCTTACATATTAACTGCTTAGATTATTACTAAATTCACTCATCATCTGCAAGAATGCACTGAGCAGGCAGCAATGTTTGTGTGCAAGCAGAGAGAGCCTGTGATCATGAGGGACCTGAAGATCGGAGTCAGCCACTTATCTCAATCTGCCATCCACTCTCCTGTGACCCTGGGCAAGTCACTTCCATCTTTGTTGTGGTCCCAGTCGCTCCATCTTTAAAATGAAGAATTTAGAAAGGGTGGCCTCTAAGCTCCTTCCAACTTTGATATTCTGTGATCTCATTCCGTGATGGCCAAGATCATCTACGTAAGTTGTGAGGCCCAGTGCAAAATGAAAACACAGGGCATCTTATGAAGAAATTAAGAAATTTCAAGGGAGACAACAGAGCATTCGACCAAGGGCAGGACCCTACCGAGCAAGGAGCCTTGTGTGTGACTGCCTGGGCACACACCCATGGAGCTGGCCCCCGCAGAGAGTAGAAGGGAAAACAGCAAACCACCACGACCCAAAACAAAGGGGGATTTAGAAGTGCTGGACAGACTGAGCATGTAGATTTCAGTAAGCATTCTCACAAAGTAGGTAACACACCTGTCAACAAAAATACTCAGGCCCGAGTGATTAAAAACCAAGGACAATTGCTTCTCATATTTGATTACAATCAGTTTCTATTTTAAAGAACATGTCTCTGAATATCAAGTTGTGCCTGGATTTCACAGGCAAGTCTGCATTTCCCAAGTCTTAAATTCCACTGCAGTGAGCCAAACTCGGTGAACCTTTCCTCCACTAACATCTGTGATCAAGATTAAAGTAACTCACAGTCAGCTCTGGCTATTGAAGCTCAAACCTGAGGATTAGATCTGGTATTTTGCAAAGTGCGAGGAGCCAGCCACGCTCACCATCTGCTGCCAGAGCTCCCCTTTCCTCAGTTACTACCAATCTGAGCCCTGGGACAACAGGACCATCATGGAGAAGGCAGCTCGGTCCACCGTCCTGCCTTTGGAGGGCAGGGGGAAGCCACACTGAGAAACCTTGCTGGCACAGAGCTCAGTTTTCCAGAACATCTGCGAAGGGAGGCACTCGCAGGTGTCCCCGCTCTCAATCACAACCGGCTCGTTGTGGGCACAACTGTAATGAGTTTGAGGATTTCGAGAGGTGAGAAGCAAAGCCAGCTGATGGTCACCAGCAGCCACGCTGAAAGCAGTGAGAACGAACAGTGCGCAAGAAATACGAGAGCCGAAAAAAACCATCAAAAGGCAGACAGAAAGATAAAAAGGACTCTGGGCCCACTGAGTGAAAAGCTAGAGTATTCCTGATGCCCTCAGGGCTCAGTAGTGCTTTTAGCAGAATCCAAAACCTAGCGCTTGAAACACGGGCGAGATTTCTTCAGGGAACCTTTAACACATGTCCCGCATACTGTTTCAGAAGGTAGTGAAACAAGAGAGATAATTTAGAAAGATCCTCACTGGTAAGACTTAACTCTTGAGAAAACTAGGATTGTCTTTATCTCCCAAAGGCTCCAGATGGCCGAAATTGTGCCGCACACAAGCATATGTATGATGTGCGTGCGTGCTTACAGTCACGCTTCTTTGCACCTATTTTTTAAAAAAATCGTTCTTGTCATAGACCTTTAGAGTCTAGAACAGGGAATGGCCAACTTTTTCGGTGAAAAGTCAAATAATAAAAACTTTGTTTTGCAGGCTATTTAGTCTCTGTCCCAGTGGCTCAGCTCTGTCGTTGTAGCTCAAAGCAGCCACAGACAGTCTATGATGAAGGGGTGTGGCTGTGTTCCTAATAAAAACCACACCTACCAAAACAGACAGCGGGCTGAAGTTGGCCCATGAGACATAGTTTACCAACTGCTGGTCCAGAACAAAGAACAAGGACTCTGATGGGCCCAGACCTGGGTTCAACTCATGACTACCGTCCTGCTACTCTGAGACACAGTTTCTCTCTCTTAGGATGGGGGGGTAATAACACCCACTTTGTGCGTTATTATGAGCATCAAATAGAAAACGGAGGACAACATTCTCCCCCTAGTAACTGTATTTTCATCTGTACGGTTCTTTTCTTGGTTCTGCACCCGTATGGCACTTTTCAGTCAACAGTGGCCTTTCTCAACAATTCTCTCATCGCCTCACACCCACCCCCTGCTCATATGCCCCAAGGTGGGGAGACAGACATCACCAACTGCTTTACTGATAAGGAAACAGAAACTTGTGAAAGTAGGTATTGGAGCCTGAGGGGTGAAGTACACCCTCAAAACCAGCCAGCCCTGGCTCTGAGTCCGTGACCTGGACAAACACAGACACACGTCAATCTGCCCACTGAGAAATCTACCCAGCTCAAGTACCAGTTTGGCCACTTACGGGATGTATAACCCCAGGGAAGGCACTTGACCACTCAGCTTAGATTACTTCATTTGCAAAATAGAGTCAATGGTAGGATAAGTTCTAGAAGGTTCTACCTTAAAATACTGAACATTAAGCAAAGTGCCAAGCACGCAGCTGACATTCCAGCAGTATCTGCTGAATGAGACAATGTGGTCCTGGGCCTCAGATGAGAGCAGTATTAGCCTCGGTGCCTGACACAGAGAATGCTCAATATATGCTCACTGCTCTGTTAATGCCAGCTCTACACAGAACTACACATCTACGCAAATACTCTTATGTACACACACAGGGCTTGTGAGCTCCATGAGGGCAGGAACTCCATCTGACACAAAGCACATGCTCATTAAAGAACTGTTTGTTCATCTACGAACGTGCCAAAAAACACTCCCACATACAAACAGATCACTGCAAACGAGCTAATAGATGGGCCGGGCTACCCAAGGTTCTTGAGAGTCTCCGTCCCCATCCATTCACCCCCTGGAAGGAGCTGAGGAACAGGGTGATCCAGACTCGGGATTACGACATTCTGCTGGCTATTTGCCGGGGTCCAGAGTACCACCACCCACATTGCTCGGAGCACCACTGCCGCTCAGTCCCCTGAAATGCTCAGCACAGCTGTGACTCCAGGATCCCATGAGGAGACCAAAGCTGGGGTTTCCATGGAGAACATCCCCACCAAGGTGCGGGAGGAGCAAGGAACGCATCTATCAGATGGCGAATGAGCACCAAGGAGGCTGGGGAGCTGTCCCCTGAGCTGCCAGGATGAGGTTCTGTCTTTGAACAAAGACAGTGTCTGTGTGGAAAGGAAGAGCGAACAGATGTCCCACCGCGCTGCATGAAGGGGGTGTTACACTCAACCAGGTCCCGGCCAGTGCCCCCCGTCCTGATCCCCCGGAGTCCACTCTCAGGCGAGGCCATCTCTGAGCCATGAAGGCAACGGGGTGCCCTGGAGGAGCCAGGGGCACAGAAGCTACAGCATGCCCAAGGGCCTCCGAGGGCTGCCGTGCTCTGCGGCACGCCTCACCCCCAGGCGGCTGCCTTCACTGTGCCAAGGTAAAGCCCTTGAACATGGACATCCGTGTGTGAACCAGGGCGGAGGCTGTGTCCACTAAGCATTACATAAACTAACAGCCTGGCTCCTTGGCCCCAAAACAGAATGAGCCAATGTCTGCCTCTGGTGAGGACCAAGTCCTCAGTTAGTCAGTGGAAATAGTACATGGAGGGCCAGATGTAGCCTTTGGCTTGAAGAATTCAGTTGGCTCAACGGACACATCTGTTTTTCATTAAATGCTGCTTTGGGTTTGATTGTAGATGTGTTGTTGTCTGAAGGCAGGGGGGTGGGGGGAAGGAGCAGGGATTAAATCATCCTTCTGGAAAAGAGAAATAGCAGAGTACTGGATGGGCAGATAGACCGACACAGACACACATGGGAGATGTACACATCCCCACTGTCCTGATGGGCACATCGAGGACCCAGGAGTGGAGCTGCTAATGAGCAGCCCGGCAAAGGTTCGAGAAGGCGGATACGATGATCCCACCACCTGCTCTTCCCACCAGACTGTGGTGTTAGGGCCAGAATTAGTAGTATCTGCTGTGTCACCACCTGGGGAAACCCAGGAGGGTCTCAGCCTCCATGTAAGTTCCGGCGCCCACTGTGCTTCCTCGGATGAGGTCCCCCGGCCAAACAACCCTCCGGGTCACAGAGACCAGGCACAGTTCCGGCTTGTCCCCGAGGAGAGGGCTTCTGTCCTCTGCCCGCCCTCAGGATTATCCACACGAGACAGTCACCTCCTCCCACGGGAGGCAGCGGTCACCTCACCCGCTTGACACTACCGAGTCGGCCTCCCACAGACCCTGGACATTCACTCCGTTTCCAAGTGCAGCTCTCCCTCGTGTTCCCCGCCAGCCTGGGACCCCCACACCTGGCACGTGGCGTCTTCCTCCCTCAGGCTGAGGATATGTGACTAATAAGCTGCTGTCCCGTTCTGGGTGTTTGGCCATCCCCAGAAAGGCCAGCAATCGCTCCCTCACACACCCCAGTGCCTCCCGAGAAAGGCAGGCCGGTGAGGACAGCCACAGAACGGACTGTTGCAAAGCCCCCTTGGGAACGCGCCACGTGCCTCCCCGTGGGGAAAAGGCTGCTCAGCGCCCCAAGAGGTGGGAACCGTGGACCCTGCAATTCACTAACAGAACCTCCAATCATCCCTGGACCCGCACTGACGACCACCGAGCGGTGCTTCTTCCGTCCACATCCCACGGTCACCCTCCTGCCTGCCTGATCTGCAGCCGAGGAAGCCCGAGCAAGCCGCCCCAGGTGCAGACAGTGCTCACACCCCTGGGGGGAGGCGAAACCCTGATTAACTGGGCACAACTAACCAGAACCATCGATTCACGGAGGTGGCCTTTTGCTTCCTCCTAGGGGACTCCGAGCTCAGGGACGGAGGAACTCGCAATTTCAGAAGAAAAATTGTTTTCTTAGCTTTTCCCAGTTAAGCTTTGATCCAGCCCACTTTCCTTTATCATCGTGAGAACTGCACGTGTGACTGGAAATTTTCTAGAGGCGATATTTAAAAAAAAAAAAAAAAGTGCCAAGAAATGGGAGATAGGTTTGAATAATTACAGTTAACACAATATACACAATATATTCCGGATATTATCATTTCATCGCGCAATAAGAAGTATCAATGCATGATTTTGTTGTCTGGGTTGTACTCAGTCTGTCCCACAACTAGAGAGTACGGCTCGCTGGGCTCGCGGCATTTCCAGAGCTCAGGGGCCCCGCACGTCTGACGCTGGCTATTTAGAATGCTGATTCTGGGCCTTTCCAACAAACCGGTCACCAGCCAACAACCACTTGCTTGCTAAGTGTCTTCTCCCAACTGGCTCAAGGCAATTAACAGGCAGATCGCAGGCTCAAAAGGGTCTATGCGGATCCGCAGCGGGGGCTACCCAGGCCATTGTCCACCCCAGGGCTACCTCACAGAAAAGCAGCCCCCACCTCACTCCTTGCCTCTTCCTCAGCGATACCCATCTCTTGGGATACCCCAAGTATTTGCTCCATCTTTCACTTACAAGAATTCACACTTTAGAGAAAATACAGTTAATACTTCTCCAAAAAAGCCTTTTTCCTGCTAATCGCTTAGGAATGGGTGGAGTTTGATGGTGCCCACAAAGGCCTTCCCCGAAGATGCTTGGGATCAAGCCGTGGCAGTGCTCACCCCGCATGAAAATCCCATATGAAAAAAAAAATCAACTACCGATCGATCTGGTAGAACTCGGTTGTTGCTGCCTGGAAGGAGGACTGGCCATCCTGTGAGGCAGGTACCATGATGACAGACAGAATGGAGGTCAGAGAAATGAAGGAGTTAACCCACCTGCTCCAGTGGGAATTCCAGAAGCAAGCCAGGAACAGAGTCACCCTCCCCCAAATTAATCATTCATCTTGCTAACGTTTCCAGTTTTACCCTATCCACGGAGCATCTGTAGTTTTCCTTATTTACCAACGCTCTTAAAATCAGCTCATCTGTATTTTTCTTTAATGAACTAATTTAAAGAGGAAACATTACCCGTAAATTGAAAAAATATAATCTGCCATAGATATAACGTAACTAGGAAAACAAACAGCTATTATTTAAAGTCTGTTCATGTGCTGCTTGAAATGGTCTTGTGCGCCACTGGCTCCTATGTGATACACCTGAGCTTTGCCTGCGGGCAGGGAGACTCCGCAGGTAGGGTGCACCCTGGGACAAAGGGGCAGAGCAGGCACTGCAGGGAGGGAACGGACAATCACCACAAGCACTTTCAGGTACACGAGCACGCTGGGAATTTGTAACGACCCCTTTGGAAGTATTTTAAAAAAGCAAGGACTCAAACAATAGTGTTCTCCTAACTCCCAGTTAACCTGAAAACAATTAACCCGAGCCCCCAGTGCCTCTCCCTCTTGCTTCTGATTGCACTTTTCTGGTGGGGGGAAAAATCCTATTTCCTGGATGATGATGAATTCTAAATGCAGATGTCCAAGGTCAGAGGGAGCGGGGACGGAGAAGGAGAAAAGGTGGGCAGTCAAAGGCCAGAGAGAGAGGATGCTGACAGCAGGGAAAGCCCAAACTCCCTCCCCGCCCCCCCTGAAAATGTGTGATTTCTCCCAGGGCAACCCAGGCTCAGAAAGACACACATACCTTGTAAAAGGTCAACTTCTAAATTGGTCAGGCAAGTCTAGCCANGGGGGGGGGTGCGCACAGCAGGATGGGATCTCTGATCCAGCTGAGCTGACATCCCCCAAACACAGAGGCTTTTGCAGGTGTGTTAGGTCAGTCCCCTCCCCCAGCCAGTGGCTGCCTCCTTAGCCCACCGCCCCCCCAAAACCTTGACAATGCAACCTGGCTTCCCTGCCTACACAAGCCAGAGAGCGTGCCTTCAACAGCCCTTGGAAAAGAAAGCCATATATCCCGCAATACGATATTCATTAGATGCTATTGTGGCATTTTATAAGGTCCTATATAACGCCAGCTGTGGAAGTAAAAAAATTTATTATTCAGACCCAGAAAGGCCTATAAATCCCCACAAAGTGCAGGTTTTTCTTTTAAAAAGGGGCTTAATTCTTCCTACCTTTTGCTTCCATCCCTTCCTGGGAAACCGAACTTGCAATTCCACCAAGCTCCTGGGTGCCAGGTTCCACAACGCTCAGTCCAAGAAGGCCCCCCGCCACCGGCAGGGAAAATGCGGTGAGGTGCTCCTGAGGGCCTCGTCCACTCCACCTGCCCTTCTGACAACCTCACAAGATGCTGCCGGCCTCCCTTGCCCAGGGACATTTCGTCCTTCCACCAAATGCGTCCTTCATTCCTGCATTCCTAGCCGGGCGTTTTCTGCAGGCTGCCCCCACCTGCCCGAATCCTACCCCGTCCATCCTGTGTGTTGAAGGTCCTTTGAACATGTCCTCTCCCTTCCCTTCCCACAGCCACTGCTCCAGTTCAGAACTTCGTCGTAGTTCTGAGCTGAATGTCCCCTCCTCTGGTCCCACTGCCTCCAGGCTCACCTTTCCAATCCATTCCCCACTCGGGAGCCAGACAGATGCTCCTGATCGGACCCCGGACCTTGTACTCTGCTGCTCCAAAGCCTTCAGGGCGGGGCCCCATTGCCTACCAGGCAAATCTCGAGCTCCCTGATAGGCTTCTATCACCGGGCCTGCGCCTGGCTCAGTCGTCTCCTGCCGTTCTCGAAGCCTCCAACTGTGCTCCATTAACACCACGTGTTTGTGATTTCTTGATGGGACGCGTTCTAGCTCGTCTGTTTTCTCTGGGAATGTTCTGTGCGTCCCTTCGCCCCTGCCTCTCCTGGCCGACTCTCATTCACCCTTGAGGATATGGTGTGGGCAACAGCTCCACGAGGAAGCCTTCTGGGATTACTCTGGGTTCTGCTGTTTACTCCTACATTATCACAGACCCAATAATGCCCCACAAGAGAGAAACAGCAGAGTCCATTGATCTTATAACAATTCATCTCCAAATGATGGGGGGGGGAACGACAGAGAAAGACAGGGAGACTTATCATTGGTGTAATGTGGGGGACCCTGTTCGCCGTTCACTTAATGAGTACACCCCATCTTGCCATCATCTGTCTCTCCATCGGGGACAGGGGTGTTCCCGGGCTTGGGGGCGGGGGGGACTGTGGAGAGAATTCTGAGGGTCTTAACCACATACATTGATTTTCATCATGATTTGCACTAACTCTAACTGAAATTTGGCATGTCCTTCAGTTACGGATGTAGGCACCAGACTGTAGGGGGATTTGCGAGACCTCAGACTGACACCCATGGAAATTACAGATATTTTCCTATCACACTGCTCTGGTAGCAGATGCTCAAAATATTATTTATACTTGTCACTACTTCAAAATTATGGTAGTTATTAGACCTGCAGCCAAATCTAGTTACTTAATGTGTTAATAAAGATGCAAATGCATTATTAACTCCACACATTTGTTATGTTTATATATATTTTGATAGCTATACTTCGATGTAACTGCTTTCCTTTGTAATCCCATGCATCTATTTTTTTTTTTTGCACTGAAAATGTTATTTTAAAAAAGTGGGTGGGAGGTGGAAAAAAAACTTTAAAAAATAAGGTGTTATTCAGAGAAGGGGGCCAAAGGGGTCCACAACACAGGAAAGATTCAAACGCTGTGCTCTAGATGTGAGTTCCCTGAGCACAGGGCCCTGGGTCCTTCATCATCCAATCCCTAGTCCCTGAAGAAGTGGTCAGTGTAAAGTATGTTGTTCTTTTTTTAATACGAACTGACACGAGATGTTTATCCATCTATTCATTTATCTTCCTTCCTTCCTTCCTTCCATTTATCTGTTGTCTTTTATCCCTCTGTCCATCGGTCTGGTCCAGTGCACAACTCTAACTACTGACAGCTCTTCCACAGGCCCCCAGACCCAGTTTTGCAGTGCAGCTGGTGAGCTGGTCAGGAGGCAGTGTGATTCGGTATGACAAAGGTGACACCGCCTTCTTGTGTGGCCTTGGCTATGTCGCTGAATGTGCCTGGAGCTCGGCTGGCTTGCAGGCACCTAGCGCAGACCTCTGTCTCTAGCACAGACCTCTGAATCTAGTGTTCACAGCACAGACCAGGGCCTCACGTCCAGGCACCACCACCCAACAGCATCCAATCCATCTGCTTCCCAAAGCCCAAGAACCGCTTGGCTTTTGTTTTCAACTATCAGCGTGATTGAGCCCGCAGAGAGGGTCATGGCCATTACCAAATCCACTGATCTGCAAGGCATGGTGGTTAAGAGTTCTGCCTAGATCCAAATACCAGCTCCCCACTTCCTGTCCACATGATACATGACCTTGGACGACACGGAACCCGCTCCTCTCCGAGCCTCAGTTTCATAGTCAGAGAGTGAGGATATGAACCAGACCTCCTCATGCAAGGTTCATGGGAACGTTAAGTGAGTCAGCACACGTTGTGTACTTAGCACAGTAGCTGGCTATGCCAGTCTTATTAATCATGTCTCCAAGGAGGCACCCTCCAGCACCCAGGAAAATGCAGCTCAGGAAAAAAGCAACAGGTCCTGCTTTAAGAAACAAAAAAAAAACCCAAAAAACAAAAAACTCCAACCCACTCCTATCTGAAATGCAAATCAAAGCAGCAATATGGTGCTGCTACCCCATCGGCTTGACAGAGATGATAAAGATTGATAATTACCACTGCTTTTGAGAGTGGAAACAGGAAGTCGCTTTGAAAGGTGATCTGAAGAAACCTCTGTATAGGTCAATTCAGCTAGGCCTGTCAAAATGTAAAATGCACACACCCTTTGAGTCACGATCCCAAGTTTAGTCCTTCACCCTACACACGTACACACTCAGAGCCGAGAAGATCTGTGGACGAGAGTGGCAGCATTAACACAGGGGAAAAAAAAAAAAAAAAGGAGAAACGACCTAAATGTCCACCAACAGTAAGTCAGTGACATAAATGATGAAAGAATTCATTCAGTTAGTATTTACTGAACAGTTTCTACACGTGAGACACCACGCCGAGCGCTGGACAAAACAGAAAGCAGTTCAAACTAGTAAGGACAAGCAGTATGTGTGGACAGGAAATGAGTCTAAGATACAGAGAAAGAAACCGTGAGTTGTTATAAGTATGTTTCATTAGGTTCCAGTCCAAGCAAACAAATAAAATCCTTGCCTATGCACACACCACATACATTTTAATATGTAAAGCAAAATCAGGAAAGAGAAAAGAGAAAAAGGTTAATGGTTGCTACCTCTGAAGACTGGGCAGAGGGGTAAGGGAGATTTGACTTCTCCCCTGATACTCTCCGTATTATATGATTTTTAAAAAATTTCTGATTGTGTGCTTGTTTGGCTCCACAGCCTCCTAATCCACAGTAAGTTCCGTGGCTTGGCCCTCAGAAGGATCCAGAATCAAACCACTTCTCTGAGCCTCCATGGTTAACACCCTGGTCCAAACCACCACTGCCCTGCCCTGGATACAGTGACGGCCTTCTCCCTCCCCCAGCTCCCTGTTCTTGCCCTTGACCAACTACAGAGCCCTTTCAGCACGGCAGGTACCGATTCCATTGTCCAAAGTCCGGTCATGTCACTCCTCTGCTCAAAACTGCCCGAAGGCTTGCCTTTCTAAGTTCAATAAGATTTTAATGATCTGGGTTCACCTTCACTCCTTTTTCCCTTGCTCATTCCTGCTTTACCCCCACCAGCTCCTAATGAATGACCCCACCAAGCACATCCTACCTCAGGGCCTTTGCACTGGTTGTTCTCTGCTCCTCCAGCTACCTACAGGGCTCACCCACTCATGCCCTTTAGGTCTCTGCTTGAACGTTCCCTTATCTCCATGCTCTCCTTGGTCCCACCAAAGTCAAAGGGCCACCCCTCCTTGACTGACCTGGTTTGGCCCACCCTTCTCCTGCCTAACCTTTCTCCTTAGTACTTGTCATCATCTGATATAAACATAGAAACACACATCTCTCATTTATAGTCTATCTAGAATGTGAGCTCGTGAGGTCAGGGACGTCTACTTTGTTCACTGCTATATCTCAGGCCCCTAAAACAGTGTCTGGCACATAGAAAGCATTCAATAAATACTCAGTGAATGAATTAATCAGTAACATAACAAAATAGTACTATAATGTACTATTGAGAATAACAATTATGAAAAATAAATCCCCCAAAAAGACCTCACCCCCCCCTCAAATTGATTAAGAAATAGAAATTAAAACTGAGTATGTTTCCAGCCACAGCAGTCCTCCAAGCACAGGGTGGAGGATCACCCAAGGACAGAGTAACACGGGAACCCCTCACAGCCAGGACAGCACACAGCGGTGCGGTTGTTGGACGCTGACGCTTTGCACAGAGGACTCTTTCACGGACTGGACAGAGTAAGGAGCCACTGTCTGAAGGCAGCACAGGGAGGGTCCAGTGGCCAGGAGGGACAACCAGCCGGGTTACAGCACAGGACGGCGTCGGCCCCGAAGCCACAGACTATTTCCAGGTGTCAGGCGAGCCCACACCCTCCCGAGACAGCCAAACCACGGCCCATCTGCCAACCCCACGCCTGTGGTCTTCAAGGGGACGGGCTTCTGGGGCTGTGCCTGGGATTCAGCCTGCCCACGGCCGTGGGTGAGAGCTGGGGCTTGGGGATCTCCCCCCTCTCAGGAATGCACTGAGTCCTGTCCCCGCCCCCCTGCAACCTTGTGCTTCAGAGTTTGCTGCTTTTTCAGTGGAAGAAGAGACATTTGAGCTTTTCCTCTGCATCTTACCTCATCCCCAATGAAAGGCTGGGCAGGTGCTCATCTGTTTATAACCCAGCCCAAAGGAGGTTACTTGAGGGCAAAAACTTAAAATACAAGGACACTGACAGTGAGGTGCTCAACCAGAGACCCGACCTCACCCTGACAAGCGCCCTTTCCGACAGTGAGCAGATTTCCACACGATCTCCATAAACCATGCTTGGTGAGGCCAGTGGTTCTCAGCTGGGGTGGATTTTGCCCCCGGGAGACATTGGTGGTCACGTCTCAAGACAGTTTTGGTTCTTGCAACTGGGGAGGGGTAATGGGTAGAGGCCAAGGAGGCTTCTGAATAACCTACAGGGCGTAGGCCAGCCCCCCACCATGAAGAACGATCCAGTCCGAAACGTCAGGAGCGCTTTGGCGGAGAAACCCTGGTGGGTCAGGAAGGAAGGAGGTGGCTCTCTGGGGAGGGGACCCAACATGACCTACGGGCAGGAGACCGAAGAGCAGGAGTGAAGAGACCCGGTCCACCTGGCAGGAAGCTGTGTGGGGACTCTCGAGCCTCCGAAGGAGGAAGCTGCTCCTTGCAGACTTCTTTTTTTCAAAATCCCCAACCACCCTTCTCTTTCTCCCCAACCCTTAAAAAACAATCCCAAAACGAAAACCATGTGCCGATGGGAGAGAGCAGTCAGGAGGCTCGCGTACGACTTTGGGTCTAAGGCCACATAATGAAAAGACACCTCCTGCCCCCCATAACTGGAATCAAACTATAATTGGAGCAGTCAGCATCTGGCAAAGGGGTGGCTTTAGGCCCCTTTTACAGCTGGAGTTTCTCTTCTCTAGCGCCGAGCTGGCTGGGCTGTTCTCGGGACAGTGAAACTGATCGACCGTCCTTGGCCCCGCCCACCTGGCATGCGCCAGCAAAGTCTAGTTTTCCATGCTTCTTCCTCTCTTCCTTGCAGTGGAAAAAAATCAGAGCTCCAGTTCCCAGAAGAAAATGAGAAGGGCTTATCGTTATTAAGATGTTCCTGTTCAGGAAGGCAGTGGGAGGGCTGCGGGGAGTGGGAGGGGGCCCAGCTCGCTGTTCCATCCCGCTGCAAGAGGACACACCCGCTCCCTGGCCAGGACCCGCTGGGCCAGAGAAATGGCAACGGGCTCTCAGAGGCCCAAGGACGGCCGGTGGCACTTCTGAGAAAACAGGTTCAAATGCTAGAATGGTTCGATTTCCTGGAGGTGTGACAGAGAACAAAGGAGAGTTTGCCAAGGCCCCTGCTTGCTGGCAAGAAGAATCTGTCTTCTGTCTGTCTGTTCTGGGGCTGCCCTTCCCCCATGTCGTTACCCAAGATCTGAGTGAGTCCCTCCCCAGGTGAGGGAGCCCTTCCCCGCCTCGGAGCCAAGACAGACAGAAGGAGTGTGAGTGAAGGCTGAAACTCCGAGCAAAATGTCCCGTCTGGAGCCTCTCTTCTCCCATATGTGGGTCCTCCGACACTGTATTTAGCACAGTGGTGTTGACAATGTTGGTGTCTCAGTTTGGGGAGGAGTTGTCACCAACAGAATGACAGCTACGATCCTGTGCCCAGAAAAACACTCCTACACCCACAACTGGGCATTCAATTTCACGAGCTTCACCAGGCCCTTGCATCTGTTCTGGGGCCTTCCTTTGGTTTGAAGACAGATCCCCAGCCCCTCCTACAGCAAAACAGGACATGAAAAGGACAGTGGCCCAAGCAGTGCTGTGTTAGCAAGGGGCTGGACG
The DNA here is from genome assembly GCA_002007465.1 of Ailurus styani. NCBI lineage: Eukaryota > Metazoa > Chordata > Mammalia > Carnivora > Ailuridae > Ailurus > Ailurus styani. The sequence continues at coordinate 2,097,429 of LNAC01000248.1, forward strand.
CAGGCTTCACGGCCAGGGCAGGGTTCCAGAAGGAAAGAGATGCTACTCGCCTAGGGAATAACGGGGGAGACTTTTCAAAGAGACACTTTCTAAGGGCAACAAAGCAGTTGTCAACACCCTGGGGAGCGGTGTTATCGGATCCCGGATCCCGCAGAAGAGCGGAGCTGTGCAGGACAGCCCTTTCCGGGGGCTGGGCTCGCCCAGGCAGACACAGCCGACGCGCGGAAAATGACCCCCGTCCCACTGTACTCCCACCCTCCCAGCTCCTGCCAGTGAGTGCCTCCCCTTAGCCGAAGCAAGGACAAGTCCATATGGGTAAAATCCATCGAGGTCAAACCTCTGGGGGCCCAAAGACAGGAGGAGAAGGGTAGAGTATGGATCTGTTGGGGGAGGGGACCCCCAACACGCTTCATTTCAACCTCTCAGGAGCATGACGGTCACGGACCAAGCATTTACCCTCTCAGTGCCTCTGGGTCTTCACCTGCAAGGAAGGGGGAAGAGAGACCCCTCCCCCAGCACTGCTGTCAGGATGAGATGAGGTCACGTGTTAAGAAGCGCTTAGCCAAGTCCTAGGCACCCGAGGAAACCGGCTGAGAGCGCGCAGCATCAAGGCCCTCTTCCGTTAAATTCTTCAAGTCTGGGCCCTGGATGTTGATTTTTATTCCCTTCTACACCTGGATCTTTGTCATGCTGTCCTTTCATGTGAAAAGCGATTTTCCTGACTGCATTATCTCGATAACTAGAACCTCAAAAACCAGCCTGAACATTCTAGCACCGGAACTTTCTCTTTTTAAGCTCTCTGGTTTGCACAACGCTGCCCAAAAACCCTGTGGAGAAGACAGACTAAACCTCAAAGATGCTGGTCCGTTTGATATTTATACCAAACGTCCACGCTGCCTCCTCCCTGAGCTTTCGGCTTTTAATTCCATGCAAATCTGGTGACACTGGCTTGTTGCTCAGCGGGCTGCACGGCGGGCTCCCGCCTCCGTGCGGTGCTTGAAGTCGGGGTGTGGGGAGTCTCCGTAAGAAGCCACATCTGCTGGAGGGGAAATGGGAGTGTCTGTTCCCCCACGTGTGGCCACTTCGCCTCCCCTCTGCAGGGAGAAGCCGCCCACAGCCAGAGCTCCAGTTCCTCACCTGCACTCGGCACCACGGGGACACATTTCCAGACCCGTCTGCCTGGGGTGGCTAACTGAGCGATCTCCCTCTCCATCTCGAGCTGTACTTACTGTTCACTGCATCTAATCTAGGCCTACGCTACATTTATATCGCTATCTAATCTATAGCATGGATACCTCATAGTGTGGATATTACACATAGATGCATTACACTATACACAATATAACATATATATACATCAGAAATGACAAAAATTACAGCGCCTGGGTGGCTCGGGCAGTTACGCGCCTGCCTTTGGCTCAGGTCATGAGCCCGGGGTCCTGGGACTGAGTCCCACATCGGCTCCCTGCTCAGCGGGGAGTCTGCTTCTCCCTCTGCCTGCTGCTCCTCTGGTTTGTACACTTCCTCTCTCTCTCTGACAAATAAATAAAATCTTAAAAAAAAAAAAGAAATGACATAAATTGGATAGAGATTACAGCTAAATGGATTGTGGAATTACACTTTTCTAATATATATATTACACCTGATAGATAATATATCCGTTATAATGTATACATTGTACATTACATAATTAGATAACTATAGGTCTACAATCCTATTTCTATCTGCATACCTAGCTCTTATCTTTAGATCTAATCACTATATTTCATCTCCATCTCAGCAACAAAGCAATAAAGGAGATGGTATTTCTAATTCAGGAACTACCACTCACTGTGTTACTTTTAAAAGGGAGCTTGGTCTCTCTGGGCCTTCCAGTTGGCTCATCTGAAAAAATGGGCTAAGATTAGCACCTGCCTCATGGGGTTACTTGATAAAGGAAGGCTAGAAGGCCTGGTTCAAATCCTGGCTGCTCCACCTGTTAGCTACTGGACACGTATCTCACCCTCTTTGTGCCTCAGTGTGTCTGGAAAATGGGGATGACATTAACACTTCCCATACGGGACACTTGTAAAATCTGTATAAGCAAATCTATGCCGAGAGACTACTTAGAAGAGTGCCTAGCACATACTCCAAGTGCGTAATGAATGTTCGCTAAAAATGCTAGATTTACAAATACATGTACAATGTACAGCTCCCCGCTCGTAGTAAACGTATATTCAATGTGTGTTAGTCACTGTTGACAAGAGTCATGATTTTAAGTGTTCTCAAGTGGAGGGCCAAACTCAAACCTTCAACACCTTGGGCAAAGTTAACTCCCACCAAGAAGAGAGGGACAGTGATCTCAACACAATCTATTTTTCGCAACGGTACATGTGGCTGGGCTTTGGGGAACTTGCTGGCTATTTGTGGAATGTTGCATCACATCGTTTACCCTGAGTCACACAGACTAGAAAGGCGCCCAGGGCCAGAGGACCACAAATCCACCCTGAGAATGTTTCCATTGTCTGGGTCCAGCCTCCCTGCCTTTGCCCAGGCAGTGGTCCAGCTGGTCACGTCCCTGCTCCAACCACCACCGGGGCTGATGAGAGACCCAGCAAGCCAGAGCCAGAGGGAAAGATCTAGTAGAGGGACTCGGCCTGTCTCAAAACCAGCCTTGTCTGCTCCAGAGAGGTTCTGCACCAACTCCCCCCCCCCCCCCAAAGGAGGCTAGTGGGAGGAAAGCAGATGGGCTGAGAAGCAATTTGGTCTCGCCGTCCTCTCAACAGATGCTGGGCACCATAAGAATTAATGGGCTGGAGACTCAGGTAAGAGCCATTCAAAAGCTCCCTGATTACTCCAAAAACCGCTCTCCACGGAGGAAAAGGTTAATCGAAGCCCAGAGCTGGAAGAGAGGCAAGTCGACGGCAATTGCTTTCATCCCGGGAGTGGGGGAAAGAGCTTCGGGGGAGACAAGTTTGCACAGAGGAGGCTGTGGTCTGCCTGGGAAAGAGGAACCAAGGCCTCAAAATCAAGTTATTTGCAAAGCCTGCTCCATCGGGTCCAGGGGCCTTGGCCAGTCCCTCTCTGAACCGGAGCCAAGTGCTGCATTTTCATCCTTTTCTCAACACTGCACATTCTCTGCACTGTTGAGCCATAAATCTCTCAGGAAACCATCTCTGAGAGGTGTTTTCTCCTTTACCTACGCTGTGCACACGCTCACACATGTCGTGAGGCGTGTACTCGGTCACTATCGACACAGACCCAGGGACTCTGGGGGATGAACGTGTGACGGCTGGAGCCTGGGGCGGGCCAAGTCTGATATTCACCAGAGAGGGGGACGTCTGAACACAAGCAAGACAATACACTTTTCTACGCAGTCACAACTCCATGGCTGGGGTCATCTTCGTGAAATGAGCTGTCCGCAGAGCAGACAGGGGTGCACCAGGGTATCTCGCCCTAGGCACTACGGACATTTGGGGGCAGGTCACTCTTTCTTGGGTATTTTTAGGGGGTTGAGAGGCAGCCCTGACCTCCTAGATGCCCATGGCACTGCCCCGCCCCCAAGTCATAACAAAAATGTTGCAAGACATTGCCAAATGTCCCATGGGCAGGGCTGGTGAATGGAACCCCAGGTGCGAGCCGCTGGTTCTGTCTGAGGTTTTAGCGCGGCAGAACGTGAGCCAGCTAATTAGCTAAGGATAATTATTAGCCAGATTTCTCACATAAGACTCCATTATCAGCACCGCATTAGAAGCTCCAAAGTTCCTTTGACCCTGGCGACGTGCACCGGACACCTGTTTGACGGCCGGTTCCAGGTGTGAGCGCCTTTCCCCTCCCCCACCAGCCTTCCCACTCCTGCCAGTCTTCTCCCTTCACCCTGGCCTGATGAGGGAATTCCTTATCCATCTTGACGTGCTAACGACATGAAGGCACTGGAGGAGCTCAAAGGAGCTGGCGGTTTAATTGACTCTAAGGGAAACTGGAATTATTTTTATAGGAACCCAGACATAATACGCAAAATGTTCCAAAAGCTAGCACTGCAGTCTCTGTCCCAGTAACGCTTTCTCAACTGTAGGCTCTCAGCTCCTGTGCTTGAACCTCACCTCCCTGAACAAGCTTCTCTGCGGTGCCCAACCGCCCCTGCTTATGAACCTCTCTGTCCTATTTCTGGTCACTTCTTACTCCCTGAAATTATTTGTTCAGAAATTCGCGGACTCCCACAACCAGAACGGACCCTCCATGGGCAGGACCTTCTGTCCTGTCCACTGCTGCATCTTTAGCATCTAGCATAAGGCCTGGCCTCCTCCTGGCCCCAGAACTATTGGAGTAAGCAAATGGATGAAAGAATCTGCATAGGCATAATTTCTAAAGTATTCATTTCCTTCCACCCACTCTCATTTTCTTCTTGAGCGTCACTCACCCTCCTCATGGTCCCACCATCATCTTTAAAAAAAGTGAATATAGTTACCTCCCTCCTCTTAAACTCCCAGTTAGTTGATCAAAGTCATTCAAGTACCTGGTTGGTCGGTGAATACTGAGCCATCAGGAGTTCTCCTCCTGATGCCCTCCATCTTGAGGTCCTGAGAGTAATCTCCATGTAAACAAAGGCATGTTCCCTTCTAAGCACAGCCAACTTCACAAATACCCAGATTGACAAATCTTTGCTCTAAGAGTTCCTTCATTACAACTCCCAGGGTATCTGTATTTGAGTAGAGGCTATTAACTAATTGACAGTGAAGCTGTTGGGGTGGGGGGGTCGGGGGGGTGGAGGGATAAGGCAGGCAGAGAGGCTAAAATTAAATGACAAGAGACCTTGCCAAATTGGAGTGGATTCAGAAATGATAAACCATCTTGGGGATCAATGAGAAGAGAGAATCAAATAACGAGCATTTAAATTTATCAAAACACTATTGATGCGCAGGGAGAGGTTTCATCTTTGTTTTAAAATAAATTTTCTACGGGCTCCGCTGCTTAAACCATTTTATCCACAAGCCTCGTGGCAACCTATCTGTCAAAGAATTACTCACTGTGTGAAACATTATATCTATTTATCTATGTATCTGCTCACCTATCATCCATCTGTCTCTCCGCCTATTTATCTAAGCACCTCTGGGGATATTTGTGCAAAGCATCCATCTATCTATCTAGACCTTGGGTTGCATACATCAAGCCCCTTCTTCCAGCTTGGCCTGAGCTATTTCAAATCTACTAGTCAAGGCAACTTTTTTTCCGGGAAGAACAAGAAGTTGAGAAGATCAATTCTGGGATCTTCTGACCCGGAGTTTGATAGTCCCCAATGCTCTGAGCTTCCAGGGTTACACTGGGCAAGCTACTTAACCTCTCCGACTCTTCGGTTCCTCATCTGGAAAGTCGGTATCATGAGAACACCTACTGAAGGGGGCATCTGGGGATCAGCAGGAGCTAGTTCTTGGCAACAGGAAACCTCAGTGCCAGCAGGGGGGCGGGGGCAATCATGGGGATGCCGCTAACCGCATTCCAACTCCTTTCACACTTGCTTTTTCATTTCTCCGTCCGGATTCCTGGGTAACCAGCATCTGGAGACGGGGGTGGGGGGGGTGGGGAAGCATTCACCACTGCAAGTCGGGGCTGCCCGGGTACACCCCAGGGGGAGCCTCCTGAGGGAAAGCTGACACCAGGGATTTAAACCTTCCCAGGCGTCCTCATTCTACTCCTCTGGCCATTAAGCAGAGCGGGGCCTGCTGATGCTAACAGATGCAGCGGTCTGCCATGCTGCAGCCGAAGAGCGGCAGAGGAGGCCTCAGCAGCTCAGCCGCCTATCTCCCCGACCTGTGCGCAGCTGCCCGAGCACAGATCCACCGAGGAGCGCATGAGGACCCCGCGCGTGCACGCAGGGAAGGGGCCCTGGGCAGCCCGATGCTCGTGCATGGGCTGAGCCACGGACGCGTGATGTACGGACACCGCTCGCAGTGAGCTCTGAAAGGCAGCCCCCCTCCGTGGCACCTGTGCCCCAGGACGGAGCGGCTAACACCTTTCTCAGGAGCAAAGGGGGCTGGGGGGCGGGGAGAGAAGCGGGAGCGGACCCAGGCCTACCCCCGCCTACCTCTGCGTGGCTGGGTTTGCCAAGCTCGGCCACAGCTGCTGTCTTGCTCATGCCATATGGGTAGTATCTGGGGCACCACTTTCTGCCAGAAAACTCATCCACGCCCCTCTGGTCTGACCCGCCCGCAGGCTGAACAGGGTCCCCTCGTAAGTCCCGGGATGGACCAGAGCGGGGCGGGGGGGGGGCGGTGACGCACACAGAGTGAGCTCTGGCCACGGGCTTGTGCCGACGGTGACAGAAAAACATTACTACTTTGGTTGGGTTCCAAAGTCTCTTTCACACAGGAAGTTAGAACTCGGCAAAGACAACAACAGCCCTCGGCTCCCTGGAGACCAAGGGCCAGATGAGGCTGACCGAGTGGTGTGAAGACAAAGTGAGTCATCCCCCGATGGCCTGGCACCAACGCAGGAGGCGCAACGCATGCCACGGGCAGCTGTGCATGAGGGTGGACCCCCTCGGGCTACCGGGTGCAACTCTAAGAGAGGCCCCTGTGTGGGGGCGAGCTGTCCCCCTCACAGCATGCTCGCCAAAGCCATCGGCATGTGACTGTCCTTTCCTGGGGAGCTTTTGAAGAGCTGACTGGATGTTTTCCACAGTGAAGAATACAAGAGGGCCAAGAACAGAACTATTTGGGGTGCGGCCGGTCTGCCCTGAGAGAGAAGATTTGGCTTCCAGGATTGTGGACATAGACCATGTGCCCACAGGCTCTCCTGCGCCTACCAGCTTTTCCTCAGGGGAAGGACTGATGATGAAGAGGAGAGAGGCCATCCTTTGAAAGCACACCTGGAAGTTCTCTGGCAATCCACTGAAGAGGCTGGGGCGGGGCGGGTTTTCCAAAGTGCGGCAGACGCGCCCCTGGGAATGCATGCAGATGATTTGGGGGCCACTCAAAAGGAACTTTTCCATGTTGCTAGTTTCACATTTTACAATTGTGCCAAAAAAAAAAAAAATTGAACTAATATGTGATTTCATGCTGGTGATTTCACCATTATCATTCCTTGGGACAGTGTTTCACATCCCTGACAATGGTGACATTCTGGGCCAGGTCATTTGCTGTTGAGCTTGGGGGCGGGGGGGGGGGCTGGCCAGTGCACTGTGCAACAGTTAGGACCATCCCTGGTGTCCGCCCACCAGATGCCAGGAGGAAGCTCCCCACCTCAAGGTCAGAGAACTAAAAATGTCTTCAGGCATCATCAAATGTCCTCCAGAGATCCAAGAGAGCCTTGCTGGGGCACCACGAGCTGGGGATGAGCCCACTTATGACAGTTAAGTAAGATGATTTAAGGAAAATCTATTTTTAGGTGACTTGGAACAAGTGTGATTTCCATAAGGCAAACGTGGCTAAGGGGGTAGGTGGGCGGCAGAAGTTGGGGTAAGAAGAGACCAGAAGATGGCCAGACAGGAGGAGACATCTGGGTCCGCATCCCCCCTCAGAGCCACGCCCACTGCTCTTTCCTGCCCCCTCCCTTGTCTGGTCATCCCTGAAGCTGACGGAAAGAAATGTGCGTGCAGGAGAAAATGAGAAGGCGGAAGACTCCCCTTTTCCCACCATGTGTGGTCTTCCTGCGCAAGGAAGGAGAAGCAGGGCGGGTTTGCTCTTCCCCTTGGGTAGACTGAGGCAGAGACACTGGTGAGAGGACAAGGACCCACGGAGGAGGCTGGAGAGTGACACAGCAGGTGGTCCTTGCTAGACGACACCAGAAACAGCCGCAGAGCTGCCCTTCAGCCTTGAAATGTTCACACAGGCTTGCCTGTCCTGGACACTCAAATGCTGTCAGCTGTGGGGCTCTGGATGGCCTCCATCCTGTCTCCTCTCTTTACTGTGTGATAACCCACAGAGCCGAGGAAATAATGGATCCAAAGGGACCTCGCCTTCAAGCCCAGGTGGACAGGCAACAGTGTGCTGGGTTCGAAAGCTACCTCACCAGCACTGCGTCCATATTGATGACTCTACAGACACCAATTTCTGCTGTTCTCACCACAACCCTGCAAGGCAGGCACCACTCTCGTGGTAATGTTCCAGATGCGAAGAGGGCGGCTGAGAGGCTAGGTCGTGTTTCAGGGCCAGAACATGGGTATGCAGACACCCGGGTACACGCGTGCGTGTGCACCCACATACAATCAGCTCGTGTGTGTGCCCACATGTGAATGTGGGCACCCATCCTAACAGGGGGGATAGCTTGATGTGCCCATCCAGTCTGAGTCAAGGAGCCAAAAGGCTGCCCCAAGACTCCTGGGGAGCTGGTACAGAGGTAAGTGACAAAGGCCATGGGAAGGTACTGACCTGGGCCTCCAGGGTGATCGGGGGACTTGGATGAGGATCCTGTGGGAAGAGAGGAGAAAACACATGTGAGCAATGGGCAAAACTGAACCTACCAACCCAGCACCACTTTTCCAACAAAGTGAGATCTCTTCCATGTTGTACTGTCTCCCCCATTCCATGACTCATGAGCTTGGCCCATCCCCAGTCTCCCCCTAACTTCCTCCCACACCCTGATGATTAAGGAGTCTCAAGGAGGCTCAAGTTTTTCATTAAGAGGCTAAGGGGACGCCTGCATGGAGATCACGCACAATGACCAAAGGTAAGGAAACAGGAAAGAAAGCATGCTCTCCATTATCTCCAAGTGTGCTCACATCCTCCACAAGAAGGAGAGGATGGATCTGTAAGAGGATTAGAGATGAACCTGAAAGAATAGAGAGTCCCGATTAGGGGCAAGGCCACCAATTTGTGTCTGGTCTTGGAAAAAATGAGGGAAGGAAAAGAGAGAAAAAGAGCTTAATTCCTAGTTTTCTAGCACATTCCAATGGGCTGGGGAAGAGGCTTTTCAGGATAGAGAAGGCCAGAGAAAAGTCCTATTCATTCACTCTCCACAAAAGCCAATTGACTGGAAATGCATGGTGGTAATGTTGCGGGTCATTAAACATGAACTCCTTAGATGGGGAGCAGAGTGGGTAGAGAGGAGGAAGGGATGGGTAGAAAGGAGGTAGTGGTTTTCAGCACCGGGTTTCCAAGGAAAACAGGAAACTCAGCACATAAAGGCTATTTTTTCTGCACCCTGTCCGCTCTGAACTGAACCACCTTGGATTCATGGTTCTGGGAAAGCAACCTCAAGTTGCCTCTTACAGAGAATGGGCATGATTTTGGGGCCCTGACAGCAAGCTCGGGTTGGAAGCTTTGCTTTATGCAAGCTGATTTTCCAACACCAGCTTCTAGGAAGCCATGCAAGTGAGCCCCCCTGGCCTACGTGTGAACAAGAAGGAAGTGTAGGAATCGCGCTGTGTTTGTCCGTCTGCGGTCTGACTTATTTCACTCAGCATAATATCCTCAAGGTTCATCCGTGTGGTCACAGACGGCAGGATCCCTTTCTTTTTTTAAGGCCGAATAACATTCCATTGTGTGCAAATGCCACATCTTCCTGATCCATCCATCTGTCCACGGACATGTAAGTCGTTTCCTTATCTTGGCTCTTGTATGGCTTCAATGGACATGGGAGGGCAAATGTCATGATTCCACTTACATGAAGAATCTAGAATCATCAAACTCATCAAACTAGAAGCAGAGAGTGGAAGGGTGATTGTTGGGGGCTGGGGGAGAGGGAATGGGGATTTGCTATTCAGCATGGGCGAAGTTTCAGTCATGCAGAATCAATCAACTCTAGAGTTCAGCTGAACGACATTGTTGCTGTAGTTAACAACACCGTAACGTACGCACAAAATTTTGCTAAAAGGGTAGATCTCATGTTAAGTGTTCTCAGCACATTAAAAAAAAAAAAAAAAAGGAAGTGTAGCAAAATCGGAACACTTTAAACTCCTACCCTAAGTGAACAGCCAGCTCACTTTCTTGATGACTCCTCTGTGGTATCTTTATAATGATGCCAAAGTCATTCCGAGCTCAAGATGAGGAGTTCCTCTCCCCTGATTCCAGTTCTGAATCTAGCTCCTAGCAGTTCTCCACTGCTACAGCTCCAAAGCTTACTGCCAGGAGAACATCTAATTCTGATTTTCATACCCAGGCATGGAATATTCCTCAGACCCAGGAATATATGGACATGGCAGCCCTGGACCTGAAAGGAACTTGGAGAAGTCTTGAAGAGAACATTGTAGGCTTCTCTCTTCAAACCTATTAGCTCCTTCCCAAGGCCAAAGAAGTGGGAGCTTTATGGTGAGAACTTTCACTGTGCCATTCAAACGAGCTGGCTCGTTGTTTTCGCCCTTCTTCATGGAGCCCACTCTAGTCGCCTCTTCACCCTCCCATGCAGGGATGGAGGCTCAGCCCTGCTCTCCCAGCTTCCTTGCGACGAGCAAGCATACTGGACAGGGCCCACTTTTGTCTTTGGGAGGCAAGGCCGTCCTCCCTGGTCTGTGAGGTCTTCAGCTCCCAGCTAGTCTGTGCGTCTGTCTCTCTGGCCTTTCAGATTCATCCAGATGTGGCCACAAGAGAAGAAGCTTCCTCTCAGACTCAAACAGGAGTCTTATTCGCAAAGCCGGGTCCTAAGGAGCACTGCACTGGGGTGTTGGGTGTGCGCCCAAATCGAGTACGCCGCACTTCACAGCCGTTTGGCTATTGCTTAGGGCTTAATGCTTCACTGCTCAAAATCCTGAAGGAGTAGAGAGGGGAGACTGCCATCCTGAACCCCTAAGAACAACTTCATGGGAAAGACCGTCGTCCTTGGAAACAACAGAAAACTGTCAACTGTGTTGACAAAACCCAGAGCCTGATCCCGAGGTATAATAAAGCACCAAGCCTTTATTTGGTATTCCAAGATCAGAAGCCCTGCTGGCACATGGTCAAGGGCCCAATCGTATGTATTTAGCATGTTACTGACCTAGCCAGGAAGAAGACAGAGTATTCCAAGTGGCCATGTCCTTACCACTCGGGGCTCACTTGCCAACAGTGTTGCCCCTCTCCCTCTGTGCACAGCTCAGAATAGAAGACTCTCCCTACAGAGGTTCCATCCAGAAGATTCCAGGTATGACTATATATATCTGTGAGGTCTCACTTTCAGCAACATCCTCCTTAATTGGAAAGGCTAACGAAGTGGAACCGGGTCAATGATGCTGTCTGCCTAATCCATCGTGTCTGTCTAAACTGGGACTCTGGTTTACAGTAGAGTAAATTCCTGCCTGTCAGGGGGAAGGCTCCTGGAGACCAAGGGGGAATTTGCAACATGCTCAGATGCTGCAGAGTGCTCACGGAATCTTAATGCAGGTACTGGAAGCTACGGAACTGCCTTAAGCAAGGAAAGCTCTTTCGTATCATCTATTGCAATGACTCAATGGGGGAAGTCAAATAGGGAACTAGGTAGACTGACTTAGTGGCTTGCATTTTTCACCACTCCCTATAGCCACGCCCTCTGGTCATAGGACTCTGCATTTCTTTGCAGAGGTTCTTCCCCAACCCTTGACCTTGGGCTTGCCCATATGATCCGCTTTGTCCAAGGGGGCAGTTAGCAAATGGGACAGAAACAGAAGCTTGAAATACACTTGCGGGATTGAGCGGGATCTCTGGTGTTTCTGCCATCATCACAAGAAGAAGATGCTGCAGGTAGCCTGCTTATTCAAGGAGGAGGGGACACACATGGAACAGAGCTATACCAAACCTGCGGCTTGAAGCACAGCCCAGCCTTGATCAGCCAACCTTCAGACACATACAGAATAGAGGCTTGTTGTTTCAAGCCGTTGAGTTTCAGGGTGATTTGTTCTGCAGCCAGTACTGTGGCAGTAACTGATACACTTTCTAAAGACTGACCTTCAGAGAACCCCACATAATGTACAAACCCTCCAGCCTTGGAAACAAAAGGATACATACTCTCCTTCGGCCTGCCAATAGACCTCAAGAACCTGACATAGCTACAGTGTGTAACTAGGATTTAGAACCTACTATGTGCCACACTCCACGGGAGCTGTATATTATAGCAAGGAAAAAACTCAACCACTAAGATCCTATACTATATATGAGTTAGCTTTTACCCCTCCTCGCCAGATGTACTGGTCCTTCTGAATTTCTTTAAATGCCATTATAACAACGGTAATGGAAATGATGGCTCGGAGTCCTCTCACCCCAAGATGAAGAGAGTTTTCATTCCTCCGGTTCATTCTCAACTTTATCCCATGGGCATTATTGCTTGACCAAGGTTTGCAACAGTCATGAATACTAGCAATAACTAGTAATGTACTATGCTACTGATTAAGTGATGGCTAATAACTTAAGTTCTTACCATGATCCAGGCACCGGCTTGACCTCACACATGTATCATTCCTTTGACCCCTTGTAACAACCCTGTTAGATAGATACTACCCTTATTCTCATTATAGAAATGGGGAAACTGAGGACCAGAGAGACTGAGTAACCTGCGTGCTGAAGCCTGGACTGGAGCCCAGCGCCCTGCGCTTGAGATGCGTGTGCTGCACTATTTTAGAGTAGCTCTACTGGAGAACACAAGTCCAGCCCAGACAGAGTAATCTTGCAGCCCGGAGAGGGTTACTACAAGGAAGGACACTCACGGCAAATCAGCAACAGCACCTTAACTACGAGAATCCTTTCTAAAAAAGGCAGCAGACATGGCTGATAGAAATTACCACACGTGCCAGGGCTAAAAACAAAACACAGCCACCTCGCCACAGCAAGGTACCAAATCCATCCACACCTATTTACGGAATCCTGACTCAGCCACTAGCACTATGCCTGGTGGGCACCTGGAGGGTGCCAGAAAGGAGTTTAAAGTGACTCTGTGTACACTCCTATTCCCAAAGCTAACTGTTTAAATAATAGGCAGGAGTCTGATTACAGATCCCAGAGAAATGAAACTTGTTGACACCTCACGAGTCTTGCTTGTAAGACCAGGAAGCCAGGCCCAAATATTTGTGAGCCCATCGAGGCCAAAAGCCTCATTTTAACAAGCAATGAAGCTTTCGTAAACAAAAGAGAGAGGGAAGCAGGAATTTCAGTATCGTTCCATGCACATATCAAACATTTTTGGCTTCCCTGGTCGGTGCTGAGCCCCGAGCTTGGCCTCAGCCGCTGAAAGGGGTGTTCTCTTCCTGCACTTTGAAGATCTCATACGATAGTGTGTGCTGCTGGGTGGTAAGCGATGGCTTTGATGGGGAGGGGACAATCCTGCAACTCAAATCTTCAGAGCCAGACTTCCCCATTGGGCCCATCAAGTCAGCAGACAGACCACAGGCCCGACGGTCCAACTGCCGCACGGACGTGCGCAGGAGGACGCTTCAGAAGGCCGGCGTGGCCCCCACTCCTGGAAAGCCCTCTGATGGGCTCTACAGAAGTAGAAGCTTCCCCCATCAGGAGACTGTGCCTGACTCTCAGTCACCATCAAACACCAGGTGCCTCGGGAAATGCAAGGAGCTCTTTATGGGATCTGAGATGTTAAGAAACAAGATCTCACCAACAGCATTCCTGCCTACTGTGGACCACCGAAGGAAGACCGCCAGGTGGAAGCTGAGTTTGGATGCCAAGCCAGGGACCTAAACAGATGCTGGCACTTGTATTAAAAGACCAGTGGGAGGCCTAGAAAGATCACGCAGAGGGAAACAGTGTAGGTTTGGGGTCAGACCCTGGGTTGAAATCATGTGTAACCCCTGTATTAGTCAGCATGGGCTGCCGTAACAAAAAGTACCCCAGACTGGGTCACTGACGGGACAGAAATGTATTTTTCTGTACTTCTGGAGTCCAGAAGTCTATGATCAAGGTGTCAGTGGAGTTGCTGTCCGCCGGGGCCTTTCTCTGTGGCTTGCAAATGACCACATTCTTTCTCAGTATGTTTTCACATGGTCTTTCCTCTGTGCCTGAGCATCTCTGGTGTCTCCTTGGTGTCCAACTCTTTCTTATGAAGACACCAGTCAGATTGGATCAGGACCCACCCTACAGGCCTCATATTAACTTCATCCCCTCTGTAAAGGCCTGTCCCCAAACATAGTCACATTCGGAGGTGCTGGGTTTGGAATGTAGCGGATTGACAACCCCTTGGTAGACCTGTGACCTCAGGCAAGCTTCTTAGCTTCCATGAGCTCTACTTTTCTCATCCACACAATGTGAACAGGTGGGACCATATTCTCCAACAGAGCTACCACAAGAGAGTATAGAATTTACTATCTAGGACTTTTTTTCCAAGTTAAAAGAGGCACTAATAAATAATGACACTACCTTAACACGTGGAAATTTGGACTGTGTCACGCAGACCCAGATACAGAGTCCCCTCCTCATCTTGAAAATGGGATACTACTGGGGCACCTGGGTGGTTCAGTGGGTTAAGTGTCTGCCTTCAGCTCAGGTCATGATCTTAGGGTCCTGAGATCGAGCCCCGCATTGGGCTCCTATTTCACCAGGGAGCCTGCTTCTCCCTCTGCCACTCCTCCTGCTTGTGCTCTCTCTCTCTCTCCCTCTCTCCTTCTCTCTCTGCCAAACGAATAAATAAAATCTTTAGAAAAAAATAAAAAGAAAATGGGATACCATTGACATCATGGGTCACCCTCAATGGTAAACAAAGCCAGGTATTTTAAAAGTCTGGTGCATGATTACACGCTCAAAAATCATCTTCCCTTTGTTTTCTTCTTCCAGGCTTTTGAAGGCTAAGACATACCTTTCCGCACCCAACCGACTAAACCGCAATTTTTCTCAACGGCCAGTTATTGTGGATGCCAGCTGCACCAATCCCAGCGACAGCAGTGAAACAGGGAAATGTAGCTATTTCGTTGTCTGGGCATACTTGGTGCCAAGCACATGAAATCCTTGCAACTCTGCCAAGGAAGGAATCACGCTCCCCATTTTACAGATCAGATGAACTGAAGCTCGGGGGGAGAATCTGCTCAAAAACACAGGTCCTGAGAAGGGATGGAGCCAAGACTGGTGCTTAGGTTCAGAAGTTGCCAGAAACTGGCACCCGAACCAATATCCTGGTGTTTCCAAAAGCATGAACTCAGCGAATCGCGATCTCCGGGCAAGGAGCCAAAGAATCTGCATTTTTATTAAACGACCTTGGGGGAATCTTCTGTATACTGAAGCTTGAGAAACCCTGTACTGGGGCACGAGTAACACAAGACGGAAAGCATCCAAGCTGACAGACAGCCCATGAGAAACCAGGAATAGGACTTCTCCCCTCTGGTGCCCAGCCAGCCACCAAGGGTCTGAGCCATGCACGCAGCTCTGGTGCTCACACTCTGCATCCCCCAAGAAACGTCCATCATGGTGTGTCACTCCCTGGACTGCTAGAACAGCTGGGTGGCTTAAATACCACAGAAATTTATTTCTCATAGTCCCGGAGGCCAGGAAGTCCAAGGTCAAGGTGCCAGGACATTCAGTGTCTGGTTCATAGACCACTTTTTCCTTGCTGTGCCTTCACTTAGAAGAATGGGTGAGGGCGCCTGGGTGGCTCAGTGGGTTAAAGCCTCTGCTTTCGGCTCAGGTCATGATCTCAGGGTCCTGGGATCGAGGCCCGCATCGGGCTCTCTGCTCAGCAGGGAGCCTGCTTCCCCCTCTCTCTCTGCCTGCCTCTCTGCCTCCTTGTGATCTCTCTCCCGCTGTGAAATAAATAAATAAAAAATCTAAAAAAAAAAAAAAAAAAAAAAAAAAAGAAGAATGGGTGAGGGAGCTCTCCAGTGTCCTTTCCAAAATGGTGCTTGTCACTTTCTTGAGAGCTCTGCCCTCAGGAGCTCATCACCCATCTCCTAATACCATCACCTTGGGGGGTTAGGATTTCAACATGTGAACTTGGTGGTGGGTGGGGGCGGCACACCATTCAGCCCACAGTGGGATACAGGGTATTTTCTGCTCCTTCCCTTCTTCCCACGTATATGGTGATGTTCTCCCTCCTGCCCGAGAAACCCTATCAGGCTCCCTCTTCTTTCTAGTGACCCCTCCCCAGAGATATGTGGCTCCTTTCAACGCCTTCTCAGGGTCTAGATACAGCCATCAAGGTGCTTGCAACAACGGGGCTTTTTCTCGAGATGTCGCTCTGGGATTCCACAATGAGCTTATCTCCTGTGTCAGTGGCTTCTGGGATGAAGGCAGGGCACGTGCATGGCAGGTGGCGCTGGTCGACGAGGGAGGGATGCCGACAGCACAGAAGTCCCCTTGTTCTTTGAGAAAGGTTGCGTTTCGAATGCAAACGCCAGCCAGAATCACAGTGCTCACCTTGTTGGAAAATGCCAACTCATCTTTCAGTAAGACTGGGAGGAAAACAGAAACCTCACTGACAGGTCAAGGGCACACTCACCGCTTTATCGATACGGCGGCAGATTGAGTCAGGCCCTTAAAACCAGGGGTGGGGGTTGGGGGGGGATTTCCTAGCTCTGTCATCTGTCTCTGGTTTTCAAAGTCTTCAACATTTAATGGGCCTCTTTGCTACTCCACATTCCCTCCACTTTTTTTAGCCTACTCCCCAGAACTGAGCGACGGAACCTCAAGATAAAGTTTGGTCCCTTAGAAATTGGTCCATCACCCACGGCCTTGGAAGATTCAAGAAGCCACCGGAGCATGGAAATGCGGGAATGATTTTAATGCTTCTCCAGGCTGGCGTGTGCATCTTTGAAAACAAACGGCTACCAAAAATCTCAGCCACTGTACGTAACACTCTGTTCTGTGTGAGCCTCAAGAGGTTCTGTGATTCTTTGCAAAGCACACAGAATTACGATTCCTGGAACTACAAGGTTTTGAATACACCTACCTGAAAGATGAGAAGCTTGTGGTCTAAAGTGTTAAGATGGGGTGGCCTCTGGAGAATTCATGCTGGGTGATATTTTAGGGCCTATAACATTGATCAAAGATTTGAAATTGTTGCCAAGGTCGTAACCAGGATACTTCACATACAACCCAGATTTCTCACTTCTCTTTTTAAAAACGAGAGATTTAGCAACACGGGACATGCATTCCTCTAAGAGAGCAAGGTTCCCGGCGGAATGGCTGCTGTCTGGTCCCTGTAAGCAACGGTGCCTATCACCCTCCACTGATCAACGCCATTCACCCAGGATCGCATGGCTGATCAGCACCAACAAAAATCAGAAGAGTAGCTAACACTGTGGCTCATAGTGAAAGCAAGACAGGATCCTAAGTGGGTTTTAAGAACGAGCTCATTTAAACCTCTTAACAATGTAGGTATGACTAGCTCCATTTTACAGATGGTTTGACAGGCTCAGAGGTGAAAGTAACTTGCTCAAAGAAAGTCACTTGTTAGTAAGCAGCAGAGCCAGGATTTAGACCAGGCAGCCCAGCTCCCAAGGCTACCCTTTTGGACCATGAAGTTATACTGTTTTCCAGGAGTACAACCATATTGTGAATTGGAATCACTAAACCAGCGTTCATGGTTCTAGGAGTAGCTCACAGTTCTAGGAGTAGCTCACGCTAAGAAGCCTTATGGAGCAGAGAACTGGATCGCATGCTCCTCAAACCAGATCTTCCTATTTCCTTGCTGGGGGTCTTCAGGCTAATTCCTTAACTTGACACAATAATCTTAAGGTTAACCAACTCAGATGGACAATGTGAAGACTGACTCGGATGGTAGAGCACAGCCTGCTCAGTCCTGGTGTAGGGTGGGCGAGCCACAAAGGTCAGTTCCTCTTGGAGGGCAATGACTATCACTCTGTAGTGTTCTGCTTTTTTTCAGAGCTCAAAGGCATTTCAGACCAGAAACAAGACATGCCACATGCCAAGATAAATCTGAGAAACACAACCTCCACCCAACACAGCTGGGCAAGAAGTGCTGGTAGATCCCTTCCAGGGTTCCACATCCTTTTGAAGCTGGCCCCCTGGGCTCCCCATGGACGTAAGCCTTCCTCAAAGCTGGGAACACAAGCTGCATCCCCAGCTCAGCCCAATAATTAGCTTTTCCCCAGGCACAGGTTGTGGCATCTACCAATTTTGCACCCACTTGCTCTGGTCACCAAACTGGCAGGCGGCTCACTGGAACCAATGCTGTCAAGTATCCTACAGACACTGTCCAGGGTTCCAAAGACACTAGGTTTTGTTCTACAGTTTCTGGAGCTAATGGGGGTGGGGGGGGTGTCCCACGGGGAAACTGTTTAGATTTGAGACCCAGAATCTAAGAAGAGACTTACAGGTACAGGATAGGTGAACAGCAACTTCCTACATGGTGCCCAAGGTGGAGATCACCACGCAAGTTCTTGGCCTCAAAGTCTCACTACAGCCCTATGAGCAGACATTACCAATAGATACCCACTCCTAAGAGATGAAACTTATTTCTGTCCCTGACCTCAATCAAACCCTTCACTTTCTGGTGAGGAGTAGGAGATCAGTGATGGAACGTGAATTTCCTAAGGGCCACATGCAGTTTCTATCAAAACCTGGTCCAAACCCAAGGTTCTTGGTACCAAATCCTGGGTTCATCCCTTTTTGCCAAAATAAATTTCTAAGCATGTCCGGCCTGCCTTTTCTTGTCTCTTCTTCCCCTCCCTCTTACAAGAGCCTCTAACCAGGACATCTTTTGTTCAAAGGAGAGCATATCCCAGCTCTGGGAAAACTGATTCAGCAGTGTGCCTCGGGTCTGGAGCATTTCCAAGAGGCCACACACAGACCTGCTGATTCAAGCCAGGAGGGGAAACCAATCCCAGGATGCTGGGCACGCAGTGGTGAAGGGGAGAGGTTCGTCACGGTTGCAGAAAGCGATGGCCTCAGCTCCGGGCTATGCCTCAGAATAGGGGAGCCTCCTTCCTAGACTGGAAGAGATGGCTGGCAGGTGAACGTGCAGGGGACAGACGGGCAGAGGGTTCCTACAGTGAGAGTCAAAGTCAAAGTCAGGAGGTTTCAGGGAGAGAGACTCAGTGCCTCCTTCCTGCCTCCTGGCCTTCTCCTCAGCTTCTCAATGATCACGATGGTGGGGATGACAATGACAGAACCAATGACGATGGCCATTAAGCTACCTATCATGAAAATCCTTATGAAGCACCACACTTAGCAATTCATTATTTCAATAAATCCACATCCCATCCTCATGGGGTGGCTACTACGGGATGGCCATGGAGTCTGGAAATACAGATGATTTTATATTGTGCTCTTACCTTTGGGAGATGCCCTTGATGACAATGTATTTGCCTCTGTTTCCAGACTACGGACACCCAGTAGTGCTGCTGCTAATTTATAGAGGAGAAAAGAGAGGCTCAGGAAGGTAATAAGACTTGCCCAGAAGCCACAGAGACAGGCCCAGTAAACCTTACTATCTTCATAGAAGTTTAAAAAAATTTACCAAAAAAAAAAAAAAAGTAACCAAAATGCTCCAATGTAGTATGGTTTGACTTACATGATGCACAGCACTTGAACGTTCTTGTTTTTTTTTTTTTCCACTAGTTGCCAACATTCAAAAATTGGGTGATTTCACAATACCCAGATTTCTGGTTTTTCTGAAAATGTCAGAAGATCCGACCAGGTGGGCATGCCGGTTGGCATGGCTACAGCCAGAGCCAAACAGCTGCTCCTTCCTGAAGGTGGGCACACACTCTCCCCATGGCCATGAACCTCACCCTACCCACCAGGGCTGGTCTGAGTTTGTGATACCCCCTAATCTCTTAACCACTGCAGTTTACTGATCCCCCAAAGGAAGGTACCATTTTACCCCGTGGATGGCTTAGTCAACATGACCCCACCCTCACTTCCAGTCCCAAGAAAGGAAGTTCTGGATGCTGGAACTTGAGACGAAAGAGAAAAGCCCTAATAACCCACAAGTAAGTTTAACACTGTGGTTTATTCATTTACGAGCCTCTACCTGGAGCTCAGCAGTTTGGACTTTTCCTGGGGTGGTGGGATCAGGCAGGGGACGTGGCGGTGGGGAGGGAGGCTTTGGTGGAGAGCACAGAACAGGAAGAGGTTGTTAGCACCACTGTTTTCTGGCTTCCTGCATGGCCAACTCCTACAGCTGCCTGTGAACTGGCTGTTTGTTCCTCACTGTACCGGAAGGAAGCGCACTCATCACCCACAACAAGAGTTGGCCCAAGGAGCCGAGAACGTGCACGGGGCCTCTGAGCCTGGCTCTCCTTCGGTACAGGGCAACCCCAGAGCTGCTGAGACAGGAAAATGGGAAGAAAGCACAGCCTGGGATAGAGCATCCTGCGGGCCCTGGACAAAGCCCCAGCTGGGGGACAGGGAGGAGGAGGAGGAGGCCAGAGGAAGGGGCTCCGGAGGGGCACACAGATTTCATACAATGAGCTCCTTTCATCAGTGAATACAGGACTCTCCTCAACTCAGTCTCAATGGCTTTGTTTCTGAAACAACCCATTCTACATCCAGAAAGCCAAATTTGCCAGACCCTGTGCCAAGGTCAGGCAAGAGCCTGAGACCCCCAAGCAAGCTGCTACTCAGCACCCCGGAGACGACCACGGTGCTCAGCACTGCTTGGCTGACCCAAAGTCTACAAAGATCCCCTTTTATTTTTATGCTTTTCTGCACTGGGATGGGGGGGGCTCGCTCACACGCGTGACATGCTTGGCATTAACTGTAGGATCTATTCAGGGTAGTAAGTGCTCCCTTCCCACGAACTTCATTGAGACATCTTTGCAGAGGGGGCGGGGCAGGATGAGAACGGACTAGAGAAGCAAGAGGCAAATTCAAGTCTGCGGTCTCCAGTTGACCAAATTCAAGATGCGGTAGAACACACTGCAGATGACCCCACAGTGGCCTCTATTTTGCAGGTGCACTGAGAGCCTTCCCTTTGCTTTATTGTGCAGGTAGCAAAGAGCCAACCAGGGGCCTGGGCAAAGTATTCCATTCAGACACGTTTGTTTAGCCCGCATAATGTTTTCAATAGAAAAACATTCAGTATGATGTCAATGCCTAATATTCAGGAGGTTTCACATAAAACTGTGAAGTCCTGGTATTTCTTGGAAAATCGGGAGACCTGGCAACATGAACCCATCCATCACCTTCCTAAGACACCGGGGCTCTGGATCTGGGGAGCAGCTGTCTCCCATGGAAGGAGCTTATGTCCTGCAGCCTGTCCAGCCCCCAGGCATGCGTCCCTTCCTAAGGCATCCTGGTGGCCGCCATGGGCCCTGGACTCTGCCATCTCTGATTTGTGAAGCCCCAACGTGCTCAGCGAAGGCCCTGGGATTAGAGAGAAATACAGGATCTGGATTGTAGGCTGGTTGTAAAGCAAAGTTGTCTACAAAATCCCAGCACAATCTGACTTAAGCACAGCTGACCTCCAAGAACACTGGGTCAAGAGCGGAGCCCACTCCCACGAGTAGGGGTGGGGGGCCTCTACCCTCCTCACTCCCCATAATATACTATTTTGACAACTGGTCCTGCTTTCTCAACGCCAGGGACGATCTTCTTTTGTTTTTATATTTAACCAAGTCCTGTAGCTACTACATAGACAGACCTCGGTACATTTTTACTGAACCCAAATCACCTGAAACTAGAGTCACGTTAGGTTGGGACTTAGAAGATGGACGCTCAGAACCCTGCCAACTCAGGAGTTGTAGGTGTTCCTAACTGCACGTCAAGCTCCTGCTGCAAAGATGAGCCTTGGGGCATGAAAGGCCGAGCAGAAGCAGAGGCCGTCCGCACACGGATCAGCTCACAGGAGGTGGAGCAGCAGAGAGGTTCCTCTGTAGGGGATATACAGCGTATCCGGTGAGCTACGGTCTCCCGGGAAGATATTACATGTGCTGACATCCTACCTAAAATGAAAGCAAGTTCCCCATTTCTCCAAAGCTACAAAAACTCAACAGAAATAAGGCAGGCCCCTCCACGGTGGCAAGTCCAGGGTTATTTATTCTAGCTTTTCTAGGTCCAAAGGTAGACAGAAGTTTCTTCCATTTGCTTCCGCTGTACGGAGCCTGGACCATTATTCTCCAGCTCACATAGGGTTGTGTGTTTGTGCCAAGAGGCACACACATGCAAACGTCTGTGAGCAGTCCCACGAGTGAAGGTGTGATCTCTCCCGCCCCAGGTCCTCCAAAACTGCAGTGGGATCTGTTGCCTGGCATCCCTCATTCTGGGGAATTCCCTCTGAGTCACCCCACTCCTGGCACTAATTTCAAACGGCCACAGTGGGAAGGGGAAGCCCACTCCGGGAGAGATCCCACTGAGCAGACTTTTATTTCTGAGCTGTGACATAAACGAAAAAGAAGAAAAGGGAAAGCAGGCAGTATTTTATTTCTGCACTTTGCATTTAGTTATAATTATTCATGCAGGAACATCTTTAAACACCAAAAGGGGGGAAATATTACAGTTGCTCTGATTTCACACGCTAACTGTATTTACATGCTAACAGCATTTCTCAGGGACAATTATCTTATTACTAGTGCACTAATCTTTTCAATCTTTTCAACACAGTTTACAGCTGCAGACTTCAAAAATTAAGGCTAATTAAGACCCTGTTTTTCAGCAGGTATGGTAAACTACTTACACTTTTCAACTCAGTACAAGAAAATTGGTATGGGGAGAGTGTTCAAAGGGGGGCGGGCACAGTGTCAAAGGGAGAGAGGAGAGGCTGTGTGGCTTCCATTAATCGGAGGGCTAAAACGCACCCACTGGATTGTAGAATCCAGCAGACAAGTTGCATTCATGAAGGGGCCTGCAGATATCAGGACCAAGGACAGCTGGCTTGGCCCGTTCAAGGGGAAAGTGCCTATTTCCGGTTCTGGTATTCTTCCGTGTGACTTCCGCCAGTCGCAGATGGAGGACACGGACTCCTGCGTCAGTTTACTGGTGCTCGAATGTGGGCTTGGTGGATTACTCTGCTTGACCTTGATCGAGTGACTTAACATCTTGGTGCCTTAGTTTCCCCATGTGAAAGAGGAGTAATAATAACACCTACCCCTCAGGCCTGGTAGGAGGACTGACTGAATTCATATTTGTAAAGCACTTAGAATAATGTCTGGTTCACAATAACCATCCAATAAGTGTTTCCTTTAAAAAGTGTGAGCTATAAGGACTCCTCACTGGCGGCCATAACATACCTAAACAACATCTGTTTTCCAACACGTTCTTGACCTCATGCAATCTCACTGGATTATGAGCCATTTGAGAACTGCTAATATATAATCATAGCTGTATTTATTGTGTCTCTTTGCAATGCATTCTCCAATTACTTGTCCTGCTATCTCATTAGCTGCCATACAAAACCAGCACCTCGGACCATCCAGGATTATTTTTTGTTTTGTTTTACATCACAGAGAAGCAGACCTGTCCCCGAAGGGCTGTTATGGGAACATGGATTTGCAGCCGAACCCCTCCGACCCCAGGCATGGCCCAGGCATCCCTGGTTCCAGCACCTGCGGAGCTGCTCGTCAGTTCCTCGCCGTGCTTGGGCCGCTAAGGGTCCCTTAGCACCTGCTGTGTGCTTTGCCCTGGACTTAGCTGTCTTAGCCCCAACTGTTTGAACTCTCAAACCAACCCTGTGAGTGGGCACTGAGGAATAGGGGATGTGGAGGAGGTAATGATGCCCCTGTTTCACAGATAAGGAGACTGAGGCTTTAAACAACTCCTTGATGACCGCTCAACTTGCTAACAAAACGAAGTTGCGATGTGGCATCAATAATTAACATTCTCTCCTTCCACGTTTCCTTCAGCTAGCTGGGTCCCTCCATCAAGGTGATTACCGCACTAATGAAATGAATGCTAACAACCGCCACCCGCACCAACCATGCTACCTGCCAGGCACTATTCTAAGCCACTAACATGGTTAACGCAATCCTTGGAACTACCTTTTAAGGTAGACTATTATTAGCCTCTATTTTATGGATGAGGAAACTGTGCTCAGAGACGTTATCCAAGATGCCTAAAGTCACACAGCTGCGAAGTGTTGGAGCCAGAATTTGACCGAATTCAGGAGATCAGGCTCCAGGATCCCCTGCTCTTGAATACTCTGAAAAGGAGCCTCTCCTAAAGCCTGTAAAATTCCACAACTGTTGCCTTTTCAGTAAACACATAAGGTATGACAAGTTGAAGGGAATAGGGATGGACTGATTCAATCATCATATATCGAACAACTGATGACAAAATTGGTGATTTAGTTATGTTTGTGATACATGCTGCCCAAGAGGACGTAGGGAGGACAGCAAACAGAGGAACTTCGACCATGATGGGGGGGAATCAGCAAGTTCTTTCAAGAAGGGAGAATTAAAGTGGGCTTCAAAGAAAGAGCAAGGATCAACTCACCCAAGACGGGAAAGTGGACAAGCATTTTAGGCAGGAGGAACAGCATTAATGAAGTCTCAGAGGTAGGAAGGGACAAATCATTTTTAAGGAACAAAGAGAAGAAGCCTGAGCCTAGAATGCTGAGGAGTGAGGGGCACAGGTGACATGGGACAATCTGGTGCAAGGGCTGAGCCACAGAGTCCCTGTGTGGGGAGGGTCCAAGGAGTCTGCATTTTATCCAAAGAGCAGCAGGGAATCACAGATGAGGTTCACATGCAGAGTAACGTGCATCCTCCCCAGAACCCAGCTTTCGGTCCTACAACCTCGATCATATTTATATGACCTTACACCATCAGATCCAAAGGTACCTCGGAAAACCAACTCAGTAGACCGACATACTGAAAATTTTCAAGATGCATTTCAAGTAGTTTCTACTCCCACTTTTAGGGATGAGAACATAACCCACACTGTCTCAGCCATAGGTTGCCACTACCTACCAAGTTTTACAAATGATTCAATCCTCATTGCCATTAGACAAAGAAAAAAAATCAAGTAATATGTTGCAGCATGTTAAAATCTGATAAAATCTCTTGTCTAAAAAAAAAGAAAGACCAAAAAAAAAAAAAAAAGATCAATCTCAGTTAGACAAACATCAATTTACAGCACTGAGCTCTATGGCTTATGTAAATGCCACAGGCATTTGTAGGTTCAAAGAGATAAACAGCAAAAACATCGCTCTGCAACACACACACACACACACACACACACACACACACGCACACACATGTGAAGTATATATACCACTTCCTATCTGCTCCCATTTACTGACCCTACTATGTGTTCTGTGCTCTGGTTTATTTCAACCCTGTAACTAGTGAGACTGCCATTCAGTTTCCCTGAAACTGAGAACATGGGAGTTCATTACTAAAATGAGAATGTCCCAAACTAGGATAAGTAGGTCACTCTACGCACAACAACCACAGGTATTGTTATAAGGAAAACACAGGCTCTGAAAGGTAACAGATACTTGTAAGGAGTGGGGACCGAGGTTTAATCCTTTTTGTAAAGATTTTAGTTTTTTTATTTGAGAGAGAGCACACGTGAGCTGAGGGGACGGGCAGACGGAGAGAGAGAGAAGCAGACTCCCCACTAACCAGGGAGCCCAGTGAGGGGTGGGCTCCATCCCAGGACCCTGAGATCATGACCTGAGCCGAAGGCAGACGCTTAACTGACTGAGCCACCCAGGCGCCCCTCCCCCCACCAAGGTTGACTCCTGCGTGCAAAGCCAGCCAGCCTGCTCTACCCCCTGGAGAAGGACTTTGAAAACCACTTGGTTAGNTCCCCCCACCAAGGTTGAATCCTACGTGCAAAGCCAGCCAGCCTGCTCTACCCCCTGGAGAAGGACTTTGAAAACCACTTGGTTAGCCCATTGTCCCCCTCCTCCAAGCCTCTCAAGACCTCTCCCTGACACACGTCCCCATGGGGAAGGCCTTTGTGGGAACGAAGCTGTGATCCCATGCAACGACTCTATCCTTTCCACAACGGCCTGTTCCCAAGATAACCAGAATGCTCAGGGAGGCCCCAAGACCCACACAGGGCTTATTTTCTATTTCTGGCCTAACCATGTGATGCGTACGAGGTCTGAGCATTTGAGCACAGCAGCTCACCCTGGGACCATGTCCCCTCGAAGCGGAGGCTGGACAAGCAGATCTGAATCGGCCTGCTGCGGGGGTCACACAAGCCAAAGAAATTCTTGACCTCGGCTGAGTCCTAGAATCACCGAGCTGTGAAGAACCTAGAGACCATCACGTCCAGCTGCGCTCATTACGGAGACAGACGCACGGAGGCTCAGAAGAACAGAGAGACACAGAGTACTTGGATCGTTCTTTTTCTCCTGGGCTTCTTTCTCCAGAGTTGAATTAGAGTTGGTCAGACACGTATACGCGAATGTTAGGGGTTTTTAACCCTGTGGGCATGGCATACAGCTGACACTCAACAGATGCTCAGTGAATGAACGCCATCAACAAGCATCTACTAGGCACAGGGTTGGAGGGACTGTGTGTGTGTGTTTAAGGGAGAGAGACGAGAGAGAGACAGAGACACTGTAGTTCTGATACCAAATGGGAGCCCACTTGTTCCCAGACTTTTTTTTTTTATAACAGAAAGATAATCATTTTAATATGATCACCTCTATAATTTGATTACATCTACCGGATATGGTCCAAGAGGCCGGCCCCTTACAAGGAAATATGCCTGAGGCTTTCTTCTGCTGGGTCACCAGAAAGCAGCCGTTTTCCAAAAGGTGGCCCTTTTAATACCCGCCCACAGAACTGAACCTGAAATCCTAGTCTGTATTCCAGCGAGATGCCTCCTTCCAACAGAGGTCGTTTCTAGGAAGGCTCCCTTTGGTTCAAGAAAAGCAATCAGGGCTGTCATTTATCACGCATCTATTATGTGCCAGGTACTTCTTTGGTCCTCCCTCTCTGCAACTCTCACTTCCACCTTCACGAGGACACTGCGAGGCAGAGATCCCCAGTTCACAGCGGAGACAAGAAGGCCAAGCGACAGGCCAGTAACTGCTCCGATGTCACAGAGCCGGTGGGAGTCAGAGCGGGATGTGAGCTGATCTCCAAGTCTGAGCTCTTTCATCCGATGTCCTACTAATCTCATACGCAAGCCCACCTCCCCCCTCTACTTTCTTGTTGATATTTTTTCCATTTGCCCAAAACTCCAAGGAGCTTAATTTTTACAAGGGATACAAAACAAGCAATTGGAAAAACCTCTGTTCTCTCCCAGCTTGATCACAACCAATGTGCAAGCACAGGCGTATTGCAAAGTTACCGAGTCCCAACTCTTTCATCTGTTCAGTGGGTACAACTCCCAACCCCCTCTCAGGATTGTTGCCAGAAACAAAGTCTAGAGCAGCCAAAAGTGTACCTTCTGATCCCAGAACGGTCAGAGGCCACCGGGTCTTCCTGCCAGACATCCAAGCCAACTGCGGAACGCTCCCCCAACAGAACAGCCCAACCCACCATGCCCTGCTCTGCGGTGTTACCACCTAAAATAAACGCTAACTTCAGTTAGCTCCCTATAAAGCCTGCATATAGGAGAAAATACTCAAGAGGCCCCATCTGGCAGCAGCTTCTCCCAAACTCAGCCCAAATGGCTCATTTCTACCACGATCTGCAAACACCTGACAGGCAGTTTTAAATCAGACAGGCAGGCTGAGGGACGGGAAACCCCCCTGGGTTAGCACAGTCTGTCAGGGCAGAGATGCCCCGGGGCTTCTGAGCAAACTCTTACCGCAAGAAAATGTAACCTCATCCCAAGGAGGGCGCAGAGGGTGGGGGTCATCAAGAGTGTGCTGATGACGTCATCCGATTGTACATTTTAAGTACCTGTGATTTATCACAAGTCAACTAATCCTCGGTAAGGCTGGACCAAACAAGTTTAGAAAAACTATTTAACGCCATTCAGCCTTAAGAAAGAGAGAATAAAAGGCAATACTAAAAATTAAATTAAAATAAATAAGGGGTTGGATTAGAAAATTTCTACCCTTTCAGCTCTGACCATCTATGAAATTATGGTTCTAAGTCCAGGCAAACACTACAGAAGGAAGACCAAAGACTTTTAGGAATTAATGTGTTTCTCAACTAATAATGAAGATAGCTACCATTTACTGAGCTCTTGCAACATACCAGGCACTATGCCTAGTTCTCTGCAACCTTCTCTCATAAATCCTCACAGCCAGCCTAAAAGGCAGTCACTGGTATTTTTCCCACTGAACAGATGAGGAAATGGAGGCACAGTAGGGGCCACCTGCCCAGAATTTGGACCAGGTCACTTGAGAATTCATGCTCTTGGGATGCCGGGGTGGCTCAGTAGGTGAAGTGTCTGCCTTCGGCTCAGATCAAGATCTCAGGGTGCTGAGATCCGTGTGGACACAGCCACCCACAGGTCCCGGTGAGAACAGTCCCTGCTCTGCGCACTGACTGAGCAGTAAGGCCCATGAAAGGTGCTTTAGTGCGTTACCTCCTAGAGACCCCCCCAAGGGAGTTACTCTCGTGCCTATGTCCCAGGTCAGGAAACTGAGGCTCAGAGAGGTAAAGCGACCTCCTCAAGGTCACAGCCACTGGCACCAGGACTTGAACCCAGTAGGGGGTCTGATTCCAGAGGACAGGTTCCAAACCACTACATAACCCTGGGTCCCAAGACGGAAGCATGTCTCACCGCCTGCTCTGAGATGCGTCTGTTCTCTTCCAACCATATGGGGGCAGAGACTTTTGTGGTGGAAGGACAAAGGCTGGGAGTTCTGAGAAAGACCCAGGCAGACACCAGGGGGAGGAGGGACCATCCTTCTACATGACAGTCCCTCCAGGCAAACACAGAGGAGGTGCTGCTCCTTGCTTCTGCTCAGGCCATTCCTTTGGGCAGGAATGCCTTCTCTTACTGGCCCACCTGGAGAATTCTTACTTACCCTTCCCGACTCAACTCAGATTTTTTTCTTCGAGACCTTTCCTGATCTCTCAAAGACAAGTTGACTAGCTCCCTGCCACTGCCCCCAACACCAACTACAAGTACCTTGTGACTACTTCCTTCTTGGCACTTCCTCAAGACTGGTAATGGGCAGGACCTGAGGCTCAGCACCCCCCCCCAAGTTCACTACAGCCAAAAAGGGTGCCTCCCGTATGGTCCCTGCACAGCCAATGCTGACTTTGAATGGAAAGGAGAAGATGAACAGTTTAAACAAAAGGAACATTTAAACTTTAAGTGGTGAACTTAGAACTGCCTTATGTCAAAAAGAGAGTCACGAGTATCTTTTAACGTCTCAGGGCCTAGAGACAGGCTGAATGAGTTTCCCAACTCAGCTAGGTTCTAACTGTGTGACCCTAAGCAAAGGGTCTTAACCTCTCAGACCTCCACGGTTCTCATCTCTCAGGTGGGACAGCATAAAATCTACCTGCAGGGGTTATCATGAGGGTCAACTGAGCTAAGATTGTATGGAAAGCACTTGGCATGGGGCCCTGGCTCAGACAGGGCCCTTAGTGAATGCCTGCACTCACTGGCAAGCCACGAAACAAATGACTTAGGCTCGTTTGGGGAAGAGTTCAAGCACTGGCCGGCTCTGCGCCCAATGTCGTAGAACAAAAGCAAATCAGAGTGAAGGAGGTGGCATTGTTCTACCGACCTCTGGTAGACAGATGACTGACCAACGTCCTTCCCTTTACTTCCCACCAAGTTCTGGAAGACTCCACGCCCATTTGGTCTCTCAGCTGGCCAGGCCTGGTTGTCAGGGGTCCTCAGACAAGAGGCCAATGACCAGTCACCCAGAAACTGAATATGGCTCTCGGATATGTTTTGGGTTTAGCCTGCAACACATTTTCAACATTTTCAATTTGTTGCCAAGTATCTGCAGTTCAGGAAGACTGTGTGTGGTTCAAATTCTGGATGTCTGGCCTTCCTTGAAAAAGCAGATCTGGCCACACGGGGTCCCCACTTCCAGCGGCCGGAGCTGAGAAGCAACCGGCCACTTGTGAGTGTGGGGGGCTGCTCTTCTGTCCCCATGTGGCCGCCACCCCTGCGTTCACTACCTGCCCTGCTCAGAAGGGAGCTAACTTTCCACGTCTTTCCCTAGGAGAAGGGATTTGGCCAGAAACAGGTACCCACGAAGCAGTCAGCTAGAGGCAGGGAGCAGCTCTGAGTTTGAGTTAAAATCTCTACCCCAAACCCACCTGATTCCCCTCAGGTAAGGACACAGACAGAGAAACGGGTCTGTTTAATAATCGGCCGCGCGTGCCTCTGCTGCCTCTTGCACGTCCAAAACTGAAAATAAATCACGCAGCGCAGCGATCCGTCCCCACCTGACAGAGGGGGGTCGGGTGGTGCCCTCCCGTGCCTCACACCAGGCCTGGTCCCCAAAGTTCTCCGCACCCACTCCCGGGGCAACGAGGGAACAACGGGGAAACAAAAGCAGCCAGACGCGGAGGTGAAGCTGCTCCTGTCACTTCTGCGTTTCCTCCCACGTGTCGCCTCTTGCGCGAGGTGACGGCGATCGCCCTGGTGAAGGCAGGCCCCCACGCTTTAACACACACACTCACACCCACACGCCCGCCCCGCACTGCTCTCCTCCGGCACCTCCCTCAAGCTGGGTGTCTTATTTATCTGTTCTCGCACGCGCTCCCTTGCACGCGATGGCAGGCTGCACGAAGGCAGGGCCCTTGCCTGATCTGGTCTGTTTCCGAACCGCTGTCTGCTAGTGGCCCCTCGGGCAGCGCTGGGCACCGACCAGGCTCCTGCTGGAAATCTGCTAAATGCATCCCTGACATGACACGTGGCACGCTGTGCCGTTCCCAGACCACCCACGCGTACACAGCAGCTGCACGGTTCTTGCCCTGTGTCTCCGGCGCCCGTACAACTTAGTATTGTCTCCAGCCAACTCTCATTGTTTACTGAAACAGGTCTATTAAAACTATCAGACTTTAGGGGCGCCTGGGTGGCTCAGTGGGCTAAGCATCTGACTTCATCTCAGGTCACAATGCCAGGGTCCAGGGATCGAGTCCCGTATCAGGCTCCCTGCTCAGCAGTGAGTCGGCTTCTCCCATTGCCTCTGTCCCTCCTGTTTGTGCACGTGCACGCACGCGCTCTCTCAAATAAATAAAATCTTTAAAAACATATCAGGCTTTATGACAGGATACTTAGGCAATTGAGAGGCATTTCTAAACGATGAGCTTTGAAACTTACCATACTTATTAAGCTGTGACCTTGGAAAAGTGAGTTCACCGTTTTGTGCCTCGGTTTCCCTACCTGTAAAACAGTCATGATTGCAACCTCCATGTGTTAGGGGTAAGTGAACATGGAAAGTGAATTCAAAGCAAGTGTGCTTCCTAGAATTGTGGCTGGTTGCAAAGCAAGCTCAAGATGATTACTATTCATACTAGTGTATTTATGGGAAAACACTATCACTCGCCATATTAAAATATACATATGACCATTGTTTAAAAGGTCATTGATGTAACAGCTAAAAAAACTTCTGGAGACACAGGCTTTGCCTCTGCTTTGCTGCTACCTTAATGTATAAAGGCCCCCACCACACAGATGCCCATTCTCCCGTGTTTGTTAAATGAGGACGTTGGACCTGTCACTTTAAGATCCGATCCTTCCTCCCGCTCTGACTCTCAGACCTTCAATCCATGGCTGAGCCTCCCTTACAAGAAATCCAACGGGAGAAGGGGCATCTACACAATGGGAGCACGAGGGAGGAGCTGGGGGGACAGGAGGAGGTTGTTCACATTCCAAAGGGATTTGCTCTGACAAAAGGATTAACAGCAGAGTTGCTTTAAATAGCAGCTTAAGCCTTGTTTATGGATTACTAAATGCTTGATGGTGGAGGGGCCAGGAACTTGTGGCCAAAGCATGATTAGGCCCAGCCAGAAATTTAAAAGCGAGCACGTTTTCCTTAAAATTATAACAGGAATCAACAAGAGGTACGACCCCATTTCAAAGAAACTGATTCCTGCCCAATATTCTGGGTGTGTGTCAAGTGCTTTGAAGCAGGTGCACCTCCATCCGTGAGACAGTTTAGAGCAGCAGTCCAGCCTGTGTATTTTCAAGCCCCTACTACAACACTGGCAACATGTTAAACGCTGTAACTGCTTGTCAGGTATCAGCTTGAGCAGGGGACGGGCATCATTTCATCTAATCGTCAGAGGCTGGGAGAGGGGACAGGGTTCCCCCGGAGCGAGTCGATGGCCGAGAATTCAGACCCAAGTAAGGGAACCCGGCACTGAGATTAGATTATAAAAGGTAGGATCCTTGCCTCAAGGAGGACACAAAAGATCAGCTGGAGAGTTCAATGGATACAGAGAAGGATGCTAAGCGCCCTGAGACCTCTGCGAGGGCAGAGAAAGAGGATACCAAGGGTTCGGGGTGCGCCCACAGCCATGTGTGACCTCAACCAGCCCCCGACTGTTAGCCCGCACCCTGATGCCGAGAGTTCTCTCCTCCATCCTTAATGCCCAGGATACTCTCACCAGGACGTCTCCGAGCACAAACCAGTCTGTCCTAGGGGGCTCTGCTCCCCAAACGGGGGCCGTGGGTCTGGCAGGTGAAGAGAGAGAGGAAGCCTGTCGCAGGCCCTCTCCAGGCTACCTGAGAGCTTCTCGCCGCCTTGTTTTCCTCCTTTGAAAAATGGGGATATCAGCTACCCCCACCTCCCTCGGCAGGGAAGCGCTGGTGATTAATTAGGTAACATCTGTGAAGCACTCCCAGCTTTCTGGAGAAGGGCACCTTGGGAGCGGAGCTATAAAAACACGGAGGAGCAAGCTATTATCAGCACGATCATTATTATTATCATTTTCATCATGACATTCTCCTGCCTGAAGACCTGCACTGGCTCCCCACTGCCCCGAGAAGGTGCAGACGGGGGACCGGTGGGCAAGACCACGGGCGCCCTGCTGCTCTTCCCCTCATCCCCCTTGCTCTTCCCTGCACGGCACACCCCACAGCCCCCATGGAGAGCCCTGCCACCCGCACAGCATCCTGTGGGACCCGCTCCCCCTGCTGAGGACCTCCCCCGACATCCCAGCTGGGAGCGCAACACCCCGCCTGCCCGTTTTCGTGGCCTGAGCCCACTATTTCCCTTCTCTGGACAGTTCTACTAGCACAGGGACACAGGTGCACCTGAAGTTGGGATCTTGCAGGAGTTTCTTCAGCTAGAGAATAAGCACACTGAGGACGGGATGGAGGTCAGAGAAAGTCCCAGATTCACAAGTAGAGCCATGGTAAGTAGCTAACTCCAGCGGCCAAGAATCTGGGTTGAGAGACAGCGGAGCTCACCGTGCTGCCTCTGACCACATCCCTGGGCCCCAACTTCCTCCTGTGCAAAACGGGGATCATCGTAAACAGGCGTGATCAAAGAGAAAACAAATCGACTCGGTAAGGAGATGATCCGAAAGGATCCTTGCAAAAGGCAGAGCAAGATGATCGCACTAACGGGACAGGGCTCACGCACTCGGGAGCACGGTCTCACCTCGGAATCTGCAAGCATCTTGAACGTCAGGAGCTTTCTTTTCTAGGGAGGAGCAAACGAGACAGAAAGAACGGTGGGGACGTGGGATGGGGAGGTCAGGGGACCCAATCGATGATAGGATGTTTTATCCTGAAGAAAGTCTGTCCTTGGGAAGGGCTGTCTACTGGTTCAGGCAGAGGGTGGGTCGAAACTCAGAAGGAAGAGAAGCATCCCCAAAGTTTGGTTAATAAGCTGTTGTTCTAACTGATCAGTGGGAACAAGCATCCAAATGAGTCATCTCTGAGGCAAAGAATGGGAATTTGGAGGGTGTGTGTCTGGTCTCATCACAGGCAAGCAAGGGGGCACTCCGAGCATCATAACTGAGTCACATGGCGAAGGGTGGTCCTTCATAGTGAGCGTTTTTCCAGAACACAAAAGGGTGGGGGTTTTCTTGGCTCTTTTCTAGGAGCACAGGGCTCAGGTAAAATTCAACACTGTTGATATTCAGGAAGGCTGTTGTGTGGACTCAGTGTGATAACGCACAGAAAGTGTCTAAAGCAAACTCAACACTAGCTGTTTCTAGTTTTCATTAATGACTGTTTACTTCAGGATAATCTAGATGACTGTTAGAGTTGGAAGGCAGAGAACATTCTGGAACTGTGTTGCAGATAAATATGTAGCCTGGGAGTGCATTTTTATTTAGCCAGTTAGATCCATGATGCTACTGATTCACACTGAACTTGCTCTCTATGCAGCCCCAGGACACTGTCACGTCATCTTCTCTCAAACCTTACAGATCTTCAAACTCATGTACATTCAACCTGGCCCCTGGCCACTGATTGGCAAGTTAAAAGAAAAAAAAAGGAAGCTAAATATATGCCCCACCATCCCAACTCTCCCCAAGACTCAAAGTGGACAGGGACAAGATGGACAACCAGGAGTTAAAGAAAATGTGTGGCAGAAAATTCTTTACTAACTTCTTATCCTCGCTGTAATCAGTGGCATGCAAGCCTGTTTTAAATTTACCGGCAGCTTTTTAAGCTGCCACCTAGCTCTTGAGGTATTTTTAGTCAAGAAGAAATTCATTTGGAGCCTAAAGTCAGGAAATGGAATCGTGTCAGGTGTTGCTCTTACAGAATTCTGGCCGTGCCCTTTGTCTGCTGTCTTCGCCACTTCTCATTTGCACACAATTAAATAATCACTTCACCCCCCACTTCTCCAGCATCTTTAGCATCTCCCCGCAGAGGGAAAAACGCCAGGGAAGTCAGCGCTAGGTTTAAGAGATCTATTCTTAATCCAAACGTCACTTCNGGGGGGGGGGGGGGGGGGGGAGGGGGGAGTGATTTACAAGGAAAATAGGGCCCTGAACCAGAATGAAAGAACAAGTTCCGCTTTCCCCACTCAAAACAGACGTCTCCAATGAGGCCGTGGCTATATATACATTTGTCAGCTGCCAAAAGGCGTTCGCAGACACAGGAGGAAGGAAATTAAAACAATACTGCTGGCCTGGAAGCAATGTGATGGTACCTAAGTCAGTGGGAGAACCACCCACCCTACAGCTTAAGCCAGAAATTCCAGAGTCACTTGGGACTCCTCTCCCCGTGGCCCACAGCCCACCTGCCTCCAATGCACTGCCAAGTCCAACAGAACCTGCCACCGAAATGCGTCCAGCACCGACCACTTCTGACCCGGACGCCCGCCATGCTCGGCCAAGTCACTGCGCTCCTCATGCTCCCTCCTATGTCCACCCAGCCGCCGGGTGACCTTTAAAAAACCATAACCCAGGGGTGCCTGGGGGGCTCCTTTGGTTAAGCATCTGGCTCTTGATCTCAGCTCAGGTCTCAATCTCAGGGTCGTGAGTTCAAGCCCTGCACTGGGCTCCACACTGGGCATGGAGCCTACTTGAAAAAATAATAATAATAATAAACGAATAAGTCATCACCCAAGT
This sequence comes from Ailurus styani, assembly GCA_002007465.1. Lineage (NCBI taxonomy): Eukaryota > Metazoa > Chordata > Mammalia > Carnivora > Ailuridae > Ailurus > Ailurus styani. The sequence goes on from LNAC01000248.1 coordinate 2,132,548, forward strand.
AACACACAAAACAGCAATTTGCAAACACTCCCATGTCAGTGGGAACAAAATCTGAACTTCTCACTCTGGATGAGAAAAGCCTTCCAGGATCCTACTCCTGCCTGTTTCTGGAGCTCATCTTACTCCCCTCTTTGCCTCTTCCCCTAGCACTGATGGCCTTGTCTGTTTCTAGAATATTCCATCCTCTCTGATGCCTCAAAGCCTTTTCCCTCTGTCTGGAACGCTTTTTCTCCAGGTTTTCACATGGCTCCTCTGGTTATTCCAGTCACAGGTCGAACGTGCCCTCTGCAGAATCCCCTCTGCTGACCACCCTCCTCTCTGTCACATCATCCTACTTTAATTTCACAGGCAATATTTTTTTTTTTTGTCTCTTTGATCACTGTTTCTTGTACTCAGCATGCACACTGGGATCTGCCCACAGCTGGTGCTCAAGAAATAAGTGTTGAATGAATGAATGACCGTAGGAAGAAGGCATGGCTGAGGCGCATTAAGGGAACAGGTGAATTTGGAGTGCATGGTATGTCTTTTTACAGTACAGCCCATCTCAATTTAGACTCTGAGTCTTCACCAGAAATACACATTCTGTATTTAGATATCATAAAAACACCAAGTGAAAAAAATAAATTCTCAGGCCCAACTTGTTCCAAAAGTTAAAAGCTTTCCAATAACTGTATCCAGTTTTAAATTAAAATGAATTAAAATTAAATACAATTACAAATTCTGTTTCTCATCCCACTGGCCACATTGCAGGGGCTCCCACAGCCACGGTGGCTGGCGGCCACAATGCCAGGGGCACCAGTGTGGCCCACGCTACCCAGCATGCCAGGGAGAAAAGTCATTCCAGCAGGGAGGCCAAGTGTCCGGGAGAACCGCTCTGGAGGAAAGAGGCAGCAACTCCATCCTCACTGACCTCTGGAGTGACCTTGGCCGGCATGTGCAGTGCTCCAGAGCCCGCATGTCTGAGCATAGAGGAAGACACCGTTTCTGGAAGCGGATGAGGCCAGGCACAGAGGGAGCAGCGTGTGGGGCGATCAAAAGCCCCAGACCTAGAACTGGGCTGTCCGAGGTCAAGTTCTAGCAGTGCCATGCGCTAAGCTGTGTGTCTTTCTGCACACTCTTAAAACCTCTCTGGGCCTCAGTTTACACATAGGCAAAAGGTCAGCACCTAACCCACAGAGGAGTCAGAAGGGTCAAATGAGACTGTGTACAGAAAGCGCCAGGCACGCAGCAGGGTCCCAGTATAATCCCCACCATCATTACTACTTCTTATGACATGTCAAGAAGTACAGGACACAGGCACCCCACGTAAACGGACACCAACCTCCTAAAGCAGGGAACTAACCAGATCATTCATAGAACAGAGCACTCCCACTGGAGACTCCTTTAAATAGAATGAATTCCTGAGGGGCTTTTCACATAGGAACGGTTTTCCCATATCACCATGGAAGCCTTCAGAGACCCTTTTGAGAGGGGCCCAGACCCACTGTGTCCTCGATGTCACTCTCATCTGTTTGCTGCTTGGACGGGAGACTCGGCTGGAGTCCCTCAGCAGCGGGAGGCTGTGATGGCTCGCACGGCACTGGGGCACAGAGACCCGGACTGGCACAGGTCTGTCAGATTTTAGGGTCACTAAAAGGAACAGATGTTCAGATTGGCACCAGGCAAGCCCAAACCAGAGCGTCCACCCCCCGGGGGTCGGCTGCCAGATTGTCGGTGCACGAGAAACGCGAACAGCCTGGTGGGGCATGTCCCCGCGGCAGACGGACTGTCACAGTCTACTCGGAAATGGCTGCAAATCGGTATTTTTATCCTGCTCCTAGACAGGTCTGCAAAGCCTGAAACCGCCCATCACTCTCACTCAGTGATTCCTGAGCACCTCCTTCGAGCCAGTCCCTGTGCTGGGGGCACCAAAGACACACCAAGTCCGCTGGGCGAGCTGCAGAAGCGGAGTTTACTTTACGGGCAGTCTGAAAGCTCAGCTTTGCTTCTATCAGCTGGGTGACCTTAGGCAAGTTGCTCAACCTCTCGGAGACTCAACACCCCTACCTATGAAATGGGGACCACAGCAGGACCTTCCGTATAAACTCGCTGTGAGAACTGAGCAACTACAAATGAAGGGCTTAGAAATAGCTCCCAGCACACAGTAAGTACTCAATTAATTAATGTTTTTATTCTCAGTTGTACTATTAGACTACTTGTAAGGGACTAAGTTCTGGATGTTAGGATGGCATATAACAGAGGCGTCTAACTCAGGGTGTCAGTAAACTGTAAGAATCAAATCCAGACTGGCGGCTTATTTTTGTAAATAAAGTTTTATGGGGACTCAGCCACACCCATCACTTACATATTACCTCTAGCTGCTCTGACATGGCAGAAACACAGATGAGTAGTTGCCAAGAAGACTGAATGACCCTCAACGTCTAAAACATCTACTATCTGGGCGCCNTGGGACTCAGCCACACCCATCACTTACATATTACCTCTAGCTGCTCTGACATGGCAAAAACACAGGTGAGTAGTTGCCAAGAAGACTGAATGACCCTCAACGTCTAAAACATCTACTATCTGGGCGCCTGTGTGGCTCTGGGTTAAAGCCTCTGCCTTCGGCTCAGGTCATGATCTCAGGGTCCTGGGATCGAGGCCCGCATCAGGCTCCATGCTCAGCAGGGAGCCTGCTTCCTCCTCTCTCTCTACCTGCCTCTCTGCCTACTTGTAATCTCTGTCTGTCAAATAAATAAATAAAATCTTAAAAAAAAAAAAAGAGGTGTGCCAACGTCTGATCTAATCCAAATGGGTGGGGATGAGATCAGGGGAGGCTTCCCGGAGGAGGTGACAACCTAACTTTTCCTTGGCCAGTATTAATTCTTGCTTTTCACAGAGTTCTGGAAGAGTATCCCTAGACCAGCAGGTTTGGGTAACAGAAAGGAAGCCACCAGCCCTTACCTATATCAAATTCCACAGCAGAAGCCACCAAATGGTGGCTCAGGGGGCCAGAAATAGTCCATAAACCCATTTTGTATGATTCTCATGGTGCTTAAAAACACCGGAGACAACAGTGAAAGACCTATCATGACACTGCCTTTTTGGTTTCCATTAAAAATTCTGAATATCTAGGACCCCGTGGACTCACCCTCCCACCGAACCCTCTTTGCATGGGGTACCTATTCTCTAGCTCATACCCACATCCTTCTCCTGTTTTATATGGATCCCGTGTCTGTGGCCTCTGCTCTATTGCTGGAGAAGACCTCTCTCACAGACCCTCTGGTGCCCTACCGACCCATAAAGCAGATGAGCCAATCACTACCACCTTACAGATGAGAAAACCGAAGTTCAGAGACGTTAAGTGACATCCGTAAGGATGCCCAGCCGGGAAATGTTAATGTTCGACAGGAAGCAGGACCTCTGCCTCTAGATCCCTGCCGTCCTCAGGCATTCAAACAAAAGAATCAGTCATCACGACAACTTTTCTAGAGTACTTTATAGTTTGCCGGGCTCTTTCCCATACCCGAGGCTTTATTACAGAATACAAGAGATCCTGGATCTGCAGAGGATGCACAAAGATTAAAGAGCAGACGTTCACAAAAGACTCATGAGACTAGAGGTAAAAAGCAGACAAGAAGTGGACAGGTCTCGTGGCGCCTGGGTGGCTTAGTCGGTTGGGCGTCTGCCTCCGGCTTAGGTCATGATCCCGGAATCCCAGGATCAGCCCGCATCGGGCTTCCTGCTCAGCAGGCGGGGTGTGTGTGTGCGTGTGTGTGTGTGTGCGCACGTGCTTCTCCCGCTCCCACTCCCCCTGCTTGTGTTCCCTCTCTCACTATCTCTCTCCCTTTCAAATAAATAAAATCTTAAAAAAAAAAAAAAAAAGAAGTGGACAGGTCTCAGAGGTCAGAATTGACAAACCGAATGAACCAAACAAGAAGTGATGAGCATCTGCTGGAGGCAGGTCACAGAGGGAGGCCGGGTTCCCTTTCTGAGGTCCGCAGTCTCATGGGGAGGCCGGTCCCTGTACGAGGACAACACAAGGCAGGCTGTGTTTCCGGCAAGGACAAAGGGCAGTCACAGGTCGACCTAGAGACCCACTCAGGGCACGAGGGTGGAGACAGAGATTGGAGGGGATATGAAGTGGGTCTTTATTCGGGGTAGACAGTGGATGGGGGGTCACCTGAGGCTCTTGGATGATGTATTCATTTCTTATATAACAGAGTCCCACAGACAGTGTGGCTTTCGCCCTGGACATTTATTGCCTCTGGAAGCAACCAGTCTGAGACCCAGGTGTCGGCCAGGGTTGATCCCTTCCGAGGCTGGCGGGGAAAGCCTGTTCCACGCCACTGTCCTGGCAGTCTCCAGCATTCCTCGGTTTGTAAAAAGCATCACCTCAATATTTGCCTTCATCTTCACATGGCACCCACCCAGTGCGGGTGCCTGTGTCCGCAGTTCCCCTTTTTATAAGGACCCCGGTCACCCTGGATTAGGGTCCTGCCTCACCCCCGCATGACCCCACCTGTGCTAACGACACCAGCAATGACCCTCTTTCTAAATAAGGTCACATTCCAAGGTATGAGGATTAGGACCTCGACACACACAATCTTGGGGACACAATTCGGCCCATAACAGACAATCTCTCCAAGGTGTCGAGAAAGCACGGAGCCAGGAGCGGAGAGTCTCCAAACCTTTTCTGAGTCTCCCCCCTACGAGGACTAAAGACCTGGGTCCCCCTGACTTTCTAAGCAGAACGCGAGCCCTGGGAGGTTCTGATGCTGCTCCCGGGACTGGAGGGAGGGCACAAGCGGCTGCGGGCGCCCAGCACTGGGAGCAGGAGGGGAAGCCCTTCTCCCTTTGCATTACGCCGTGCAGAACAGAAAACTCAATTTATCTGAGAACAAACAGGCTTTAACCTGAAGTTCATTCCCGCGCTCGGTGACTTCGCGGCGTCCACATGCAAGCGTGGCAGTGGCATCACGCCCCGGCCACACACTCCCTGGGACCTGACGGGGAACATCATGGCATTTTCTCCACAAATTATCCCCCAGCGGAGGTAATGACTTGTTTATAGATATGCCAATTCGGATTTTCATCCCCTGAACCTACCTCCGAAGAAACACAGGGCTGTGCCCACAGCGAAATGGCAGGAGACTCCCTGCCCCCCACTCTTCCAACGCTCCCCCCCCTTTATTAATTTTAAGCCATTGACAGAGTTATCTCTGGAAACTACGTGCTCACATCCCAGGTCAACAAGATCCTCCTGCTCGGCCCCAATAAGACACACGCTGTCAGAGACAAAGCAAATACTTCTCTGAGAAGGAGAAAACAGAACCTCTGTGCTTTAAAGACAAGCACCAAGGACCCAGCCAGTAAGTTTTCCCAGTGGCTGCCACAGAGTTAACGGGTCCTCGCTGGGATACACAGGCATTCTGCAACAAGGAGACCACCGCCGCCGCTAACGCCCCCGGCTCCCACAGCCTTCCCAGTCTACGGCCACGTCGGCGGGAAGGACAGGTGCGGGGGTGACACTGAGCACGGGCCGTGCTGGCGCCACGTTAGGAGCAAGGTGCCTCGGTGAATGACACAGATACACTGGCGTCTGCCCTCCTCGAGTTACTATCTAGCTGGGGAGACACACAGTCAAGCAAGCAAGCAAGCATCCTATCTAGACAGCCGGCTTGTACCAAGAGCTACACGCGAAAGAAACAAGGTGTGGCGTTAAGAGACGAAGGACAGCGTGGCACTCGATCAGAGACACGAAGGAGGCCAACCAATGCTGGCGAGGGAAGAGGGCTCGTGCAGAGCCACCCGGGCCAAGAGGGACAGAGCTTGGGAGAACAGAGCGAGCCACTGCAGCTCGATGGGGGAGACGGCGGGGAACCAGTAGGTGGCCGGGACGCTGAACAGCGGCGAGAGCCCGGAGGTGCAAGGTGAGGAGCTGGGATTATTCCGAATGCAGCGAGAAGCATGGGGATGTCATAACCCAGTCCTCCCTCTTAGTCGATCTCTCCCTCCCCCACAATACACTCTTCAGAGCCAGTGCTGGGATGTCAGTCCTTGCCTGAGTAAGTGCAACTCTCTCTGGAATGAATTCCAGATTCAACTCAACCTCAGCGTGGATGAGCCCTTTTGGAGAATGGCTGGGAACACTGCAAGGAAGACCGCGGGGACAGCAGGCCCTTGGGAGTGGGGTACGGTCACAGAGGAAGAGGCACAAGGCAGCGAGGGGAGGGGGCTTTGGACCTGCTCCTCAAACCAGCCCCACTCGGCCTGGCGCTCACCAGCACAGGGCGGGGGCAGCGTTCCTGAAAAGTCAAAAGGGACTTCCTGCAAGTTCAATTACTGCCTAAATATATATGCAGAGATATACTTATGGGTCCATATTTAGCATTTCTAAGCTTACGTGGTGGGCATGGGTATGATTCTTCCCCAAGAACTGGCCAGGACAACTCTGAGCGTGGTGATGTAATTACGTGTAATGTTCTATGACCTGGGGAATGGGTGACTTCCTTTAACATCCCTCTCTGTGTTCCTGGGAGGGTCATTTAACTTCTCTTTTGCCTCAGTTTCTGCATCTGTAAAACAGGAATAATAACATCTCCACCTCAAGGAGTGGAGGGGGTAAAATAACAAGAACCCACACTAAGTACTCAGGAGGATGGCTGGCTTAACAGTCCAGCGAAGGGTCAGCGGCAGGCAACGGTTGTTACTATCACATGAATCCCCACAACATTTAAGGGAGCCCGGCATTGGTGGAATGTTTGTCGGCCAGTTTTGACATGTTTGAAAATTTAGTATGGAAGTAATCAGGGGAAAAAGGCATGGGTTCAAAGATATTTACAACATTATTTATTTAGAATACCAACAAAAGTATCTAAACGGTCGACACTAGGGGAACTGTAGCATTCACTGAAAAACATCAACTCAATGGAAAATTATACACTAATTCAAATGATTACTACAGAGACCTCAAAATGCTTTAATGATGTTTACAAAATGGTATTAAGTGGATATGAAAAAGACAATGAGAAACAATGGATGTAGTAAGCTGGAAGAGGCGATGAAGGCGTGAAAACAGTCTTGGGTTGGAAAACTGGGTCATGGGTGAAGTTTTCAAAAGATGGTGAACACAGGGAAATACAAAAGAAACTGTTTGCACAAAAAAAAATGACAAGCTCGTGAATGCAATTCTTTGTAAAGCAACTGTCTCTTCCCTGGGGTGGCAAAGACCTCCGTGGAAGGGGAGATTGTCCATCGCTAAGCTCTTCCGGGATCGGACTTGTCTCATTCCATAAACTTGGGTGTCTTTTCCACTATATCTTATTTTTAATGAAAGAGTCATGGAATACATCACAACACACTTAATGAGGGCCTACTATGTGCAAGATTGGTGCGGAATGGCCACCAGCACAGCTCTGAGAGGAAAGGGCTCACAATGGACCGGTAACTGACAACAGGCCAACAAAGCCAACAACAGCTAACACTGCATGCCGGGCGCTGTTGGGAGGGTTTTACAGGAATAACCCCCTTTAACCCACATATCCAACCTTGGAGCAGCTGCGGCCATCTGCCAGATGAGAAACCTGACACTCAATGAGCAAAGGACGTGCCCAAGGTCACACAGGCAGTGGTGGAGTGAGGATCTGGACCTCAGCCTCGTCCCCAGGGCACCTCCTCTGACCACCCTGCCATCACCACGTTTCCAGACGCCCACCCAGGATCTGCTCACCCTTGTCTGTGTGTCAGACTCAAGGTCTCTACTGAGACCTGGCCTCTGCAAGCTCAAGCCCAGCCTGAGGCTTTGGGCTTGTCGTTAGGAGCCAGCGGCTGGGTAAGGAGTGTCCACTGTGTGGATTAAGGACAAAGACGTCTGCAGTTCAGACTGGAGAATTTTTTAAGGCCCTTTTGGGAAAGTGCAGTGGCGTCAGAGAGCCCACGTGTGTGTGTGTGTGTGTGTGTGTGTGTGTGCGCGCGCGTGCATGTGTAGGGGAGCTCAAGCGGAGGGTGGCAAGTGTGAGTGAGCAGAGGGGGATACAGGGCACCAGGAGGGACAGATGCCCCTTCCCTGCGCAGGTGGGACAGAAGAGCTGAGCAGCCCCAGTGAGACCAAAAGAGTCTCTGGTGCTGTCACTTGTCACTTTCCACCTCAGGCCTCAAAGCGCTGGGTCTCTCACTCAGAAACCAAGAGAAGAAGCGGACACAACTCCTGTCAAAGTTGACAACATGGAGTAAGGGCCACGGAAGCTCGTGCACATGCACGCGCACACACACACACACACGTGTGCACAGTCAAAACAGTAATGGCAGCAGAACGGGCATCTATCAACCACTTACCTGGGGCCAGGAGTCACCTCATGTGCCCTTCCTAATTACCTGGGAAGCGGGGACAGTTATCAGCCCCATTACACAGGCGAGAAAACCAAAGCTCACTTGCTCTGTCAAGGTCACATGGTCCTGATTTTAATCCAGGCAGCCTGTCTCTCTGAGGAACCCATGCACGCACACAGCAATGTCCAGACAAACCACGTTCAGAGTTGTGTCCACGCACACGAGAAACGGGCCTACACGTGTGGACAAACGTGGCACAAATACATATGCGGAGGCCTGCCACGACTACACGCAGCCCCGTCTCCATACGAGGGCCCCCGCTCCGCACACCTCCAGGGGGTGCCAGGTGCAGAGAACGCAGAGCAAGTACAAGCACAGAACTTTCTGGAGGGGTAACCCAGCTGAGAAAAATCCGTATTCAGAGTTCCCTGGCTAAACAAACGGCCCCGCCCCCCTGAGCCGCCTCTCCCCGTGGTAGACACCGCCGAGGAGGATCCATGCCGCCGCAGCCGTGCAGAGCAGGGGGCTGCTGCCACCGAGGGAGGCGTCTCCGGCCCGGGAATGAATGGGCCACTTATCGGCTCTACCCCAGGCAGAGGCACAACGCAGTGCCCTGTTTCTCCTGGAGTCGCAGCCCCGAGTCCGTTCCAGAACTCATTTTCACATCTCTCTTCCCCACAGACACAAGGCCCGCTCAGTTCTAGAGAGCTGGTGTGGCTGCCAAGGCCCGGTGGAGGGAGAGGGCCTTGCAAAGTGACTTTTATGAAACACCCCTGCTCGCGGAGGCCAAGCCACGAGGCCTGAGCGGCTGACTTTCCATTCACCACACGCCCCACCCAAAGACGGGGGACGCTGCTACATCTGGCCCTTGTTCTCACCCGCTGGGAGCCCTGGGGAGCCGGACTTCACGGGGATGGCAGTGGAGAAGCCTTGGCAGGAAGTCTTGCTTCTGGCACCTTCCTTGGGGGCCAGGGCTTGCTGTGGTCAGCCAAGATGGCCTGATGCAAGAGCTGGGGGAGGTCTGTGCACGGCGGGGCCTTGGTGCGCGTGGAGATACCCAGGCTGAGACAAAGGCAAACAGGCTCTCCATCACCTGCGGTGGCCCCTGGGGTACAGAGAAGGTGGGCTGGCAGAGGGGATGGGGAAACCGCCCTTCCATACCTCCTTCCTATCTCAGCTACCTCCCAACGGAGACAAAGGCCTCACTGATTCCCGTATTCATTTGCTCGACACGTATTTACTGATCACCTACCATGTGCCGGTGTGACTGTTTCAGGAACACACAGTGGTGAATACCACACACCAGCTCCACCCTCATGTGGCTCATTCTCGAAACTGTCACACTCTCTCCAGCCCTCCCCCAATTAATAGCTGTGTGACCTGGAGCACACCACGTCCCCTCTCGGTGCATCAGTGAGGTCCCTCCTAGGCTTCTGGGAGCCACCAGACTCCCCCTGGGAGGCTGAACTAGATGGAGTTGGCTTCCATCACCTGCAGCCACGAGTTCTGCCCAGGAGATTAGGAAAGAGAGTGAAGACAAAAAGCAGGTTTGAGAAAGCTGCAGGGAGCCAGAGAGTCATGTGCTCATCTGGAAAGCAGATGGGGAGACATGTGGGGTGAAAGAGGCCCTGGAGAAGAAGAGAAGCTGCATTTATTCCAACCCTTATCTGACAGCCCTTGGAAGCTGGGGGTCAAAAGGGACCACAAGACCCTTTTGGACAAAGAGGAAGATGCCGAATGGTTAATTCAAAAGAAAACAAAAGAAGTGGCCTTTTCTCCTCTGTAGGCTTTCAGTGTTCATTAAAACATTATTTGGATGGGCTATGGACATTGGGGAGGGTTTGTGCTTTGGTGAATGCTGTGAAAGATGTAAGCCTGATGATTCACAGACCTGTACCCCTTGGGCAAAGAATAAAAATAAAATTAAAAAAAAAACATTATTTGGTGTGTTTAGAACATGCTAGGCCCAGGGCCGGGTGTGGGGATGCAACGGGAAAATCCACAATAGAGCACAGATGGTTTCTTCCTGTGAGGGTCACAGAGACTTTCAGAAGTCACTCTTTGGACTGGAGCCCCTTGGCCTTGTTTACTCATTCCTTTGACTGCTCACCACGGGCCTGCGGGGCTCTGGCTCAAACAGGCCCCATACGGAGTCTGGCGTGGTGCAGGGCCTTGGGACTCAGAGAGGTCTGCATCTGAGTCCAGGCTCTGCTCCTACAGACCGCGCGAGCTGGAGCAAGCTACTCAGCCTCTCAGAGCCTCCGCTACCTGCCCTGTACAATGGAAATCACGCCGACTTCTTTGTAGGGAATGAATGGGAGCGTGCTGTTTAAAGCCCCTACTGGGCCCAGTGACATGCACTTGGTAAGTGCTCAACGGTATATATGAACTTATTACACGGGAGCCAGAGCCTCTGGGACATCATAGCACTGCTCTTCTAGAAGCAAGCTCAACTTCCTTAGGGTTCACACTCAGTCCTGAGTTTCACACTGGATGCTCACAATTGCTCAGCCAGAAATTTCCTCACCACGTATCCCATTTCCATCCTCACACTGGAAACATTCCCCCAGTTTATTCAAACCACGCTGGAGGGGACCATGACACTGCTGGTTGCTATGTTTCTAGCTTCTAGAAGGATAAGCAACATTAGGTTTGCGGGGGAAGGGACATCAGGAGGCTCCCCTGCGACATTCTGAGGCTTGTTCTGAGTTCAGAGGCCAGATTTAGACAGCACTGAGGACCCAATTTGAGTTCTAGAAACTGGGCCAAAGGATCTGCCCATAATGACACATATCAAAACCAAAGAAAGCCTCAGTCAAGGGGAAAAAAGAGATGAAAATTACAAAGACGTTCTTCCGAACTACCTTCTAAAAGTGAACAAAAAGAGCAGGAAGCAGCCCAAGTGTGCCCCAGCCTCCCCCTGCAGAGCTAGAAAGAGTAACAGATCCATTTCCAACTTGCAATTTAATTCTATTTTGAAGTTTACTGGAAAGCAGAAAGTAAGAAAGGGATCTGAGAGAGGCCCGCAGTTTGAAGACAAAGGAGACGTTGAAATACACACGTTAGGCCGAAGGATTCAAAAGGCCTGGCAGCTTGGGCACCCCCTGCCCCCATATCTTGACAGTCCCTCAAGCCCCTTCGTGCACAGGCAAATTAGCAACCACGTGTGTGCTCTTGACTTTGAACCACAGTTAACCTTCCTAGCTCTTCGTGCAAGGAGACGAGAGGGGATGGTCACACGTTGAGGAAGAATACCCACTGAACGGACTCGATGTTTCTGAAGCACTGATATCTGAAGGGCAGGTGTAAGGGAGGGTGTTAGCTGCAGACGGCAGGCTCAAAAGGAACTCTGAATGTGACCAGGTGACCCGCGGGGCCTGCAACCCAGCCCTCATGGCCTGGAGGACTTGGGGCCAGTTAGCCAAGCCGCACTGCAGAAATGAATCACAACAGCACATAAGGCACAGCTCGGCCGTGAGGTTTACACCAGCTCCCGTGGGCCAAGCATGCAATACAGTGCCTGAAACGTAAACACGTGTAAAAACAGTAGTTGTAGCTGCTGTTGTTGATGTTGATAATAAAAACTGGAACAAGAGCATAAGGATCCCCTGCGTGGGGCTAGTTTCCTGACAGAGTGCCGTGGAAAGCCAAGAGCTATCTCTTTAATGCAATTTGCTCCCCAATTAATTAATGACATTATATACAAATTGAATTATGTTGTCTCACTCTCCGAGGAACTGACAGTTTCACCTTGGGCTGCTAAAAACGTCCTGCCACCAAAAATTGCTTAGAAGGCATCCCCGTCATTTCACGCGATGGAAGGAAGTTTATTAGTTTTTGAAGAAGTCTTTCGGCCACGAGGCCTTGTGACACTGAATTGAGAAAAATCACTCCCTAAGAGCAGCCGAAGATACTCCTTGGGCTGGCTCTGAGTCTGGGGCGGGGGCGGGGGGCGGTTGTCACTGCTCAAGAGGGTGACTTTTTCGAGATCTCCAATCTCTGACAGCTCTGGGTTAAAGATCTCGCTTCGGCTGTCCCGTGAGCACGACTGAATGCCTACCTGGCTTCCAAACACAGTCAGGGGCTCCAGAAACCATCCAAGAAGAAAAGCCTAGGGCTGAAGGCCTCTGTCCGATGAGCAGGAGGCCCATCTTCCTGACTGAGATGGACACAGGTAGACCCGCTGTTAAATCACGAAATCCACCACTAACACTCAGCATGCCCCCCCACCCCGACCCCAAACAGTAGGCGGGGGCAAGGCAAGGTGGAAAGGATGTTTTTTTCTACTGGCCCATTATGTTTAGAAAGCCCACTCAGACTTCCTGGGAGACAAAGCAGGGGAAACCAGACCTTCCCCCACTGTAAGCGATCATGTTTTCAATGGGCAGGTGCCCAGGGCCTCTTAATCTCACCAACTAGGCTTACAGGGCATGTGTGAAGAGTATGTGTAAGATGGCTTCTCTGGGCCCCCAAATCCGATCCCCCCAAGTTACCACAGATCCCGCAAGCTAAAGGTCTATATCCTGATGAGGTGGAGTTTATGTTCTCCAGGGTACAGTTCACCCCAAATCCAGGGGAATCATTCACATGAAAAAATACGCGAATAGCACCCCCAGAGGTACGGAAGAGTGGAGGTGTGCGCGGCATAATACTCCTATCCGTGTGAGGTGGTCTGCGCGCACGCACACACCACCCCAGGGATTCCAGAGCACCAGGCTTTACCTTGCCTGGGCTCAACCACGTTGCCCGTGGTGTAGAGACCGGAATAAAACCCGTGTACACAGATCAAACACCATGACAACAGAATTCCAATCTTACAAATACCAAGGACTGGAGTGGGGGAAGGAGACTCTCTTTGAAGTGAGCAGTTCTTGAGCAGAACAGAGAAGGGAAAAGGCAGAGAGGCTCTGGATAATTTAAATAATCAACACTCTTTCCAACTCTGATGGTAATTCCTCTCATATTTGGGTCCTCCCAGTCAACCACCAACCGCCATCTTGGAAGGCGGCCCAACTGATGGAGCTCCAAGGGGATCCAATGACATTTACATTCCCAGCCAAGGGACACCTCCACAGGGGTAGGTCTCCAGCTGCAGTGCTGTCTTCCTGATGGTCCTACTGTTGGCAAAATGGAAGGAGGCATATGTAACTTGTCAAATCCTGCACCTGATTTGCAAGCCAGCCCACGTTCGCTATATTTGTATCTGTTCAGGGGCTTACTCCAGTGACTAACATGTGCTGAGTGTGCCCAGGGGGTGCACGGGTATAGTGACACTCCCCGCTTTTTCCCAAGACTCAGTATTGCTCAAATTTAGACACACCATGAGGCAAAGGACACCCCGAACGAGCAATCCAACCTTACAGGAGGCCAGAGGTGAACACCCAAAGGAGGTGTCGGTCCTGGTTCTTGGCACAGAGATGTTCACAGGTCCTTCAATGATGGGAGAAAAATGCCTTCTGTGGTTGCTAAATCCTGTTTTTCCCTTCTTCTAGCTGCCCTCCCCCCCCACCAAACATTCTCAAAATACCCTTCCCAACTCAGCGACTGTGCCACTTCTCCAAGGAGGCCTCCATGGTGCCTCGGACCTTTCCAGGCCACCCCCTCCCAGCACACTCCAATTAACCCGTCTCCTCCACTGAACCACAAACTTCAGGAGGCCAGGGGATGGGCCTGCGTGCTCACCATCACGGCTCCAGTGCCGAGCCCGGAGCCTGACACACAGGAGACACTCACTGTGCACAGCCCACACAGATACATGGCCGCGGCAGGTGGCACTTCTGACAAGATACATGTATGTATCACGTCTGTACTTCGGGGGTCCTGGGCTGGCTCCACCCCTTCGGGATTGCCTCGTAGTCATGCTGAGTGCCCACACGTGAGCAAAGAAGGGGGCTGTTCTCACCGTGTTTTCTCAGGCTCTGTCTTTGCCCAGGTGGTATCCAGGCATCACAGGGTCAATGATATCAACATACGTCTTTTCGTATTGCCGATATTCTTGAGGCTCCGGCCCTGGGGTCGGGGGGCAGGGGGCTCCCAGGCTTAGCCATTTCTTACATACAGCAAAGGACCGACCACGGGCACGTCTTTCATATACAAACCGACCGATGAACGCCTAGACTCTCCCCACCCCGGCTCCCACTTGATCTAACTCGCACAGAAGCCGTATCTCCCCTGCTCTGAGCCACGTCAGGCCAGGCACCCAGGAGGCCAGGGAGCACCCCAGAGCCGAAGCCCCCTGGCGTCATTCAGACCAGCCAGTCCCATGCCGTTCTCTCTGCCCTGCCCTGCTTTTCCTATGGAAATCCCAGCAAGGCTCCAGCCGAGACCTTCCCCGCCCTCCCGCCTCCTGCTTCCTGACCCGAACGTGCTGTTTCTCCCGTGGGAAGCTCTGCTTCTCGTTTCTAGGGGAACCGTGAGGAAGATGAAACTTGTCTTTAAAGGGCACTGGCCTCTCCGTGTCATCCCTCGGTCACCTTTACAAGGTGAGGCCCAGGCACGGGACAGGGGCAGACGCGTGGGCGGGTCCCCTTATGAGTGTCCTGCCTTGCTCGCCCCGCTCCCACGGCAGGCTCCGCTCCCCCACTCCACCTGACTCATCAGCCTGGCCTGTCTGCAACCACAGGAAGCCTTGACACAGGCAACCTGAAAGGAGAAAATGAACATTTCTGCAGAGCAAGGTGGAAAACAAGTCACAGAAGGGGAGCTCCAGGTCCTGGGGAAGACGGGTCAGGCCCCCTGCGCGTGCCCGAGCACCACGCCTGCCACCCGCTCGCGTGGGCCTTGCTCAGCTGTTCCCACCCTGAACTGCCCTTCCTTCACCTGCAGAACGGAGCTCTGGAAACAGAGGCTGGGGGCGAGGATGGAAAGCACATTAACCGCGTGAGTGCCCGGTGCACGGTCAGTGCTCCTGGTCTTCACTCCCCCATCAAGCAAGGCATTCCAGGGAATCCGGACCAGGCTCTGCAGACGAAAGCCCATCCCAGTGCTTATGCCTTCTATCCTGCACGCATGACACATGCCTGGCAGCCCACACAGCACTTGGTAAACGCACCAGAAACAGACCTCACACAGCAACCAGCCAGGTAGGGATGATCCTCATCACCATTTTACAGATGATAAAACTGAGGCTCAGCAAACAGGATGAGCCCACTGTCAACCTCCCCCATTCCTTGTGCCCTGACTTCAACAAACATAGACTGAGCTACGTGCCAGGGCCCGGGCTGGGAGCTGACAGAGCAACACAGCAATGAGCCAAGTCTTTCCGGACCTCACAGGCCAGTGGGGAAGAGGGGCGTGAAGGGGTGATCGCAGGACAGATGGAGGGCCGCACGCAGGCATAAGAGGGTCCAGGGAGGCCCACCTGAAACCTGGAGATAGAAGGAGGCCTCCTTGGGGAACAACATTCCAGGCAGAGGGAACAGCACGTGCGAGGGCCCTGAAATCATTCAGGGCTTGGCATGTGTGGGGGGAACTACCAGAAAGTCAGTATGCTGGTGACACGGTCACAGGAGGAAAGCAGATGATGGGAGCACGGTGGGGCTTCTCAACCTCATCAATCCTGACATTTTGGACCAGACCATTCTTTTTTGTGGGGCTGTCCTATACACTGGAGAATGGGTAGCAGCGTCCCCGGGCTCTACCCACGAGCTGCCCGCAGCAGCCTCCTCTCTAGTCGCGACGGCCAAACCCTGGACATTGCCCAATGTCCACTCCCACTCCTCCTGGGGGTCACCAGGGTAGAGAAGCGGATTCTTTTTTTTTTCCTTTGCAGAGAAAGCACAAGCAGGGGGAGGAGCAGAAGGAGGGGAAGAAAGAGAATCCCAAGCAGACTCCTTACTCAGCACGGACCAGACACGGGGCTCAATCTCACGACCCTGAGAGCAAGACCTGAGGTGAAATCAAGAGTCAGACACTTAACCAACTTAGCCACCCAGGTGCCCCGAGAAGCGGATTCTTAACCACCATGCTATTTCAGGGAGAAACAGAAGCCTAGGCCTGTGGAATACAGAACTGGCCTTTCCCTGACCCAGTTAGTGGAAAGGATGCACCCCACTCATTTGGAGAATTATTTGAAGAAAAGTAAGTTCCCACACTCAGCATAACTGCCAGATCCTTGAG
The DNA here is from genome assembly GCA_002007465.1 of Ailurus styani. Taxonomy (NCBI): domain Eukaryota; kingdom Metazoa; phylum Chordata; class Mammalia; order Carnivora; family Ailuridae; genus Ailurus; species Ailurus styani. The sequence continues at coordinate 2,148,976 of LNAC01000248.1, forward strand.
AACAGCCCTGGGTCTCTGCCACCATTTCCCCGGGGCCTTGTATGGGGACCCGAGACACCAAAGCACAGAAGGTGCTTGGGAGTGTTTGAGAAAGACGGGGAAACTTTCTAGAGGGCAGGGGGCTAACCCCATCCCTGGCAGCTCCTACAGCCAGAGGCCTGACACACATCAGCGGATGCTGGCTTTGAGAGTGGCCCTGGAGGAGCTGCGGCCCCTTGGGGGCACAGCCCTCACTTCCAGGTCTTTCCATGGCTGGATTTCGTGGTCTGAGTTCTGCAGGAGAGCAGGACAGAGTCACAGAGCTCTTGGCTGGCACCCATGTGCAATGGCCCTCCGCGGCACACAGCTGCACGGATGGCAGAAGGCCCCAGAAGAGAAGGACGTGAGGATGGAGATGTGTGTGACATAAGGTGGGCGAGCTGGGGGTGGGGAAGAAGCCATGCAAATCAACGCCATGGCCAGCAGAGAAATTTACCCTTTGTGCCGTATCCACGTGTGCTACTCAGGTGTGGCTGGGGTCACTTTAAACATCAAATAATGACCAGGCAATGACTTCTGTTCATGTGGACCCTTCACAAGCTACAGGACTTAACAGTTTAGGTAGGATGTCCCGGAGAGCTGGCAGCTCTAAAGGCATGAGCTGCAGGCTCGGATTTGACCCTGGAGGATAGAAATCACGAGCGGAAGGGGAGACCAAAACATCCTGCATTTGTTAACAGCCGTTTCCAAGGGAGAAGAAAATATCACTGACTTCTTCTTAATTTATCCGCATGACAGCCTCCTATGGTAAATATTATCCTATTTTGTCGGTGAGGAAACTTGCTCTCTCCCCTTCCTTCTCCACCTGGCTCACTCCGCACAGCCTTCACATCTCACCTTGTCCATCTGCCGAAAAACCTTGCCTGGCCCTTCTCCTAACCAGACCACCCCATTAAAAGCTCTCTGATCACCACACCTTCTTTTTCTGTATCAGAACTTGTAACAGGTGCAATTTAACAGAAGAGCCATCGTTGCTGGCTCCCCACCGCATGCCTATCGGTCAGATGTAAGAGGCCCACAGATTCTTCGACGGTCCCCTCGTGGAGAGGTGGGATCTTACTCCCCTCAAAATGGTGCTCGCTGCCGTGACTTGTGTTGACCAACAGAATATGGCAGAAGTGATGTTCTGGGAGCTCGGAGCCCAGGTGACAGGAAGCTCCTGCTGGGACTCGTGCTACATTCGCTCTCGGGAAGCCTCCTTTTGGAACCCAGCCACCATTCCGCGAGGAGCCCAAGCTGCACGTGGGCCAGTCGACAGCTCCAGACGAGCCCCCAGCCAGCAGCCGCCACCGGCAGCTAGCCGTGTGAATGAGACACGCTGAGCAGCCATCCCAGCCGAACCCTCAGAGGCCTGCGGCCCCGGCCCGTATCTGACCGTAACACATGCAAAAATCCGAGGGAGAACCGTCCAGCGAAGCCCAGTCGACCCACAAAGCTTTAAGACGTAACAACTATTTAAGCCTCGAAGTTTGTGAGCAATTTGTTCCACAGCGACAGAGAAACAGGACCCCCAGGACCCAGGTTAGGTGTATGTACTGGACGCAGCGGCCACAGCTAGGTATGTAATAAATATACTACCTGTTAATTAAATGAAGAATTGAATTTTTGAATTAACTAATGGTAGAGGCGGGATCTGGACCAGATTATATAAACTCAAACCCTGCTTCCCTTTTCCTTTTAACCACAACCTAATGTTCCCTTAAAAAAAAAAAAGTTCAAAAAAAAAAAAAGGAAAATATTTTCTTCCTGCCTATCACATTTGCTACAGGTGTGGGAGGGAAAGTGGAACGCTCAAACTGAGTCTTGTCACAAGATGGTAGTCTCAGCAACTTGCTATCCCAGAGGAAGTTCAGAGTTAAAAAGCCAGCTTGCGCTTGTGTCGCCACGCCCTCCCCATAGTATTATAACAACTTTTTCTGTAAAGGGTCACATAATAAATATTTTCAGCTTTGCACATCACAAGGTCTCTGTGACTATTGTTGAATATAACTATTCAACTCTGCCAGAGAGTGAAAGCTGCCATACACAATATGTAAATGAATGGGCATGGCTGTGTTCCAATCAAACTTTACTTATAAACACAAACAGGGGGCCAGATCTGCCCATCCCTGGGCAGTCATCCTTAAATGCTGGAGTGGTCATGCTGTTTGTAGACCCAATGAAACAGGCAATGCTTCCAATGGAAATAACTTACAGTACTTAACGTTGCATTGCAGACAGCATCTCTCACAGTATTTCAGCAAGGTCAAGCAGGTTCAGGTGCCAAAGGTGTAAGAAGAGGAGACAGTTAAAAAAAAAAATCTGATCCACTGACCTCCTTTTTGTCTTCTGTAAATTGGGGGAGGGAAAGCCATCTCCCTTTGACTTGAGTATGGGATGCCTATCATCAGCTCACCGGAGAAGCATTCCAAGAGAACGGTGTTTGGAGACCATCGAGGCAGCTCATGGCAAAGAGAACTTCCCTCCTAGGCCCTCAATGAACTATCTGTTGATAAATAACTGGACCTATGTCTATTAGAATGAAAGTAATCCACCTGTTGCTATTATTAGCCCATTCAACATTAGAGTTCAATTACTGGTTAAAGTTTATTCAAAGCATCAAAACATTGTCTAATGGTCTCCTGACTTGTCTGTCTTTGTAAGATCAAGCCTTTAATTCCAGAAAGTACTATGTAGGTTAGCCAATATAGAGCTTATGTATACATAAGGCACAGTGCACAAATTATGGCTTGTACCCAAACACTAGATTTCAGAGGTTATACAGTTAATTTTTTTAAACTTTGTGTTTTAAAATAATTATAGACTCTATATGTTAAATTTTTAAATGCCTAATGTTAATTCTCAGACAAGAGAAATTTGCTGTGTTAGTTATTATTAACATCCATGGCCCACTATGTAAAGAATTCCTGAACACACAAAGCGATTTTTAAAAACAGTATTGTGTCACTTTACTCTTAGACCAGTCCCAGGATTAAATAGGTATAACCATCTTCATTTTATAGGCGAAGAAAGTGAGGTTCACTGTAAGTACCAGTGACCAGCCCGTGGTCATAGCTTGTAAGGCACAAGAGACAAGGCTGCAGACTGCACCTTCTAGCTCCAGGGTCCCTGCATGGGGACACCTCAGAAGAATGGGGTAACTCCTCTCCAGTTAGAATTAATATGCAACATTTATTTCTATTACTCTTTGCAAAGTTTAACACCATCCAAAAAAAAAAAAAAGCTCACCTAATTATTCAGGTTTTTTTTAGCTAGGGTCCAAATGTTCAATTGAATGGGTGTGCACGTTATTTGTGACACCATATTTTTAAAGGGAGGCGAATGTCCAATAATGACCCAAGGGCTTGGCTTGGAAGCAAATTTCAATCAAAAACATCAATTTACTGCCTGAATTTGCCTCCATTTCAGTAACTGAATCTTTCTTGATTGACTCAGTAAAACCCACTTCATATTTAAACACCAGGGTGGGAGGTGGGCTGGTCCAGGCCAGATGGCCTTGTCTTTGGGACCTCACAAAACACAAGCCAGCTGCTTTTTCAACATGGAACTTGAAACCGCCATGGATACGCATACAGTGTCCCTCCCCCAACAGCTGCCCTCACCCTGGGGCTACTTCCACTTCGCAAGCTGGTTTCCCTTATTAGAGTGACCTTTCAGATCAAATATTAGGATCCCATGAAGAGCCAACAGAAGATTTAAGACTTGGAGGGACTCCTGGGTGGCTCAGTCAGTTAGGCATCTGCCTCCGGCTCAGGTCATGATCCCAGGGTCCTGGGATCGAGCCCTACATCAGGCTCCCTGCTCAGTGGGGAATCTACTTCTCCCTCTCCCTCTGCTGCTCCCCGTTTGTGCACTCTCTTTCTGTTAAATAAATTTTAAAAATCTTAAAAAAAAAAGAAAGAAAATTAAGAACTGAACATATATTTTGATCTTTAAAAAAAAATACACCTGTGCCTTGCCTTTCACTGTTCTTTACAAGGGAGGCAAAGGGGAGGTCAAGAAAGAAAATTCATTGTGAAGCGCCCAAAAAATCTTTGCTAATTCGGGAGCAGCAGGCTGTATTTTCCCAAGATGACTGCAACTATATAACGCACAGCATTTATTCTTTGCCACACATGCCCTGTTTCCCCATCCCAACAAAGCGTAGGGTCTCTTTCTTGAGCCCCTAGAATTTAGGTGGGCGCTGTGACTGTTCTGAGTGACACAATATGGTCGGAGTGATGTTGGGCCTGTTCCAGTTGGAGCCCTCAACTTCCCGGCAGACTCCATGTCCTGCCTCCCGGAGGCCAGCGGTCACTTAAGAAGTGTCGCTACACTGAGACCATCCTGCTGGGAGAGAATCATGTCACGGTAGAAGGCTCTGGAAGACAAGATGCCAAGTGGGGAGAAAAGGAGCTCAAGAAGGAACAAGATGGCAAACATGGATGAAGAAATCATTCTAGAAGTGGGTCGCACAGCCCCAGCTGCTACCACACGGAGCAGAAGCAAACTGCCCGGCCGAACTCTACCTAAATCCCTAACCCGGACAAAAATCAGGTGCAAAGCAAAATGGTTGTTTCAAGCCACCAGGTTTCTAAATAGTTTGCTTTACAGTAATAGAAAATTGGTACACATTTTTTTTTTAAGTAAAACATAGAGCAGCTCTCATCTGAGGCCCTGGTAATGGCCATATCATCTGTGGACTGCCATGTGGGCGTTCTGGCCAGTGACGGCACGCTGACCCCAGTGGGATGCTCTAATCTTCCTCTAAGAGGGGGACTTTATCGTTCCCGCTGGCAGTGACCCCAAGCTCAGTTACCCCGATCTGGATCTTAACCCCCAGGGAGCTAAGGGTCTTAAGGTAAAAATGTGATCACGAGAGCGAACCACGGTTCTCTCCCCTGCTGAGGATCTCGCTGGGTTTGCCAACTCTACCTGGTCCCTCCTCCTCCTGTCCCCAAGTTGCAACCCCCAGCTGCGGGCCCATGCCCCCTGCCCAGTGGGGCTGCCCACTCCAGGGAGGGGCCTGGTGACTGACACCCCATGAAACTGCCCAACTGGCGACGGAGCTCAGCCCTGCACTGTCCAGGCAACACCTCAAGGGCACAGGAGTCTGCTCCCCACGGCCTGCCCCCCACAGCCAGCAGTTGGCCTCATTCAGAGCCCATTAAGATGATTTTTTCCCTCCAAGGCCCTTCTGTGAGGACTGAATACTAATGAACTTCCCCGACAGAGGAGGGGCCTCCTGCCGCCCTCAGTGCTGGGCGGCGGGGACAGTGTGGGGGCTGTGCTCCCTGCCGTCTACCTCACTCACCTGGGCTTGCGAGTGGGAGTCAGTATTGATTACTGTTATTTTATGGGATGACTAAGGGCTCTCCATGCCAGCCAGGGAACAATCCTCACGGTCTGTGCAAGTCTGATGCTCAAATCCATGGGACCCTAGCTGTCTCTACCTCCCGAGACCAGGCAGGAAGTCTGAATGGCCTCAGTTGACAGTGTGTGCCTGTCCCGAGAAGCTTTCGATCTGTCCATCCAACCCATTCCTTCTCCCATTCCTTCCTCTGAGAAGCTGGAGCATATCCCTCGGATTTTAGAGCCTGAAAGATCTGTGTTCAAATGCAGCCTCCGCTGCTTCTTAGCTGTGTGACCTTGGGTGAGTTGCTAAATTTCTCTGGGTCTCTGTTTCCTTGCCTACAAAATGAAGGCAATAATAGCACCTTCTAGCAAACCCGTGAGAACTGAAGAAGATAAGGCCAAGAAGTGCGAGAAATGATGGCATGTGAGTTATTCTGGGCAGTTCGTGAACAAACCTTTTGGAAAAAACTTTAACAGTTACAGAATTATCCTGATGTATTTAAGAAAACAGGCTTCGTTAATACCATGCTTTTATGGGTAGCAGAGCTTAAGGCTGAGCCCAAGTAAACAGTGAGTCCATTTAAAGAAAAATATTAAGTAGCTATTGCTGGAAAGAATGTTTGGTGGATGCTGTAGAAACCATGAGACATGCACATAGTAGGTGTGCACCCATCAGCACCCCAGCACCTGGTAAGTGCTGGATGAATGTCTGTTTCCCTCTCCTCTGGCCCTCCTGTCACAGCAGCTCTGAGGCTTGTGACAGCATCTGCCTCTACCCTTAAACTTGGTTCCAGCCTGACTAGGGTTTGGCCAAGGCTTAGAAGGTGGAGGCAGAGTCCCCAAAGTGTTAGGGATTTCTCCCCTCACCAGGGTGACAAGGAAGAACAGTCTTCAGTTTTGTAGATCACAAATTCCCTTTAAGGGCCTCATAAACAGGAGGGCTGGCCACCTCGATAAAATTTTATTCAGGGCTTGCAATTCCCCACTCTTCCATGCCAGATGCTGCCCCTTCTCCATGTGTTTTGCTCCCTGCTGACAAATGACGAGTTTTAGATGCCTACGTAAGGGCAGGGGGAGAGCCAGGGAAGGCTGCTCATTAGCACAGGCTATCAATTCTGAGAGCCAAGACCTACCAATCACACAGGACATTGGAGAGCTCGCCTCCAAATGTCGGCCAACTCAAGATGACCGAGGTGAGCTCAACTGAGAAGTCGGATCTGTGGGCTGCGAACTTTTAAACTTCCGGGGTGCTGCAACCTTTAAGTTCACAGAAACCAGAGACCACATTTAAATGCGCAGGGCCCAAGTCCAGAGACCACATTTAAATGAGCAGGGCTCAAGTCTGTATTCCAGAAAAAGCTCTTTGTCCACTGTTCCCAGGAACTCATCCAACCAGACTCCCAACTTACACCTGCTGCTGTTCGTCTGACCTGCAGTTACACCTGGGACTGGTTTTACCCTCCAGCACCGATGACTTTTCCTTCCCGAGACACGAAACCAGACGGGTGCCTGCCGCCACGCCCTTGCACAGGCCCTTCCCTGTGTGTGAACGCTCTTCCTGGCTCTGGCTCTCCACGCAGAGAGCTTGAATGCATCCTTCCATCTCAGCTCAGACACCACGCCTTTTGAAAAGCCCCCTCTGACTTCGTAAGAGTTCTTACCCTGCTGGACTGTGCTGCTTCTCTATCTCGTTTGGCTGGTCATATCCAACCACAATCTTCTTCCATGACATAACACGTCCTTGTCCATAAGCTGTGTTTCCTATGTTGCGTATGAGGCAAGGAGCAAAGGAAGTGAGAATAAATACAGGAATCCCACAGTGACCGGATCCATTCATTTCACAAACATTTATGGAGTGCACGCGGTATACAAGGGGCTGAGATACGGGCCAAACAGGAAGGAAGGGCAATGTGCCTGCCTTCACTGGGTTTGCGTTCTAGATAAAAAGAGACAAAGTTACATACCAATAAACAAGATGATTTCAGATCATGAGCAATGTTAAGACAACAATTTAAAAAAAAGGTAACAGGAAAGAGCAGGGCTCGGCAAACTCAGTCGATGGGTGACATCCACGTGGCCATCTGTGTTTGTAAAATAAAGTGTTACTGAAAGAATACCCATTTGCTTTCGTGTTGTCTATGAAGGCTTTTGCTCAACACTGGCAGAGTTGAGTGTTGCCTCGGAGACCACAGGGTCCTCAAGTCTAAGATACTTACTACCTGGTCTTTGATAGAAAGACAGAAAGGGGGATTTTAGGAGGTGAACAGGAAAGGCCCCTCTAACAGGCAGATGTTGGAGTGAAGACCAGAACGAGAAGAAGACAATGGCCACGCAGATAACTGGAGGGAGGAGGTCCAGGCAGAAAGAACAGCATGTGCAAGGGCACCTGGGTGACTCCAACGGTTGAGCTCCTGACTCTTGGTTTTGGCTCAGGTCATGATCTCAGGGTCATGGGACTGAGCCCCGCATGGGGCTCTTGCTCAGTGGGGAGTCTGCTTGGGCTTCTCTTTCTGCCCCTCCCTCTGCCCCTCCCCACGACACGCACACTCTCTAAAATAAATAGAAGAAAAAAAAAGAAGAAGAAAAAAGAAGAAGAAAGGAAGGAAGGAAGGAAGGAAGGAAGGAAGGAAGGAGGAAGAAGGAGGAGGAAGAAGGAGGAGGAGGAAGA